>VUYT01000025.1:0-297783 GCA_008802785.1 Symmetrospora coprosmae | reverse complement strand
CCCAATCGTTCGACCAGGACCGCCAGTTCTAGGACATCTGCCGTGGGATTAGGTGCGCGCGTGTCGTCGCGAACCTCTGGGCCGCCCTTGTGAGCGAGACTCCGTAAGCATCGCTTTTGAACGGTTCTGGGAAAGACTGAGTTCAAAGCAGCCTCAGTGTCATGCCGATGATGATCCGCCTGGTAAATGCACTCACCGACCCCTTCTATGTGTTGTTTACCCATCGGCAGTCTGTCGCCCCTTTTGACCGGGACCTGTTGTGTCGCGTTGCCAGCTCCAGACACGTCCGCCGCACCACTACCAGGCCCACTGTCAAGAGCCTCTGTGTCGACTGTGACAGATTCGCCTTCGTCACCTTCCTCCTCCTCTTTGTCTGCCGCCTCTGCCTCTGCTTCGAGCGCCTGGACGATCTCGGCGAGAGGATCGTTACCCCCGTCGTAAGACTCGTTCTCGGTCTCATCGTCTTCGCCACCCCCGTTTGACTCTTCGTCGCTGCTCTCGTCCTCCATCTCATCAGCTTGTCGCTCCGCCCATGCCGACGTCGACGCCGGCATCGCGATGTTGGCGGTGAGTGTCCGGCGACCCTTCCTGTGGTTTGCCGGACTCGCTTTCCAGTGGCCCTTGAGCGGATGGTTGTATTTGGTAGAGTCGCCCGGACCGCGCAGAGGTTCAGGCTGGTCCCTGTCCCATTCCACCTCTGGGCCTTCCGAGCGACGCATGGGCAGTCTGGAAGTCCGGACGGAGTGCCTTGTAGTCGACGCCACCGCGCTCGGTCGAGTGTTCCTGTCTTGCACATTCTGAATTGGAAACGGGAAGCGCAGGTCCGGCTTTGCCGAATCTTCCTCCAACGCAAACGCGTCGTAGGCCTCCATCGGATCTGGCTGTTCCGCCGTTGCTCGCGGGAGGTGACGGCAGTGCTTCCAGACAGCCAGAGCCTCTTTTGCTCTACTCTCGAAGTCCGCTAGGCTGGCCCCCGCATCGGCTCGCTCGAGCTTGGTCCACGGGTGCTGCGCGGCTCCGCGAATATTTTCTAGAGTGGTCCCCAGATCCGCCTGGCGGGTTCGGCAGGGTCAGCGGGTTCTACTAGCGCGGGCCTTCGGTGCACTCACTTGGATCACTTCTCCCTTGACAGCAGTCGCCATGCCTACTCCTCTCAGGCCCTTGCCCGTATAGTCATGGCCGCTCGCCAAGCATACCATCTGCAGACGTCCGTGCGTTGTGAGAGCGGGGTCGAGGAGGTCCGAGAGACGAGCTTTGTCGGTCAGAGTCCATCTCGTTTCATCGTCGCCTCTCCCTGAGCTCAGGCACCACCGCTGGCGCGACGCCGGCTCTCGTACGATGAAGTCGGAGTCGCGCGAGAGTACGACCACGGAGCAGTTCGCTACCCGGCTCAGGCGGCAGATGGTGTTGTCGGCTTCGTCGGAGCTTATCACGCGAACGGCTGCGGCGATGTTGGGATTGGCGTTGAGCCATGCATCTTCGTCGCAGTCGTCGTCCAGCCCAGGCCGCTCCCCTTCTGACGCGCGCTCCGTGCGAACGTCGGGGGCGTACGACTCTACGCCGACGCAGGGGAATTCTACCTGCGACCATGCATATGCCATCGTTTCCCGGGCGATCCTCAGCTTTCGCTTGCCGATGCCTCTATTCCTTCTCTTGTGCTTGCGGGGCCGCCTGCGACCGTTACCGCCCGGAGCCGCGGGCTGCCTCTTCTGCGATTGTCGTCCTCCCGCCGTCAGACGCAATGTGTTGAGGTCGTAGTGTGCTCTGGCCGTCCGTTTGGCAGCGGTCCTCCTATCGTCTTCATCTGCCTTTGCGATCGAGCGGAAGGTCGGATGATCCCACACAAAGACGACATCGGCCACCGCAGCCATGTCGGCCATCAACCGTGCTTCGCTGGCCCGCACAGCGTCGAAAAATGCTCTGTCTACTCTTGCTTGCGCTTCTGCCTGTGTGCCTCCTGACGCCCCTCTCCTCGCGGCCCGCACCGGCCCCCAGTCGGCGTGCTGCTTGCAGACTTGAATGAAAGTTGGATAGAAGTATCCCTTGGCATCAACTATCACCAGAGA
Source organism: Symmetrospora coprosmae (assembly GCA_008802785.1). NCBI lineage: Eukaryota > Fungi > Basidiomycota > Cystobasidiomycetes > Symmetrosporaceae > Symmetrospora > Symmetrospora coprosmae. Next base: position 295,717 of record VUYT01000025.1, on the reverse strand, counting down.
TCGGGCAGCGCCATCGCTTCGAGTCGCGGCTCGCACAGCGTCGACCGGGCTGTCGAATTTGCGGAACATCGACGGCGCGGCGGTGGCCGCCCGGTCCCGGAGGATAGGCAGCAGCCCCTTGACGCCCATCCCCGCCGAAGGCAAGATGGGCGTCTCTGTATACGGATGAGTATCGCTGATGCTCGATATGTCCTGAGTGCGTGCAGTAAAAGGTGAGTGGTGCGTCGTGCGGAGGCAAGCCCCCTTATGCGGCCCTTGGAGACCCTGAAGAACTCCGCTTCAGCGGCGCAAGTCCGGATCCACGTCACTGAGTGCGTTCGCCCGCCCTTGCACGGCACTGATTGCAATGTCGCTCGCGGCACTACTGCAGTCGATAGCTCATAGCTTCGATACACTTGCGTTGATAGTGCGCAGATGGATGTCACGAATCCTCTGTGATGGCGCTCGACCTATTCCGGTTGACCCGCGACTTTGGGCTCTCCGCCTCATGTCTTGCGCGCATTGCACGACATTGATTGTCTGCCCCGGTCGACCGCCGCGTTGCACGTTTTGACGTCCTTGCTCCAACAGCGGCATCTCGCTTTCGTTCCCTAGATCCTTTCTCCGCCTGACTGGCCCCGAGAGGCGACCTTATCCGCCTCGTCCTCCTCTCGTAGGCGAGCCAAAGCCTTCTGCCTACAGGCGTCGCACCACATGCCCTCCCCTTTCGGTGCTCTTGCGAGCGTTGTCACTCTTCTGGGGCAATTGCCGCACTTTGTCCTCTTCCTCTTCGGATCGCCTGGCTGTGCCTCAGTGGCGACCCCACCCCGTCCGCCCCCGGCTGTATATTTGTCCTCATTCCGATGCCCGCCTCCTGCCGGCGCTGCATTACCTGACGCGTGTCCGCTTGATGTACCTTGTGCCCGACCTTCGAGCTCGTGGTGTGGTTCCTGCCTTCCTCCGCCAACCGGTTGTCCTCGTGCCGATGGATGCTTGTGCCCAGACCATGCCTCAGCTCCCTGCACACGGTCGATTTGACACCCTCTGGCTCACCTCAGTCCCCCCCGGATCGTTCTCATCTCCATCATGCATCCTCTTTCCCGGCGATTTCTTCGGGCTCTCTGGTCGTACCGCCCTCAGCAGATTTGGGTCATGACTACCTCTCGCGCCGCCGCCGAGGCCTCCAGTCGATGACGAGGTAGCGACCGCATCCCCTCCCTCCTGCATGGTGGCGGAGCTCCCGGCGGTGCCTGAAGCCGTCATTGCCTGCCTGCTGACTGACATCGTGCCGGCAGACGCGCTGTTGCCGGCTGTAGCAGCTGATGGTTTGGCACCGCTCTGCGACTGCTTCGTCTTGTTCGATGCCTTCGCCTTCGGAGCTGACGGTGCGCCCCAATCCATGCCAACGGCGTACGCCCTCTCAAGACCGCCCGCGACTGCGAGGAAGATAGCATCCTGCTTGCTGCACAGCTTGAGGCCCGCATTTTCGAAACCGTCCGCCCATGCGCGCGCTTCTCGCATAACGGCTCGCACCGAGTTTTCCATGAGCTTGCCGATGTCCGCTTCTCGTTCGGTCAGGTCTCCAAGCGGCAACTTGGATCGAGCCATCGCTTCGATGCCAAGTTGCCAGGCTTGTGAAGGCCAGCACGTCTGTATGTCTGCCGCCAGTTTGTTGAGTACGCGAGTCCTCTCGCGCGTATTGATGCACCCCGCCAACTCCTCGTCCTCTTTCACCATCCCGATGGCCACCGACATCGCTGTGAGAAGATTGACATTCGAGATCTCACTGATCCTCGCGCTTCTGACGTGACGGGCGATGGCGGAGGTCAGAGAAGAGATGATGTTTCCTCGCGCTTTGTCGTTCTCGGCCCGTTCCTCGTCATCGGCCATGTGCGACTCCGAGTCCTTCAAGGGATCGTCCAGGGCTGCCACGATCTCCTTGAGTTTTGCAGCGGATACCGTCTTGGCTTGATACATCATGAGAGTGATCTTCGTGGTGCCAGCCTGCACCGTAGGAGTTTCGATGGGCTTCTTCTCGGGTAAAAGCATCTGGCGTGACCCCATGTCATCCTCCACGAGCTTTGAGATCAGTTCTGATAGCTCGTCCCGGATTTTTGCCGTCATGCTGCCACGCGCTAAATCAGCAGTGTTTCAGATGGCATGCACTTCGTCACACTCACCCTCTCGAGTCTAGCGCCTTCATGAAATTGCTCATCGGGAACATCGCATACGCCATGGGAATAAAGTTCGGCGCTGGTAGGCGGCGAAGCCAGTCAGCCTCGAGCGATCTGTGTCCTGTGAGTGTTTTACGCGCACCGCACGCCACCAGCTCATCCTCCTTCTTGTTCCCTACAAGCAGCTTCACATTCTTGCACTTGGGGCCGCAGAAGATGCCTGTGTCGCCCTCGTTATCAGAACGAGCACGTCACGCTTTGGCGCCTGGCAGTTCTTGCACGCACACTCTCTGTTCTCTTTCTTGACATTTCCCCCTGTGAAGACGCCCCATTTCCGGCAAGCTGTACCGCTAGAATCAGCTAAGGTCTCTCCCTGCAAGTGCCCAAAACTCACTCTGTCCAGACAAGGCCTCCTTCATGATTCGTTCGCCTTCCAATGCCTTATCCTTCTCCTCGGGTCCGGCTGTGGCCTTCCCCTTGCCCTTGCTTTTGCTATTGCCTTTGCCCTTGCTCTTGCTAGACGTGTCTGTTGCCTTCGCTGTCTCCATGGTGCCGTTCTCTCCGGCGACGCTCGAGACGTCGGGCACTGCTAGCCCCAGGCAGTCCATCTGGCGCTCAGCGTCGGAGATAGCGTCGATGTCCATCGACTCGGCGCCTGCCTTGTCTGTTTCCATGGTGCACACGCCTCGCCGGCTGGGAGTGCCATCGGTTACGGTTGGCGCTGTGCGCGGTCCGGACCCCCTGTCCCACTCCGGGCCCTTTTCTGATGCGTTTCGTCCCACCAAGTCACTTCCGATGCCTGCTGCTGCCTCTCCATGGAGTCCATCGTCGCTCCAGCCGCCGTTCTGACCCCTCCTCCCCCAGCCCGAACCTGACGCTCGTGTCGACCCCTGCATGCCGCGCAGCAGCGAGTCGGAACACCCGACTTGGAAGCTTGGTCGGAGAAGGTCGGAGAAGCTCTCGCTGTGAGATGGGTCTTCTTGCCGCTTCAGATTGTGCGCAGCCCCTTCCGAGCTACGTCGGTTACCTGGGGTAACGGGGTCGCAGCGAGGCCATGAATGGAGTCCCGGTTGACTCGAATGCTCGACGAGCGGGCTCCTGGTCGATGTGCCCTGGCACCTGATTGCAACGCCTCCCGGCTATTGCGGATCGGTCCCGAAGGAGAAGCGGGCGGGTGTGTCATGAGTGGGCGGAGGTGGAGGCGGCGGACGGAGAGGATGACGCGACAAGCCGTCAGCCGGAGCAGGAGGGAGTACCAGCAGCGACAGCAGCAGTATCAGCAGCAGCGCAGCCGACAGCAGCTGTATTGGCATGAGGGCCCATCCCTGCCGCTCACCAACAGCTGCTGCTGCTTTGAGCTGAGCGTCCGCAGAAGCGTCCCTCGGCTCGTGACCTGGACTTCACGGGGTCAGCCGCGTCGACAGAATGGCCAGAGGGCAAGCGAGAGCACCGCAACGCGTACCTTTCACTATTGTCTGCACGCGAAGCCCTGCTGTCGGTGTTGTGCGTCGCCTGCTGGCGTTCTTGTCCTTCCTGGCAGTTGGTAAGAGCAGCCCTAGCTCTTTGCGCGTCACCGGTCTCCGCCACCACTGACCCGCTTCAACCCCAGGCCCGCACTCAAGCAGCTGGCAGCAGTTGCGCCGCTCGGCGCTCACGCCCGCTGGGTACCGACAGACGGAATGTACGCCTCATGTGCTGCAGGGCACCTCTCCTCAGCCAGTTGTTCCTATAGGAGCGGGCCGCACTTCCACCCAGCAAGACGCCGTCGGAAATGTCCTTTGGCCGACCGACGTCTGCTTGATCCAAACACCTACGTTTTTGCTCACCTGCTGGGGACATTAGAAGAACCGCAAGCGGACCTCGTCGCTGGTCTCGCCGTAATGCCGGTGGTGCGTCGCAGCATTGGGGTGACCTACCTAGCTCCTGCCCGATGTCTGCGCACAGAAGCAGCCACCTTTGTGCCATTATGCTGCCACTCCAACCGTCGTGCTTTACGTAGTGACACCTACTGACGCCCTGTTCCCTACGCGAGCTTCCCTTTAACCGTGCGTCCGTGCGATCCCGAGGAGCCGCTCTGAGTTGAGCCCCGCCACGTCCGTCCCCTCTTGGGCCTCGTGGCATCTCTGCCTTCAGACGCACAGGGTCGGCGCTGCATGCACTCATGGTCTCGAGCATCGGAACTGCTGCCTCTGGCGCGGTGTCATAGCAGTGTCCTGGCTTCCTCCATACATCACAGCCGAGCCCGACGCAGTCATGCGAGAGGCTCGAGATTTCCGCTGCGACTGCCACCCTGCCGCCATCTCGCGTATCCATGGGCCATTGTGGTCGGCGGCGAGCGCCTAGCACAGGCATCTCGTGTTCCATGTGTACTGACCGCCCGCCCCGCAGGCCCTGCTGCTCGCGACCTCTACGGCGCCAGTCGGGGTGTCCGCGCTCACGCACACAACCGCCAGACCCATGTAGCCGCCGCTGCTCGCCTTTCTGCGAAGCATTTCCGCTCCTACATGGATGGTACACTACCATTTCTGTACCATCCGAGACGAAGTCGGAGTCGTGTTAAGACCCAGGGCTGCTGCGACCCGGTCAAATCCGTCGTTCCCCAGACTGGCGAACGAGCGTGCCGTGATGTGGCACGCCATCAGACTGCACTAGCCATCTTGCACCAGACGTTGCAGTCCCGTCAGCAGGCTATCGTGACCGTGCTTCCGACTCTCTTGCCTCCCGCACCCTGTGCCGGTGCGGGCTGCCTCTCCGACTCGGAAGCAACCAGAAGCACAAGTACATGGCAGGGACCCGCACGCCACCGGGCTTGGGCATGCTACCGCCGGTATATGCGCGCCGTACACTGCCGTTCTGGCTGGCTCGGTCTGGCGGTCTCTCCTACAGAGCCAGCCTACGTGGGCAACCATACTCAGCCCGCCACTTGACGCAGGCAGCTCTGCCGATAACGGAACGGCTCAAGGCGCCTCTGGCAGCGATTCCCGGAAGCGCTCGGCTCGTTTGGCAGGCCGAGCAGCCGCGGCGGCCCCTGGCGGCGATGGCAACACTCAGCTCGCGTTTGTTCCAACCGGTCGTGGCGGCGGCTCGTCGTCAGGCAGAGGTGCCTCCTCGGCCTCACGCTCGTCGAAATCGAACAAGGCGAAGGATGTGCAGCCCCTCGCCACTGTCGAAGAACGAGCAGGTAGTCCGCAGAAGCGTCGTGCCGGCTGACAATATCGTGTATTGGATGGACAGCGGAATGATGCCGACAAGCAGAGCCACTGTGGAGGGGGTCAGTGTTGACCCGATCCAGAACCGCTCCCGCCGACCCCAGCTTGAGGTCGCAGGGGAGGTCCGAGCGGGAGCGCGACAGGGCACAGGCAATTGAAAGCAGGTTTCCTCGGTTTGCGCAGTAGAGAGGTAGTGGCAGCTAAACAAGATACAAGCACCTCTCTATGACAAAAGGCCAGACACAGATACCGCAGAAGGGAACCGCACGACGGATGCGCTGAAGAGGGAAGGGGACAGACGTACTTAGCGGTGGATGCGGGATGGAGTCGATTCTTCGGACTGGTGTCGAGAGATGTATGAGCTACGAGGAAGAGACGGGGTACGCGGAGGTGGTGGCTCGGAGGAGGCAGGGAAAGAGAGTGCAGTGATGAAGGGCGACCCGAAGGCCAGGTTGTCCCGCCAAGGGTACGTAGAACCGGCCGTGAATGTGACCGAATGCGACATGGGAAGACACAGTCTTCACCCCATGACGACGTCCTCGCTCTTCTTCCTCTCCCGCCTCTCCCTCTCCCTCTCCCTCTCCCTCTCCCTCTCCCTCTCCTCGTCCCTATCCCGATGCTCCCTCAGGCGTTCCCTCGACTCGCGCTCTCTGGGCGCAGAGGGCGGTCGACCCGCCCTCGGGCTTTTCCCCGACTCGCGCGGCCCAACGTCTCGTCCACAGCTGCTGCTGCCCCGCTCGTTCTCGCCGAAAGTCGACCGCGTGGGCGACACCATCCCGCCTGCGCCTGCGCCTGAGCCGGCTCCAGCTCCAGACGACGCCGACACGCCGTAGTTGCGTTCGGCACGCCGCGTGAGAATCTCGACCACCGGCCCGAGCAGGCGCGTAAAGGCCTTCTCGCCTAGCGTCGCAACGCGCAGCCGGCCCGACCCAGTCATTGGCCGGACGGTCGCTGCTCGCGGGGCGGAGTTGAGCAGCGCCAGTTCTATTCCAACACCCCAAACACACACAGAGATTATCAGTCAGTCTCAAGCCCCGTTTTTTTGAGAAGAGCGTAAAACGCAGAGAGACGCAGTACTCACCGCCAAAGTAGTCGCCCTTGCTGAGCGTGCCCACGCGCTCCCTCGCGTCCCCCTTCTTCTTGAGGACCTCGGCCTTGCCGCTCTCGATGATGTAGAAGTTCTTGCCAAGCTCGCCCTCGCGCACCACGTCCTCTCCTTCCTCGTAGACGCGCTCCTCGAGGGCGTCGGCAATCTTGCTGCGTTCGTGCGCCTCGAGGCTGACGAGGATGGGAACCTCGCTGAGGAATTTTTCATACATGCGCCGCTTCTTGCTCGTGTGCTCCATGAGGATGGTCCGGAACGTGATGCGGTCGAGCGCCCACAGCGTCGCCGTCGCAGAGTGGCACACGACCGTCGCGGCGCGCGGGGCATTGTACATGAGCGCAAGCTCGCCGAACGACCCACCCGCGGGGATGCTCGCGACGAGCTTGCTGCCGTCGCGCCGGGTGGCGCCGGGGCCGTCCTCGCTGGACGCTGCGTCGTCGCCTGCGTGTTGTCCTCCGTCTGCACTCGTGTCCTCGGGTGCTGCGGACGTCGAGCGCGCACGCCCTGTCGCTGCTGGCGCTGTCGCCGTCGGGCTCGTGACAATGTTCATCCCGCTCGGGTTGCTGGTCGGCTTGACCCAGACCTGGAAGTCGCCGCTCTCGACAACGTAGAAGAAGTCACCCACCGCGCCCTGCACAATCACCTCTGTACCCTTTGTGACGCGGACCTCCTTCATGGCGTTCAGGACGTCCGTGTGCTGGTCCTCGTCCAGGTTCCGGAAGAGCAGGTTCTTCTCGATCGAGGCTTCGATCCGCGAGCGCTGCGACGCCGTCTTTGGGATGACGGTCTTTGGCAGCGGGTGCGCAGACGTAGAGAGCGAGCTGGGGTCGATCGACTCTGCGCTGACGGACGTGCGCCGGCCGAGATTGTACCCGGACGGGATGCCGTTCTCGCGCGCAGGGGAAGAAGGGAGCGCGCCGAGGCGGTCTCTGCTCTCGGCGCTCCCGCTCCCGTATGATGCGGATGCGCCGCGGATGTGCGGTGCGACGTCGGCCTGCATCTGCATGCTGTGGCTGTTCTCGTCGTCCGAGTCAATGCCGTGCCGCGTCTCGCCCGGGCTGGCGGCGCGGCCGTCGAAGGACTTGCGCCAGTGGATGCCAGCGGATCCGGATGAGTTGCCGTTGGCTGCGAGGGGGCTGTTGCGCAGACCAGCTTGGGCGTGCGGGGACGGGACGGGCGGGATGCGGAGCGTGGGGGCGAGCTCGGAGTACGGCGACGTGCCGTTCTCCATGCCCTGGATGGGCGCGTTCCCGCTCGTCGTGGGGACCGAGCCGAACGTATAGCCCTGCCCGACGAGCGAGGGGAGCGAGTTCTTTTTCTTCATTGGGTGGTTCGGCTGAGTGTGTTGCTGCTGCTGCATGGGCATGGTCGCCGACAAGGGCGAGACGAGGGGCGAGGCGTACTCGCTGCTGCTCCGCCCACCCGCGCCGCCGCCGCCGAGGCTGGACGCGAGCGACTTGGACCGCTGCTGGACCTGGACGCCTTCAGACTGTGCAATGCTCATCCGCCCGGCGATGCGCTGCTCTTCGAGCTTGGCGTTGAACTGTGGAGGGTGGAAGGGTGTGTCTGTCAGTGAGTGTGTGCGCGAGGGTGGCGTGGATGCTTGGGGCGGGGTTGGCGGGCTCGAACAAGGACCAACGACGTGTGCTCGGTTGCTGCTGTGCGCTAATGTGATAGGCAGAGCCTTCCCTTTCCAGCGAGGTGCATAGCAATCAACCTGCGCTGGCCCCCCCGGCTCCTGTCTTGTCCGAGGGACAGCCATCCCCGCCCATTGCGGGTTGCCATGGCCCAGCGTCATCTTGCCCCCCTGGCGGCACACGAGCACAGCACACTGGCGGCAGGCCTCGACTCACCCAGTTGGCACAGAACTGGAGGACATCCTCTGGCTGATTCTGTGCGACGGCCTTGTTGAGGTCCTGGAGGATGGCGGCGTACATGGGCGACAGGGCCATCCTTGGCTGCTGCTGCTGCTGCTGCTGCGTGTACGCCGGACGCTCGTCGGTGGTGGATGGTGTGGATTGTGGTGAGGGATGCCACAGATGCGACGAATGGCTGCGATACCAATGCTGCTTCCTGCCTGGACGTCGTGATGCAGTCAGGAACAGAAAGGGGATAGAGCGAGAGGTCGGGCTGGCTGGAAGGGGTACTGGGTGGCGAAGTGGGCAGCGCTTGGACGGGAGCCAACAGGGAGGGATAACAGGTTATAGCAGAGCAGGGCTGTCGGTATATCGCAGCAGAGACGAGGTGTGCGCTTGGACTCCTTGGACTCCTTGAACGGCGGCTGGCTATCGAGACGGTGAACGCTTTGTCGCCAGGCAGGCAGGCAGGGATGGACGGATGGATGCAGGCGGCGATGAAGGGACGATGCAGAAGTGCAGAGACAACCGCTGATATGGATGCAGCACCAGCAGATTGACTGTCCTTCCTCACTCTCTAGACACCTCCCTGTACCAACTCGCCTCCCTTCCCTCCTCTGTCCGACGCCCCCGCCGCAAATGGGCGACGCGACCCCGACGCCTCCTGCTCGATTCGGCAAGGCAGTCGTCGGCCAAAAGGGCTGGACCATTTCATCAACGGACGATGAGACGCAGACACTGGCACTGGTGCACGACAATGACTGACTGACTCGCATGGGGCGGTCAAGCCAATATACACATATCGCTCCGTCGCGTGTGATGCGTCGCACGTTGCGCGGAGTGGCGCTGCATGGCTACGTCGCCCATGCCAGCCCGACCGACCGGCCCTGACGGACCTCTCATATTGAGCATCACAGCCTCTCAGCGAGGTTGAGGATGGTGTGCAATCCTCGAGGTGTGCAATCCTCGAAAGGAGAGATGGTCCTGCCGGGAGGAGACTGCCTGCGTCTTTGCTGCCTTGCATTGCTGCGCTCGTCCGGCTTTCCGGCCTGTCCCATCCCTCCCTCCCGTTCTTGACAATGATGGCTGCCATCAATTCGAACTGCAGTATCACATCTTCCCTGTACAGTCTGCTCACACTGCCCTCCTTCCCTTCCTTCCCTTCCGCCCGCCCGCACCCTCCGCAGTCCCCGTACCTGAAACGCGTCTCCATCAACTACATAGGGAGACATCGAAATCAGCGAGAAGGGACAGTCGACAATTGGCATACACAGGGAGTGTACAGAATAGCCAACTGTAATCCTGTGCAGACTGCTTACAAGTGTGCCTGCTGTATGGTATGCTGAAGGAATGGATCATTCGACGCGTCCTCGCTCCCAATCTCCGCTTTCTCCGCTCCGTTGTGACACACGGACCTCCCCTTCCCTCCTTCCTTCCGTGAGCTCCCTTCGTCGTCGTCCTCGCCTCCTTCTTCTCCTCCTCTTCATCCTTTCGCCTCTTTCCTTCCTTCCAATCCGTTTACATCCATCACAAGAACAGCCTTCCTCCCTTCCTGCTACGTCCTTCTGACCCAACACATTACACTCTGCTCTTCCTTTCTCTCACTGACAATCTCCGTACATACAGCTAGCATCCCCTTCCTTTCCTCCTGCACCATCGACACAATCGACAAAACACAATGCACCGACCCGGCCCGTCCACCTACTCCCGCTCGAACTCGCCCGCACTCTCGGCAGGCGGCAGCACCGCGTCCGGGCGACCTGGCACAGTCCGGCGAGGCGGAGGCGGAGGCGGGGGCGGAGGCGGCTACGGGGGCGGTTCACTGTGGAAGCAGCGTCGGGGCGGGCGGCGGGGCCACTCGACGGCCTTTGCGTCGTACGGCTCGTCGGCAGGCAGCACCTCCGCGCGTGCCGAGTCCGTCATCTCGCAGCACCAGCAGGACGCGGCGCCCACGCTCGCGGGAAGAATCGACGCGCTCGACCACGCCGAAGATGAGGGCGCCCCGGTGGGAGGGAGGATCCAGCTCGTGGGCGCGGACGAGGAGTGGATCACCTGCGTGTCGGAGGCGCGCTCGAGCGGAAGCAGGATCGTCGGCGTCGCGGCATTCCAGCCGTCCACGGCTTCGTGTGTTCTCACGCAGCTCAGCGACTCGCAGACATACATCAAGACGGTCCATACTCTCAGTGTGAGTGTTGTCCTCTCCCCTTCTGCCCTCTTGTTCTCTCCGGGTCTGTCTTCCCCTCGTCTCGCCACCTTCCTTTCTTCTCTCTCCTCGCTCCGTACCCGCTACATCTCCTTCCTTTCCTTTCGTGCTGCGTGATTCACCTCCCTGCCCTTCCTCCTTGGTCTGCTTTGCCTAGAGATACATCACAGTACTGACACGGCTTCTCTGCCACGTACGCTGTTTCACAGGTCCGCTGGCCCTCCGTAATCATCACACCTAGCTCCTCCGGCCTGAACGGCGGGCGGACCCGCACCCTCGACCCGGCATCGAAGAGCAAGCTAGACGAGACTCTGCTCCTCAAGACGCTCCAGTCGACCTTCGGCCGCAATGCGCGCGGTCACGATGGCGCCTCGGACGCCGGGTCGTCCATTGGCCTCGGCCGCGGCATGGCCATCCGCAGGCCTGCGTCGTCCATGAGCTTCAGATCAGACGCCCGAGGCGGAGGCGGAGTGGACATCGAGGGCATCTCGAGGAGGTTCTTCGACGGCGAGGCGGGGTTAGAGTTCGTCGGCGAGCTGATCCTGCAGGATGACGAGACGACAAGTCACATGTGCGTCTGTCCGGGTACCCTCCTTCTCTCACTCGTAAAGCTTGCCTCGCAGTTTGCTGATGCCTTGTATTGTCTGTGCATATCCGCCCCGCCCGCAGCAACGCGATGACGGGCAAGCACTACGCGCTCGCAGCCGCGTCTGCCCTCTTCAAGTTCCTCGAGATGAGCAGAGATTGCGTCTTTGCGCCTAAATCACTCAAGATCAAGTACTGCCCGCTCGAGGGAACAATGCTCATCGACAGCGAGAGCGCAAAGAACCTCGAGCTTGTCGAGAATGTTGGTATTCCCTTGCCCGCATTTAGCTAGATGGAGGCCACTGGAAGCTGACAAGGGTGTGTCGCCCCGCAGGTCGTCGACAAGAACAGCAAGGAGAGCCTGTTCGGCTTCCTCAATCACTGCTTCACGCCCATGGCTACGCGGCTGGTGAGTCTCGATGCAACTGCTCGACAAAACAAGGAGGAGATGGCCGCTGAAGTGTCCTGATATTTCGCATACTGTAGCTTCGCACAAACATTCTCTCGCCTTTGACTGAGGCTTCGATCATCGATACGCGTCTCGGTGAGCTCCAACTGCCCTTCATCCGCCCTCCTCTGCAAGGATGTGCCCTGACTGATGCTCGCGCTTTGTGCACAAAGACGTCGTGGCCGAGCTCATTGCGGACGAAGAGTGCTTCAAGATGCTCCGCCGCGCGCTCAAGGGGCTTCATGGTGTGGATGCCGACAAGATCACGGGGTCCATCATGTCCGCTACGTCGCTCACGACGGGCGCCAAGACGCAGAACAGGCGGAACCTCGACCCGGCCAAGGAATCCGAGAAGAAGCTGGGGCTCATTATCCAGCTGCGTACATACATCAAAGCCCTCCCTATCGTCTGCCAGGCACTCGAGGACTCTGGCGGATGCAAGTCCGCGATGCTCAATACCATGGCCAAGATCCTGCAGGATGAACGACTGCAGATTATCGACGAAGAGATTTCTAGCACGCTGAACGAGAATGTGCTGAATGTGAGTCTGACTTCCGCTTTCCTGACGTCGGCACCCCTCTGACGAGCTCTTCCTGACCGCAGACGTCAGCAAAGACCGCCCTCTCCGCAAGGACCTCGCGCGTCTTCGCCATCAAGGCCGAGAAGAAAAAGGTGGGTCATGATGTATCTCGATGCTCGGTGTGTTCAGCGCTCTAACCCTGTTTGCTTCCCTTTGCACAGCTGCTCGACGTCGCTCGGGAGACATACCGAGAGAACATCGCCGATGTCGATGAGCTCTTGAAGGAGCTGCAGAACAAGTATCCGGACGAGCTCGACGACGTCGCTCTCGCATACAACACAGTCAACGGCTTCACTTTCACGCTGGCTTCGAACATCCTCGAAGACAAGGGAGGACAGCTCCCGAACGGTTTCACGCGTCTGGTAAGCTCCTCTACCATACCTGGCATCCACAGTGCTTGCGTTTCTCACTCTCCCGCCTGTCATCGCTATCACAGCCCAAGAAGACCGCCAAGAAGGTCGTCTTCACATGTGTTGACCTGGTGCGGCTGACCACTCGAAAATGTTCGGGTGCGGCCAAGCTGAATGCGTCTGTTGCTCCAGATCAAGCGCAATCAGCGAATCTCGCAATCACTAGACGAGATCTTCCTTCTGTCGTCGGAGTGAGTCCATGTTATTCCATTTGGTCAAAGGTGCTGTCTGCCAAGCACTGACGCTCCCTCCGTTTGCTGGTTCTGCCAGTGTCCTCGACGAGCTCCTTCTGCAGGTCCGGAGCCATGTTGCGGCCTTGTACCGAACCTCCGAGATCATCGCCATGCTGGATATGCTCGCAGCATTTGCCCACGTCGCTCTTACTTCCTCAACGTACACCCGTCCAGAGTTCACGGACACGCTCGCTATCCGAGAGGGAAGGCATCCCGTCATGGAGAGGTACACGAAGAACCCAGAGGGCTTTGTGCCGAATGACACGTATGCCAGTGATGCAGCCAGCTTCAACATTCTTTCCGGAGTGAGCCGATCTTGCCCTTCTTAACCTTCTCTTCGATGCTGACTCTATCTTCACGTTGCCACAGCCGAATATGTCCGGCAAGACCACCTTCCTCAAGCAGGTCGCCATGCTCGTCGTCATGAGCCAGATCGGCTCCTTCGTTCCCGCCGAGTTCGCCTCCTTCAAGATTCACAACGCACTTCTCACGCGACTGTCCAATGACGACAGCATCGAGGGCAATCTCTCTACTTTCGCCCTGGAGATGAAGACCATGGCGTGAGTTTGCTCGACAGAGCCGTTGTCTGATGTACATGCTGAACCCCTGACTCGCCGATTCGTAGGATGATCCTCTCAGGTCTCAGCGCCTGCGATAATTGCCTCGTTATCATCGACGAGCTCGGACGAGGCACCTCGCCTCAGGAGGGGACCGCCATAAGCCACGCTATTTCCGAGCAGATCATCAAGTCGACAGGAACCTATTGCTTCTTCGCAACGCAGTAAGTCTTGAGGGTGCATTTGGAAGCGCTGACCGATAAGCTGACCCGTGTCCGCTGCTTTAGCTTCCACGATCTCTCCCTTACTCTGTCGATGTACCCAAATGTCGTGTCGCTCCACCTCGATATCGAAATGGCAGACGCGCCGAACCCGAACTCGATCACCGACCCGAACGCAGCTCTCAAGGACTTCAGCATGTCGTTCTCGCACCGGGTCAAGGATGGCGTAACCACTTCGACCGACTACGGCATCGAGATTGCCAAGGCGGCCGCCCTGCCAGATTTCATGATGCAGGAGGCTAAGAAGGCCAGCGACAAGCTTTCGGCGCTGCACGAGCTGAGGAAAGAGGGCGCAAAGGGCACTGTTACGGCAATGCGCCGGAAGAAGATGCTGGAGGCCACACAGGCGCTCAAGCAGGCGTTCCGCAGCTCGAGGCTCACCAATGCCCAGCTGTATGCGTTCATCGACGACAACATCCATCGACCGATGGTGGAGTTCCTCACCGCGAACATGCCCGATCAGGAGGATGACGGAGAAGACGAGGAAGAGATGGACCCCGAACACAACGATAACGAGGTGATGGTGGACGATGCTCGTACTCTCGCTCGGAACACTAGCTACAACAGCGGACGATTCGACGAAGATGCCATTGGGCAGCGAGCTGGACCCTACAGGCAGCACACGCCCGTCCGAAGCCGATCTGCCTCCGTTTCCTACGTTTACGAGCTCAGTCCTCGACCGGGTCAGGACGACGTAGCAGACGCCGACGTGGACTTCGATGCAGACGCGGATGTCAGCCCCGCGCAGCGCGCCCCTTCGGAGACACGGCAGCATTCCCCGGCCCTGCAGCAGTCGGAAGCGGGTCCACTACCCGAGATGATGGAAGCAATCCCGAGGCCCGACCGTGGACAGCCCGACCACGCTACCTTGACGACGGGCAGGTACACGGATGACGAGCACAATCACATGAGCGCGGACGTCAACGAGCTTCGGAAGACGGCATCCCAGGCCTCGACTGTTCACGCAGAGGCACACGACGAGCCAATGAAGGAGTCCGTACGTCAGGATGCTTTTACCGCCATGTACGAGAACGATGATGAAGACCAAAGGCGCCGCAGCCCCAGTAGCTCTGGAATGAGCCACAGTAGCGATGCGAGGTCGATGCAAACGGCGGTGCGGGCAGCTGGCGCGGCTGCTGACGATGCGGCCCACTTGGGCCAGACTGGAGAAGTCGACATGCTGGACGACGAGGAGGTGAACAACCCAGGCAATATCGAAGAGGATCACAAGGCAGGCAGGAGAAGCCGCAGCGCCACAATACTCGATGGCGGAAGCCTCGAGAGCACCCAGGCTCTCCGAGCACAGGAGTGGGCGGCCAACCGCTTCTCCAACGAAGCCGGGCACAAGATCGAGACAGACAAGGACGATTCCGAAGCAGACGAGACTGAGATAAAGATGGTAGATATCGAAGCGGTCACCGCGAAGCTGGAGGCGGGCCTCGGCTCGCCGATGTCGGCACAGGACGAGGATGATGAGGATGACGACATCGAGGATTTGCTGCTGGCGGTAAAGCCGGAGGAGAAAGATAGCGACGGCACGAATGTCAAGTATGAGAAGGCAGAGTCGATGGAAGCTGAGGGTCGCTTTAACGACGCAACTGCCGGAGACGAGTAAGCGCGCTATGCGCGGTGGGGACCAACTGCCGTGCTACGAATAGGATGTGCAGAAAGCAAGATAAGAAGACTACAAGCACAGCAGATGTCATTGTTACTTTTCAGATGGATTGGCGTCGATTCGCGTACATTCGGGAGACGAAGACAGCGGACTGCAGACAAGCGAGATCGATACGTGTTCGGCTGCTCAAACTCAGATCTCTCGATAGGCCGCCACCTTGCGGAAGCTTGGCGGCTCGTTCATATCGTCTTCGACAACCGATCCCTCCTCTGCTCGCTGTCGCTCTTCGAGCCTCCTTTGGGCGCGAGCGCGGCGCCTCTCGATCTCCTCATCGCTGACGCCAGCCTCCGCCTCGCGCATAACCTCAGGATGAACGCCCATGGCTTGAGCTGCTTCGAGGTCGAAGCGCACACCGGTCGTCGGGGTGGGCAGGCTGT
Organism: Symmetrospora coprosmae; assembly: GCA_008802785.1. Classification (NCBI taxonomy): domain Eukaryota; kingdom Fungi; phylum Basidiomycota; class Cystobasidiomycetes; family Symmetrosporaceae; genus Symmetrospora; species Symmetrospora coprosmae. The sequence goes on along the minus strand of VUYT01000025.1, from coordinate 280,045 downwards.
CAGTGTACAGCGGACGGCTGACGCTCGACTTGGGTCGTAAGGTCTCATCAAGGTCGGCGAAAGTAGAGGATGCTGAAGCCTTGTACGGGCCGGCGACAGAGCTGGACCCTGGGCCAGAAGCAGAGCCAGTAGCGGCGGCGAGTCGAGCATTGTACGCAGCAGCCACTGCAGCTTGTGCCTGTGCCTGCGCTGATGCTTGCGAGTGATTGCCAGGGACAGGAGTGAACGGCGCGAAGGGCGAGAATGGGGCGCCGCTCTTCTCTGCAGCCTCTCGGCGAGCGTTCGTAGTCATCTGTCCGAGGGTCGTTTGCCTGGCCTGCGAGGCGGCGTCCGAGCCGGCATTCAGCGTGGCGAGAGAAGCGGGTACGCCTGCGCCCGTGCCGAAGGGCAACTGCATCTGGCTCTGCATGTGCGCTGGCATCGCGGAGAGCTGAGGCGAGTAGGGAGGGAGGCTGTTCTCCTCCGCAGTGCGGATCTTGCTGAGCGGGAGAGGGGTCGGTCGTCCCTTTTTGGTGAAGAAGCCGCTCTGGCCGTCGGCTGGCAATGAGGAGAGTGTTGTCAACCAGTAAGCGGTACAGCGATACTTTCGCTGCCGCGCAGCGCTGCAGGCACGGCTCACCACTCCTGATCTCGCCGTTCTTGCCGAGAGTCTTGCTCTGGTTGTGCTTGCGCCACAGGAAGAAGCCGAGTCCGAGAGCAGTAGCGATGAAGGCTACAATGGCGAGAAAGAAGATGGTGTCTGACGGGCCTCGTTTCGAGATCAGCTACTGGACTCGCCATGACATCGCGCGGGTCGCTCACTGCCTGCGGTGCCGGTGGACTCTGGCGGAGCATTGGACCCTCCATTAACATACTCGGTTGAATTGTCGCCGCTAATGCCGAGTCCGTCTGGGTCAAGAGCGCTCGACACGCCAGACGGCAGGGTTGATGCGTCGAAGTCCTCTGCCGGATCGGTCGGGTCGCCGGATGACGGCTGGCCAGTGGGGCGGGCGGCGTTGCTGGTGTACGAATCCCAGTCGATCTCGGACGATGCGGATGCTGAAGCGGGGTCATCATTGGAAGAGGCAGAGGCAGCAGATGTGCTGTTCTGAGCGGACATGGCGACGAAGATGGAGGGGAGAGGTGCTTTGTGCAGAGGATTAAGGGCAGTCGGTCTGCTTAACGGCCAGAGGGCTTTGTCGATGGCACGGCAGCGTGTTGAAAGCAGAGGGGCACTTGGCGGCGTCGAGCTGGCAACGCTGGGCGAACTGGGTTCAAATCGGAAGTAGCGTAAAGCAGTAAGGCAGCAAGCAGAGCCTCCACTGTCAAACGGAGCTGCCGTGTGTAGGCTGTGCACCTCTCTCAGATATCCGGGTAAGTGTCAGTGTGGCAACCGGACGCTAGCGCCAATGGAAGCGTGGTCATGTACGCTCGTGGCTAAGTATCGATGCGCCTGTGATGTATTACTGCAGTAGCTCCAATACAATGCCTGTCGAGTTGCGTAAGTCATCAGCCTCACTTGCTCGCGGAGCGTCCCTTTCAAGCTCGCGGGATGGAATCCGGTACTCACCCGCTGCCACAGTCTCGCCACCGCGCCTGAGCAGCACTCGACCCATGCTCTTGCTCGACGCAAAGGTCTCTATTGGTATGCTGCTGCGCTTGGCTGAGCTCCCTGAAGGCCGGAGCTTGATCTGCACCCTCGCAGACGCGCCTTTGGAGATCATGCTGTATCAGCAGCGGGGTCAGACAGCAGTGTTAGCTGGGCCCGGCCGGACATTCCAAAGGGCAAAGATGGCACACCGAGGATTCGCTTTGAGCACCTCGCCTGTAGCCTTGTCCAGTGTAGCTTCGATTTTTGCAATGACTCCCGGCGTGTCCTTGCTGTGGTGGAACAGCTCGATCTGGCGCGGCAGATGAAATCACCGGACTTCATCAATTGTGCCCTCAACTTGCGACGCAGCAAGAGGACTCACCGCCGATCCAGCCGTCAGAGGGAACTTCAGCTCGAAAGCCACAATCTGCGCGACGATGGCCGACGCGAGCGGTATCGGCCGGCTAGGCTCGCACAGCACGCAGCCGACATTGACCCAGATGGGATCGATGGCCGCCAGATACAGCGTCACATTGGCTCCTGCGACAGCGTAGTCGACGGTCTCACCATCGACCTCGATGTCTGCGATGCGGGACGCAAGGGCGGGCAGCCATTCTGTGTCAGCGAGCGAGCCATTGCGACATCCCAACGAGGAGCGGGACGTCCAAACTCACTCTTGACGACGCCCGTCTCGTCACCAGGCAATACAGCGAGCCTCTCTCCGACCTGCACAATCCCGCTTTCGATCCTCCCGGACACGCCTAGGCCCGACAGGCCCGACGTCTGTCCCCGGAACACATTGGCCACAGGTATACGGAGAGGCGCTTCGAGCGCGCGCTCTGGCACAGCGAGAGTGTCGAGGCGCTGAATGACCGTCTGCCCGCTGTACCACGCCTCGAGCTCTGGCGTCCGGCGCTGGATCAGATTCTCGCCGGTCATTGCCCCACACGGGATGAAAGTGAGGCGCGACTCCTTGAAGCCAGCCTGGATCAGGAATGGCTGCAGCTGCGCGCAGATCTCATCGTACCGGGTCTGATCCCACCCGACCGCGTCCAGCTTGTTGACAGCCACCACGAGCTGCTGCACCCCAAAGCTCCGGACGAGCAGCGCGTGCTCGCGCGTCTGGCCGCCCTCGCCAAAGCCGCTCTCGAAACCCCCACGGCTCGCGTCGACGACAAGGAGGGCCGTATCGGCCTGCGCAGCGCCGGAAATCATGTTTGGGATGAAGTCGCGGTGCCCTGGCGCGTCGATGAGCGTGAACTTGCGGTGCGGCGTCGCGAACGAGTCGATGCCGATCTCAATCGTCACGCCTCTGTGAATACACAGTGGGAAATCCGGGATCAGCTCGCGCGCGCCTTCATGCAAGCGGTAGTTGCGTCGTTGGGTGTGAGACACTCACCTCGCTCGCTCCTCCGGCATGGCGTCGAACGCCCACGCGTACGCAAAGCTGCCTCTGCCCATTCTGTCCGACTGGCGCTGGTTGTTGTTGACCTCGCGCTCCGTCATCTCGCCCAATTCTGCTAGCATGCGGCCCATGAGCGTGCTCTTGCCCGCATCGACGTGTCCTGCCGGAAGGGGCCCACACCTTGAGCATCAGCAGGGCTTCAAGCTGGCGCAGTGATACAAGCAGAAGACGACACGTACCGACTACAACCATGCTCAGCGTCGGCTTGTACCCCTCCTCCCTCTCTTGCCGCTTCAGGTCCTCGAGGATCTTCTCCTTGGCAACAGAGACCGTCGGGAGAGTCGCCGCGTCCTCCTGGACGTAGACGTCGTCCTCGTCCGCCAGACCCATGTTTTGCATGTCTTGCTGCGCCTGGCTGAGCTTCTTGTCGTCTGCCTTTGCGGTTGCCGCAGAAGGCGCCTCGCCTGATGGTGCGGCCTTCTTCTTTGCGCCTACTGGTGCCTGGCCAGCTACTGGTGTACCGGGTCGCGTCGTCGCTGGCGTCGCTGCCTTGGACTGGGCTTTCTGCTTCTTCTGTACAGCCGCTGCGCGTAGTCAACAGAATGCAGGAGGGAGAAGGGAAGCATGTCAGATCCAGGATGGGTCCTTTGACGTTCGCTGTCGGGAGCGCGTCCGTGATCAGGCAGCTGCGCCCGCCCGAATGATATACTGGTGCATGACTGACATCGTTGACATGGTGGTGATAGGCTCTGCGTGTCGATAGGGTGTGCCTCTGAGCGCAAGCGATGCCCTTCATCGCTTGGCGGGCATTCCACGCCCGAGCACGATGCCGGCCTTCTTGGTCTGTACTGCCAGGTCGTCCGGCGACGGCTTGTCAAACAGCGCGATGCCTTTCGTGCGCTCCCTGCTAGCTAGGTCTCTGGCCCTAACGGCGTCGAAAGCAGGGTGGTGCTCGGGGATGAGGGCGCTCGCGAAGCCGGATGGCGGCGCAGGAGGGGCGGTCGCGGCGAAGAGGGAGGACGAGGGCAGTTGGTCCTCTTCGACCTCGTCCATCGGCGCAGCGGGCGCGTCTGGATGCTTAGGTGGAGCTGAGGCGGCTGGCTTGACCCCGCCTGCTAGGATCCGCTGCTGCAGCTTGGACAGCTTGGGCACGTTTGTAGCGGCAGATGGCGCGGGGTCGCCTGAGACTCCGTTCGTAGACGACGAAGAAGTTGGAGGCTGACCGACGCGTGCGCCGTTGAACGTGGCTGGTCCCGCGGCCTGGCGGCTTTGGGCTTTGGCTGCGAGTTTGCTCAGGCTGGGACTGGCGATGCCCGTGCCATTTGCGTTCGAAGCAGCAGGTGGTACCTTTGCCTTTGCGAGGGATGCTAAGGAGGGCTTTGCGGCTTTTGACGCGGCTGCGAGTGAGGCAAGGGAGGTCTTGCCGGGGCCTGCTGCTGCCGCTGTGCTTGTGCTTGTGCTTGTCCTTGTGCTCGTGCTCGCGCTCGCTCCTGCATCCGACTCCACCTCGCCTGCACCAGGGGCGGGCGACGCTATTGCCATGCGGGCCGTATCTTGGGCCAGCTCATGCACTACCCCTTTCATCCCTGCGGTGTGCCGCGCTGCCGCGTTGGCTGGGTGGTTCGCACCATGTTGGCCGTTGGTTTGCGTGGTGGCAATGTTGTCGAAGTCGGGCTTTGGCGGACGGGCGCAGCTGCCAGAGGTGGGTGGGAAGATGGCATACTGCTCACCTTTCTCCTTTGCGGCGTTCTTCTTGTGTTGCTGGTCTGTGGGTTGTGTGCGTGCGTGTGTGCGCGCGGGTATCTCGACACATGTCAGCTCGCGAGCTCCGTGCCTGGCCCATCCTGGCGAGGGATGAATGCGCGCAGGACGCACCCAGGAGATACTCTACGGTCTTCTCTACGTCAAAGTAGTAGTACCAGAGCGAGTCCTTGATGTCCTTGTCGGACAGTCCTCCTCCCGCCTCGGATCCCAGGACGGCGCGGACGCTGCCGAGGCCGTTGACCATTTGTTCTGTGGACGCCGCGGCGACCAACGAAGAAGCGTCAGCTGCGATGCGATGAGGACGGTGCTTGCGATGGCATGCAGCATGCCATGCTCGCCCTCACCCTGCTGATCCGGGGTGATGCCAGCTGCGGCGATGACGTCGAGGTGGATTGGGAAGCTCTTTCAGCACGGGATGGGGATATCGGACAGCATTGCAATGCATCGCATCGCATAGCATAGCACCCACGATACTCCTCCTCGTAGTCGTCGTCCATGGGCGAGTCATCGAGCTCGTCTGCGTGCGATTCCATCAGCATCAGCATCAGCATCACCGTCGTCGATATCCTGCCGTCTCCCTCTCTCTCACCATCCAGGTCGAGATTGCGGACTGCGCGATGCCGTGACATTGGGTGGAATGGAGCGGCACGCTACTGTATGCACTGAAGCGATGCAGCAATATACAAGCAATGGGGTCGAGATAGAGGAGGGAGCGAAAGCCGTCCAGGCGCATCGAGGCGAGGATACTATACGATGCAGCAACAGCAGCCATAACCCAAGCGACTGGCACGCGCAGCTACTGATGGACGCAGGCAATGACTGACGTGCCTAACCATCTCCTCGCAAGCATGCCTGGCGGGGCCCGCTTCTCTGCTGCTCGCGCCGCCAACACTGACCCAATTCTCTACAGGGAACAGGCAACGTCGAAACTGAGATGCCGCACATCCAAATCGCTGCATCCGCCGTACTCATGCCGGCCGACTTCTTGCCCGGACGCTGACCGCACACCTTCGCGTGCCAAACATGTCTGGAGGTCATGGGCCTCGTACTCTAGCGCGAGACCGGAAGATGGGGTCTTTGGCAAGACGAAGAACTTCCCTTCCCGCTGATGAAGGGGGCACTGTACGCGTCGAAGGGTCTCGGAGCACGGCACTCCTCTATATGGGTTCTGCATCCTGCTCACCCGGGTCCACGCAATCACAATCGGCAACCCATTCTGTCATTCAAGGCCATGACGAATCCACGCGGTCATGACTACCAGCACCGGCGCAAGAGACAGTTCTGGAACGACCACGGCCGACCCGACAGGAATTGCGATTCGGCTGGCCGTGGCGACAGGGTGACCCGCCAGTCGGGTGGCTGGGGTGGCAGCTGGGGCGAGGATGCGCTCGAAGCCGCTTGGTGAGCTCGCTTCTGGTTGTGCTTGTGCTCAACTGAGCTCGTGGTTCTGACCTGGCCTCCTCGCCAACTACTGCAGTGTCGCAAATTGCCGGAGCAGCAACATCTGTGACGAGGACGATGTGAGCAGTGTTACTCGGGCGGTGCATCGGTTCTCTCACCTCTGCTAATTTGTGTTCCCGACAGACCACCTGCCTCTGCAATGCAACGGCCAATCAGCGCGTTCTTCGCTGCTTGCAGAGCAGCTGCTCCGACGATGCAGGAGAGGCCTTCGAAAGCGAGATTGACGATGTGCGCTACTCACCTGCTTCAATAGGTCGGAGTAAAGTCAGCTGACTCTCACTGCCTATAGATCTGTGGAGAAGCTGGACTTGTAGCGGCAGCAGCAGCACCTGCTGCATCTCCCAGCAACGAGCCAAGCAGCTCAGCGAGCACAACACGCTCTCCTGCCTTATCTGCAAATAGCGTAGTACCTACAGGGCAGAATCGGACGCCTCTGAGCGACATCAGATCCAGCAGTGGCACCAGCACTTCCCCTAACAGTATCGCGGCACCTCCAGCCCCCTCCTCCGCCTCGCAGACGCCCATCCTTCAATCAGTGACCGCGACTCATCGGACCTTCCTCGCGGATGATGTTGCCGCAGGCGTATCAAACAGCACCTCCGCGACAAGCTCCTCATCGACCACGAGCAACTCTAGCTCGCGATCCTCCCAGTCTGCCCTTACAACGCCCTCATCGTCTACCAGCTCCTCCTCACAGACAAGGCAGACCACACCGACATCTCGTATGGGCCCCGCGACCACTTGGGATCCAACGACCCTGCCTCCCGTCGGGGACAGCCAGTTCGACGACTCGAATGGCGGCCTGAGCGGCCTGGCCATCTTCGGCGTCGTCTCTGCCGTCCTTGCCTGCCTGGCTCTTGTCGCTCTCCTTGCGTGCCTTCTCCGCCGACGCAAGCAAGGCGCGACCGGCCGGCGGGGCAGCGACTCTAGCTCGAGCGGAAGTGGCAAGCGCGACGTGTCGCCGCCGCACCTCGTCGGCGGGAATGCAGCGCACACGACATCGTGGATCGATTTCCGCATGGACCGCGACTCGATGAACCGGGCTTCTGGCGCGGGCGCCGGCTTCACGATCGGTAACGACCAGGAAGAGAAGGAGAAGATCTCGCCCATCTACGCCATGTACGCCAGCGCCCGTCCTCGTGGACACGATAGTCAGTCCAGCGCATCGACCGGCACAGGTCACCCTTCGGCTTCGCCGGGCCAGCTGGCTGCTGCGCTGGCATCATTCGGGTCACTGGACGCCAGTCAAGCCAGCGGACCCGGACCTGCCAACTCCCGTCGGACCTCGACTTCCCGGGGCCTGTCATCTTCAGCTCCGTCCCGCAAGTCGACCTCCAGCCGCTCCATCAAGTCGCGCATGATGCCGCGCTGGATCGACGTCCGGCACGCCACCCAGCAGTTCCCGACTCGCTTCTCGTCCTCTGACTCGGCCTCGGCCTCGGGGATGGGGCACCTGTCCATACAGAGCTCGACCGGCTTCTCCCAGACGCCTTCAAGCTTCGTTCTGCCCACCACGTCCCGCAACTACCGTTCCGGCGGGACGACAAGCTTCTTCTCGCGTCTTCTCATCCACGACCAGATCCCGCGCCGATCGAGCGCGGGCAAGAGCGGCAGCCGGCACAAGACCCGCTCGCGCACCGCGGCCGCCACTGCCACGGCTGCTGCTAGGAAGCACGACTCGAAGGAGTCGCTGATGCGCGAGATTGATACGCTCTCGCGCGGCGCGAGCGCTCCGCGTATCCCCATCGCGTTCCCAGCTGGCCAGCGTACAGATCAAAACCCAGAACGCGAGGACTTGGACGCCGACACGGCGAAGCGGCACTCGGTCCCTGTCCTGCCGTACGACGAGGGCGACGAGATTGTCATCCAGCGCGGGCACTACCACACCCTGTCCGATACGTCGTTCATTGATCCCGGGCTGCAGGCGCGCGCAGCCTCGCACACGGCGGCTTCAGGCAGGCCGAGCATGGCCTCGTCTCGGCACTCGCTGCCGCATGACGTCGCAGGCGGGGAAGCCGACGCCGAACTCGACGAGCTGAAAGCGGCCTCGACGCGCGCGCCGAGCGTGGACCTGCAATGGGTGACGCAGTGCACAGGAGAGATGCCGACCCTCTCTGTGCCAGTGCGCTCCGGGACGGGCAGCTCGCCTGTATCCGCCGGTGCGACGCCTGCGCCTGCAGCTGGCACGCTTTCGCCCACGCACAGCAGTGCCACCCGGCGAGTCAAGCGCAAACCGTCGCTCGTCTCGCTCGCAAAGCACAAGAGCGCCTCCCGCAAGTCCGCCCCGAGCCTGCCGCTGTCTGCGCTCTCCGGCCTGTCCTTCACGCCGAGCATGCTCCTCGCGAGCTCGACGCCCAGCACGCCGCGCCGCTCCGCTTCTGACTCTCCTCACAACGTGAGCGCCGGCATGAGCGCGAGCCGCAGGGCATCGGTGAAGCCGCCCTTGCCGGCCATCCCGCCGACGCCCGATCTTGCAAATCCCTTCACCGACGCAGGGAGCGAGTCGCCTGCGCTGCCCAGCAGTAATAACAGCAGGCCGACGAGCACAAAGACACTGCCAACGCCGACGACGGCGAGCTCTACGCGAGTCGGGCGTGCCATTTGAGCGCCAGAGAGTTGTCAGTCGAGCGAAACTGTCTGGAGGGAGCTTTGGTACATTCGTTAGAACAGCTTTTCGATCTTCATTCGCATCAGGTACTACTTCTGCTTTGCTAAACGTGTAGTTAGCTCTCGCTTGCTCGGGTACACTTCCCTGCATCTGGACCGGGGCCCTTTGCGCAGCTCTGACCTGCTCCAGTGACATCTCGCAACGCAGCGCCCGGGCGAACGAATCTTTCCTGTCGGAAAGGCGACAGCGAGAACGTAGCCTCACTGGACCGCCTTGATGGGAAATTGCCTGTCCTTGCCTGCCTTCGGCCAGACATCTCCGCACCTCCAGGCTGCCTCTCGAGAATCGTCAGGACCGGGTGGCACACCATCGCAGACGTGCCAGCCTGGCAATGTGCCGATGCCTCTGACTCAGTGCGGCGGACTCGCGACTCTGCAGCAAGCGGAGAACGCCGTGTCCTGCAGTATTGCCGTTGAGGCGGTGCTGGCAGGACGCTCGAGACTTGCAGAACTGTCAAACGCGAAACAGTGACAAGGCATGGGGCTGCCTTGTACCCATATGGCTCTCGAAAGCGCATGCCCTTGCCCCTGGCCGCTTCGTCTTGACCCGCTCCAACCCATTTCTATCCTCGCAGCTTCCCAACACCCCACCTCCTCGCTTTCTACTGGCTCGGCGCACACCTCCTCCGTCCCCCTCTCTACAGACACCGAAATCATTGAGATGAGGGTTCCCATGGCTGCAGTCCTCTTCTGCCTCTCTGCAGGGTCGGTCACACTGGCTCAGAGGGAAAAGCCCAGTCTCAGCTTGACTTCTCCGTGAGTCCCCCTCCTGCGCGCTCGGCTGGGAGGGCGTACCTGCTCACAGGCGATCTGCCGTTATCGAGGCAGCTCTAGCACATTGCCGGCTGCCAACGCTACGGGGAGCAGTCTGGCCAGTGCGAGCTTCTCCATGCTCGAGGCTGAAGACGATAGCGGGCTTATTGGCCAGATCGAATACGACGATGACGATGACGATGGCGACGAGGATGGGGACGGAGAGGAGTACGACGATGCCGACTCTGCGCGGCTGTCGGAGCGGTCCCTGATGGTATGTCTGCCAATTTGATATTCACCGCCTGCCGCTTCCTGCTGACGTCCCGACGCAGGAGAAGCGCGCGCCCAGGTGCAAGAAAGGGTACAAGTACAACAAGAAGCAGGGCAAGTGCAAGCAGAACGCAGGCATGTCGAGCGCCGTCGCACAGCCGGGGGTGGCGTTCGTCGTGGCGTTGGGGCTCCTGGGGCTGGCTCAGCTGTGATAGAACACGCGGCTTGCATTCTCATCCCGTCGTCGACATGTATCCTTCCGCTTTGACGCCTGCACTCTTCTGCGTGCACACCTGTGACTGACTGATTTGACGATAACGCGTTCACCCCTTTGCGACAAACACGCTGACAAACACTGACGACGCAGAACATCGGGATCACGTCAGTCAGTCACAGTACAGTTGCCACCTCATAGGAGGTCTGTGAGGAAGGGGAGGGGAGGGTCAGTGCGGTCCGCCCCGGAGTCCGCTCCGTTGTCCAAAGCGGAGGGAGGCACGGGTGACGTCCAGCGCGGAGAAAGAAGGCGATAGAGAATTCGAGAGGTGCTCTCGCTTGGGCCTTGGGGGCTTCCCCTTCCGTCCTTCCTTCTTTCCTCTGCTCCAACCATCCACTTTCCATTTCTGTGTCCCATCTCACATTAACATCCACCTCCACTGTCAATACAGCACTCGCACCCATCCACCACCACCATGCACTCCGCCACCACCTTCACCTTCACCGCCCTCGCTCTTGCAGCGGCCACCTTGACCTCGGCCCTCCCCTCGCCCGCCGAGCTCTACGCCCGACAGCTGCCCGCTGACGCGCCTCGATGCGCCATCCAGTGCCTCAACTTCAAGCTGAGGGAGGTCAGCCGTGCGTATACTCATCTCTCTCGTTCTGACATGCCTGGGCACGTCGGCCGCCCTTGACGACCAGAGACGGATGCTGACCGGACTCTTCCCACGACCCAAATTCCGCCCATGCAGTCCTCGCACCTAGCTGCAGCGGTGCTTCCGACTACGGCGTGAGTAGAACCGCGCGGGTGTACCGTTCTTTGCGTGTGACGGTATCATCCAATTGCGCACGACTGACTAGACGGCTCCTCCACCCAGTGCCTCTGCGCCAACTCGGCCTTCCGCGGCGCCTACAACGGCTGCTTGCCGTACTGGTGTGTACGTGGCGATGTCCTCGCTTCATCGTCTCGGACGTCAACCCGCTGACTCCAAGTGCCGCTTTCTCCGGATCACAGGGCCAGTCCAGCGAGAGCGTCGAGAGCGCCAGCGCCGTCGGCGACGCCTTCTGCGCCAACTTTGCCGCCGCCAGCGGCGTTGTCGCGACCGCGACCGACCAGGGCGTGCTCTCGTCGCTCTCGTCATCGCTGAGCGCCGCGTCCGCGTCCGCCTCGAGCATCCTCGCGGGCGCAGAGAGCAGCGTCGCATCAGTCACGTCTGCCGCGTCGAGCAGCGTCGCATCGGCCCTCTCGAGCGCCTCGGCCGCCGTCGCCAACGCCACCTCGAGCATTGCGGGCGCCGTCGCCAGCCAGACGTCCGAGTGAGTCCCGGCTCTTTCCGCTTCTGCGTGCTCGCTCGATCGGAATGAGAGGGAAGTGCTGGCTGATGCTTGCGACTGTGATTGCGAATTGTGCAGGATCGCGGAGTCCGCTTCGTCTGCGGCTTCGTCCCTCTCGACTCAGCTCCAGGGCGTCCAGAGCTCCATCTCGAGCAAGCAGGCCGACCTCTCGAGCTACATTGCAACCGCCTCTGGCGACGCGGCCTCCATCTCGGGCGTCATTGCCAGCTCGTCGCTCGGTGGGTGTTTTGCATTCATCAGATTGATCTCATGCATGCTCTTCGACTGATCCGATGTCTTGCTTGCTGCCGTGAACAGCCATCCAGTCGGAGTATGCCGTGGCCACCTCGTCGCTCGCCTCCATCCAGCAGGCGGCCTCGTCGAGCGTCGCCAGCCAGGTGCAGTCCGTCTCGTCGGCCGCTTCGTCGTCCGCCGCAGCTGCGCAGACCTCGGCACAGGGCACCGGCGCTGGCTTCACCGTCCGCGTCCCTGCTGCCCTCCTCGCCGGCCTGGCTGGTGTGGCCGTGTTTGCTCTCTGAGCGGGCCACCCACGCCAGTTAGTCAGTCAGTCAAAAGGAAGGTGGTGCGCAACCCATCCAGGTGCATCGCGGCTTCTGCTTCTCTCTCTCTCTCTCTCTCTCTCTCTCTCTCTCTCTCTCTCTGCTTCTCCCCATCTGCTGCCTCTGACGACGCTGAACGAAAGGATACACGAACGCGTCTTGCCTGTTCCCCCGCTGTATCGATAGCACGGATTCAGTATCTCCACCGCAGTAATGAACGGACGTTCCTCTTGATGAATGCACTGTTAGTGTAGTTACTGCTGTCTGCTGGTTGCTGTGTGGCAGAGAAGAGGATGGATGGGTCCTGTGTCCGTGCCCCTTGCCGCTGCCCCAACCACAGCCACAACGGCAATCCACCAATATGGCCATTCGCATAGCAGCCAGGACAGCAGCGAGCAAGGCTGCAGCAGCAGCGAGATGCCCATGCTCATCACGAGGTGAGAGGGTCGCCCCCCTCCTCATTGCACTGCCCGCGGTCTGACACGCATCAACACCGCAGGCCTGGCCTCAACGAGCGCGGCGAGGGCAATCTCCGAGTTCAAGATGCCTTCAATGTGGGTGCAAACCGAGGGGGCCGAGCTGTGTCGTCTGCTATGGCATCTCGTTGGGGATGGTGTGCGCTGATGCTGATGCTGATGCTGATGCTGATGCTGATGCTGTGCCGCGCAGGTCGCCGACAATGGAGACGGGAAAGATCTCGAGCTGGAAGGTGCGGGCGGGGCAGGCAACGAGACAGCAACGGCAATGGGCCACACGCTGAAATGACCTGATCTGTGTGCGCGCCGCCGTCTCTGACAGGTCAAAGAGGGCGACGCCTTTGCTGCTGGGGACGTCATTGTCAGCATCGAAACCGATAAAGGTGCGTGTGCAGGCAGCCCGTCTATGCCAGCGAGGCGCTGAAGTAGACATCCCGCACAGCCGAGGTCGACGTCGAAGCGCAGGAGGACGGCATCATGGGCAAGATCCTCGTGAGTCGGCCAGTGCCCGCTACAGGCACGGCTGGCCACGCTCTGACAGACTCTTGTCCGCACCGACACAGGTCGACGAGAAAGCTTCATCCATCGAGGTCGGTCGCACGATAGCGCTGCTTGCCGAAGAAGGAGACGACATCTCGAATCTCGAGGCGCCCGCCGATGCCTCGGCCTCGGCACAATCCAAAAAGCCCGAGTCATCAGCTGCATCTGAACCCTCACCCTCCAGCACAGCTGCCACCACCGGATCGACGTCCCCTTCCTCATCCTCCCAGTCGGCCTCGTCACAGGAAAAGCAAGCCAACAAGGCCGACACGGCCTCGCCCAAGTCATCCTCGCACGTCTCGTCGTCCCCTTCGACTGCCTCGCCTCCGACTGGCAGCGAAAGCGAGAAAGGGCATGGCCCAACGCATCCGCAGGGTATCCTGCCCTCCGTCCTGCGCCTTCTCACAGAGGCCGGCATCACCGACACAGCCGGCATCAGAGCGACGGGCAAGAGCGGGCGCCTGACCAAGGGCGACATCCTCGTGCACTTGGGCCGGATAGCCGACCCGAGCGGGTCGGCAAAGGAGCTCGAGAGCATGAGCAGGGAGAAAATGGAGATCTACCAGGTCAATCACGATGGCAAGTCCTCCAAGACGGGCGCGGACGCAAAGGCGAATCAGAAGAAGGCGGGAGCCGGCGGGTCTGCGCCCATTCTCTCCGGCGACGAGTTCAGGCGGTGGATCGTTGCAGGGCTCGGGAATGCGCAGAAGCAGGCAGCCCAGCCGGTAGGCCTCCCTGCTGCTCCAACACCCGTCCTCGGCTTTGACGATATCCTCGAGGGCTACTTGCCGAGCAAGAAGACGAGCCAGGTCGATGTGCTACCCCCAAGAGCGCTGCAGGGCAGCAGAGACCCCTGGAACGACATTCTGGGGCTGTGAGCGATGCTCTTGGTTGGAGCATGGACTGGCTGTGATGACATAGACAGACAGGTAGATGGGCGGGACGAGCAGGTCCACTGCGTGCGCGTGTTGTACAATATGAACTTGTGACATCCAGGGCCTTGAGGCAACCCAATTCCTCCATTCCCCAGTCTTTGCAGGGCTGTCTGGCCTCTCTGCTACACTGCTTACTGATGTGACTGTCCAGAACTGTTTTATCAACGACAACTTGGCAATCCTAACCGCGGACATTACTCCTTGTGCTCTCACTTGCGGGACGCTTGCGATTTCTGCACGCTGACTCGCCGCGCTCGTTGAGGCATCCTTCAGACGCCGTCATCTTCCTCATCTTCGTCGTTCTGCGGCATGCACGTAAACTCGACAAACGCAGACCCCTCGGACGCGGCCTGCGCGCTGGCAATCATGAACTGCATGCTGAGGATGCCGTTCTCGTCGGTGCGCAGGGACGTCTTTGTCGAGTGCGCGAGCGCCTGGCGGATGTACATGAGGTGCGAGAAGCGGTAGCTGCAGTTGAGTCCGGGCGGGAGAGGGATACGATGTGGATTGGTCAGGACAGAGCCGAAGAGGCGGAGTAACACGGGGAGAGCGCGCCTCACCTGTTCCTGATCGCCTCATTGCAGTCGCATTGCTCGACAATCTCCTTCGTGTACGGGTAGTCCATCTGTGCGACGCACATCAGTCAGTCTGTGCTTGCCAGAAGGCCTGGATCATGCGCCGAAAGATGCTTTGACGCACCTGCACAGACCCGTGGTTGCTCGTCCCTTCGAGGCTGAAGGCCGCTTGCGTCCGCTGCCTGTTCCTTCCGTCACCGTCCTCGTCGTCATTGTCATCGTCATCGGAGCCTCGCTGGGTTTCGCGGTTCTTTCCCTTGCTTTGTTGAGCGATGCGTCGGTCCGAGTCTCTCGGTGGCGCGAATCGGAGCATCAGGGATTTGCAGGAGGGATCTATCTCGGACAAGGCGTCCGCCAGCCAGGACGACTGGCCGCAGATCAGATGGGAGGCATCAGCGCCAGTACGTGAGCTGTGTGGCTATACCGGTTCGGGCTCACATTCAGGATGAGCTTTTGCACCCTGGCCTCGTCGTCGTAGGGCAGATCAGAGACTTCGACAGAATCGAATGTGGTAATGTCGCATCGTGTCACGATGCCGTTCTCCTCGAGACTGTGCGAAGAAGGACGGCTCAGAGTTGGCATGGAGACGCAGCTGATGGCGAGCAGACCGGACTGCTCACAGCAGGACGAGCGGCGAGCCATCAGCCTCGTACGACATCTGCATCGTCGTGACGCCCTTCTTCTTTCCGAGGTTGACGGTGCTAGCGCCCCTGTTCTGCTGTCCGCCCCACCGCCCATTGTCATTGTCATTATCGTCCTCCCCGCCGGCCAGCTCGTCCTCCTCCGCATTTGCATCCTCGTCTGCGTGCGTCCCCTCGCGCCTGTTTCCGTACCCGTTCCGCTTGGCCTTCCACTTCTCCCGTGCGGCAACCTGTTTTGCACTCGTGGGCTTGACGGTCGACTCGCCAAAGATGTTAATGCAGTTCAGGAGGGACGTGAGCGAGATCTCGAACTCGACTTTGACGTCCTCGTCCTCCTCATCACCATCACCCTCGTCCTGACCCTCGTCTTGCTCATTCTCGTCGTCGTACTGGCCATCTCGCGTCGTGTCGCGCTCGTCATCGCTGGCCTGCGTGGCCGAAGAGTCTCGCTCATTGCGCCTTGAACTTGCCCCACGTTTCTGCTTCTGCTTCTGCTTTTTCGTCGACCCAGCCTCGGCCCGAGCGGGCGGATGGAATTCATATTTGGTGAAGTTGGTCGTACCGTCGAGTAGGGCGCGGACGGAGATGGTACTACCAACGAGCGTGGTGAAGGTGAGGCCGTCCTTCGCAATCCCAACCGTGACTTTCTGATGGAGGCGAAGCGGACGGCCAGAAGCGCCAAATACCGAACTTAGCAAGTCAATTGTGCGTGCTTCGTTCTGAAGCTGGAGAAGGGGGCAGGGAGTACCGTCTCAGCTGCGATGTTGACCGTCTTGAGGATGGTGGCTATCTGGCGGACGTCCGAGACTGGCCAAGCGTTACAAACGGTGGCCGGAGGAAGCGGACGCGGACGCATTCAGTGCAATTCAATCCGGTCAGTGGCACTGAGCGCCCGCTGTGCTCCAGGGTGCGGTTTACCTTCTGCCCGGAAGACCTGCGCGGAGAGCGAGGGGGATGTTAACGACGCGTCAAACTGCTCGTCCGTCCTCGAGCCCGAAGCAGGCTCCGCGCGGGGCGTGTGCCGAGCCCACCTCCTTCTGTCTTCCCTTCGGATTGATGCGTACCATGTCACATGCGTAGATAGAAGGGTGAAGAGGGACAGGGCCATGCTGAACATGTGTATCGATACTCTCGAGGAGGCGCCTCGGAGCTCCTCCGGTGGCAAACTCGGGAGCGAGGGCGAGGATCCTGCCCTCTCTCTCTTCGTTACTATTGCGCTGAGCTTGACTTGTCGATGCCCTGGAACAGGCAATGGCTATGGACACTCGCAAGGTCGTCCTCATCACCGGATGCAGCGAGGGCGGCATCGGATGGGCTGTCAGTATGAATGCAAAGCAGTCCGGCCCCGCAGCCACTGGCAGGCATGCGGCCGCCGAGAGCGCTAACGCAGCGCTGACCATACTCCACTTCGTCTCTCGCTTCCTCTCTCTTGCTCTCTCTTCGCCTCCCTCCTCCCCCTTGCCCCGCTCGCCAGCTCGCCAAAGACCTAGCCGAACGCGCGAGTCGACGTCTCGAGCCATCAGTACTGTGGTTGCTAGCCTAACAGCCCTTCTAATGATGCCTGCTCTCCCGCAGACCGGCTATCGCGTGTTCGCTGCCGCTCGTACCCCGAATAAGACAGGCGATCTGGCCGGTACGCAGAGTCGGCCCAGCTGTCCTCATGCATACTGTGGCGAGGCCTGACGCGCTTGCTCGGCAGCCCGCGGATGCGAGATTGTCGCTCTCGACGTGCTAGATACCGAAAGCGTCAGCGCGTGCATCGAGTCGGTCTATAATGAGACAGGCGGGCGCATCGACATCCTCGTCAACAACGCCGGAATCATCGAGCTCGGCCCGTTCCTCGACATGCGAGAAGACGTCTTCGAGCGCATCGTGTCGACCAACTTCTTTGGCATGGCACGAGTCGCGCGCGCCGTGCTTCCTGGCATGGTGGAGCGCTCAAGGGGGACCATCGTCAACATCGGCTCGGCGCTATCAGGCGTCTCGCAGCCATTCAGCGCGGCGTACGCGGCGAGCAAGGCTGCAACGCGGTCGTGGACAGAGTCTCTCGCGCAGGAGGTCGCCATGCTCGGCGTCAAGGTCCTCCTCGTTGAGCCGGGCATTATCGCCACGCATCTCTTTGCGCGAGAGCAGCCGTGGCAGCCGAGAGAGGGCAGTCTGTACGCGGGCGTCGCACCGGCCCAGAAGCATATCCGCTTCATGCAGGATCTGATGGTCCCTGGAAAGAGTGAGCGGCCAATCGCCGATGCGCAGGGTCTGCGAGAAGCAGGCAGATCCGATTGACTTTAGTTACATGTGCAGATTATCCCGTCGAGACCTTCGCCCGCCGCACAGTCGACAATATTCTGGCTACCCGCCCGCGCTTCTTTGACAACACCATGGGAAGAATGGCTACAGCATGGTGGTTCCTCGAGTGCCTGCCTCGTGTGAGTCCGGCAAGCTGACGGGCGTGACGGGGCGAGTCTGAGAAGACTGCGGAGGCCAGGCTGGCTGCACGCTTGAGCGTATACACAGTGGCTGATATGCCTGGTCTTGCCTGAGCGCAGTGGCTGCGGTATCCTCTGGAGAGGATGGTGACGGGCCTTCACGGCGACTATCGGAAATCGGAGGTAACAGGCAGCTTGTGATACTGCGATCGGCTTCGGCGACTGCGCAGTGTGGCTTCCCACATGTCTGCAGGGATACGAGCACGATGGGTATCGCATCCTGCACGGGTAGCCGAACGCGAGCGCGCGTTAGCTTTCTGTGTTATCGTGCGCGTGTCTGTAAGGAAGGCCACGCACCAGCTGGCACACTCAAGGCTTTGGGTAGTGCGGCCTTGTTCAAAAGCCTCCCAGTACGCTCGTGCATTGTCGTCGTCTCGAATGGAGATTTGGGACGGTGCTTTTGCATTCCGGCAGCCGGGCATGGGACTCTGCCAGAGATGGCATCCTCCGCGTGTTAGAGGACGAAATGCGGGCAAGGGCAGCAGCAGGACGCTGAAGGTCACGAGGACGACGAAGAGGACGGTGACGCCGACGGCGGGAGATCCCCCCACTCCTTCTGTCCCGGCAGCCTGTCTATCCGCTTGTTCTCCCAATTGTCCAAGTCTCCCGTGCGCGTGTCTTTGGCCTTCAAGCGAAAGTACTCTTCGCGGATATCCACGCGCTTCCTGTTCTTGTTCATGTTGAGCTCGTCCTCCTTTGTCATGCTCTGCACCTTGCTGTTGCGCAGGTCGTACCGCGTCTGCGTGATGCCGGACAGCGCGAAGCTGCCCACCACCAGGATCGTCATGAAGGGCAGCCCGAACAGCAGGAACGGGCGACGACGCGCCAGGGAGGCAACGCCGGCGGTCGATGACGTGCCCGGCAGCTTCTTCCTGCTGAATGCGGCCATTTGGGAGACTATATGTGCGCTTTTCGGGATGGTTGCTCGGTGGGCAGGAGAGCAACAAGGCCGGGGGGGGGAGGAACCTCCAGGCAGGGCAGCGAGAGGGCAGAGAACAGTTTGAAGAAAAGGACATGCATAATGTTACGACAGTTGCTCCGAAACCCTATGTACCGTGCGACCGATTATATATGCTGTGGGCTCCCTTCCTCCGGAAACTGTACCTCCGAATCCCTTCGCCGTGCCGTGAAAAAGCCTATGACCGTCCTTCTCCAGACAGCCACAACCACAGCGACCTCCACAGCAACCTCGAACACCCACTCTTTCTTCAACTTGATCTCTTCTCCACCTTCCTGCGTCAATTCAGATTTCTAGTCCCAGCGGAGATTGGGGAGGCCAACACCAGATCAGCCTCCATTTGCCGGACATGCTACCTCGCACACGCTGAACCCTCACCTATCCGCATGCCCTGCTCGACCATCAAGAAGCGCACCCCAAGGCCAGCCAGCCGTTCAGCAGCTTCGAGTTCCGCGAGTATCTTGGCTCGGAAAGCAGCAGGCAGCGACAGTGGTGAGGCTGCCTGGTCATATTGCTTTTGTTGCTGTGGTGATGGCCCTTCGTCCGCCAACGTCGGCGCCGCGGCGCCCTTTGTGCGAGGTATTGGAGACACGCGATTCGACGAGCGCGTCTTGCGTGTTGTGCCGCCATTCGCCAGTGCCGGCGCAATGTGGCTGCTGGACGACCCTGTTTTCCGCTTCTTGGCCGGCGCTGAAAGCGGCGGTCCGACTACATCAACATAGTTAGACGCCGCGTAGCCGTTGCTCGTGCCCGCAAGTGACGACCCATGTCCAGCTGGATGAGCTCCCACATCGCCATTGAGGGGCGGCGCAAGTAGAGGACACGGCGCTACATCCTCGATACTTGTCGGATCCTTGACGTGGATGATACAGACTGCAGGCGATACGGCACCACCATCAGTTACTACGGATAAGGGTTCTTTGTAGCGATATGAGAGCGCACTATTGATCCCGCTGAGGCTGTCTTTCAGGTCTGCGCTGGACTGCCCGTCTGCCCCTCGAACACACTGCGCAAGCACCGTGAGCTCCTCGAGGATATAAGGCGGCGACATGTGGCCGTACAGCTGGTCCCTTGACCGCGAGGACTACAGAGGGAGGAAGCCAAGAAGTGGTTTAGGACAATAACACGATACGCACTGTCAGGGGAGGTGCAGCCGGACTCACGCTGTACGAGCACTCGATGAAGATGGTCGACAGCTCCTGCCTTTGTATCCGTTCGGCCGCCTCTTGCCACACCGCACGGTTGAAGCTCTCGCCGCTGACCGAGTCGGCTTCGACATCACCAAAGATCAGGAAGCTCCTGCTTGTTTGCGCATTCGTGATGAAGAAAGCGGACGACTCGTACGAAGTGGAGGAGTGATGGCGCCCGTGCGAGACCGGGAAGATGTCGGCCTTTAAGCCGGCCGAGGGCTGGAAGGACGTGCTTTGATCGATGCTGTGTCGGTCAGGAATGCGGAGCGCAACTACTTAGTGCCGTCCTTGTGCTGTGTGCAGAACTGCGTGCCGATGTCGAGCAGCGCACTCACGCCCGCCAGACAAACGGACACCCGTTCTCCTCCTTGTAGCTGCCTAGTATTGGCCACAAGCCGCCGTTCATGGCTGACGAGAGATTGCATAGTGTCTGCTTGGATCCATAGACGGACTTCTGGCTCCCGCTTCCAGAGCCGGAGGAGAGGACCAGGCCCTGTCGCAAAAAACCGGTCGACATTGCGTCAGTCCTCTGAAGCAGGGTATGCGTTAGATCTGCAACTCATGAGGAGGACATACGGAAATGTGATCTGTGGATATCAGAGATGCGGGCAGTCAGCCTGTGTTGCTTATTGCTCGCACCGGCGGACGCGGGTGACGTACCCCAATGGGCGTGAGTGACAAGAAAGCTTGTAAGGAGCGTATAGATGTAGCCAGCGTTGGCATAGATGCTTCCCATGTTCTTTGTCGGGAAGTCAAAGTCGCGAAAGGCTTCTGGGTGCCTTTCGATGAGGCGTGTGAGAGCGCCGAGGCAAGAGCCTGCGTTGTCCACCGACGCAGAGGCTACACGTCAGTGTCTCTCTCTACCGCCAGTCATGCGGTCTGCCGTGCGTGGAGCTGGTTCGTTGGACGCACCTCCGTCGACCGAGATGCATCCTTCCTGCCATGCCTTCTTTGCCGGCTTGACCCAGTAGGCGCTCAGGTTGTCCTCCATGGGTCCTCCACCGGCCCCGAGGACGAGCATGTCGAAGCTGGCTTCTTTCCCGTTCGGCTGGAGCTGAACGGCCGTCGAGGCTGAAGGAGCCACGTCCATAGTCGCTTCCCCGGCGATGGCCATGGGCACGCAGCGAAAGTCGAGGCAGGCCCGGAGTAAAGCCGTTCGAAGCGGCAGAACGAGACGGAGAGTAGCTCTGAATTGAAGTTGCTGCTGCTGCTGTTGGTGAGGCTTGCGACCCGTTGCTCTTATCGAGTCCCTGTTCTCCAAACACGACGCCGCCCGGTGTATAAACAGACCCGGTCTAGCTGCTGCGCCGCTCGTTCGCCGTCGTCGTCGTCGCCGCCGCCTCTTTCATGATGGATGTACAGTACGCGTCAGTGCTGTTGCAGCATCCCAGCGTGTGGTGGTGGATGAGGGAGAGAAGCTGCAACCATTCGGTGGGTGGGGCTGGGCTGTTCCCGCACCACGTGCAGAGCCCAAGATCGCAAGAGTAGTGACATGGCGGGAGCAGAGTAACTCTAATTGCACTTGACAGGCGGTGACAGGACAGCCGTATCGTGCCTAAGCCAGGATCTACCGAGTCACCGGCGAATCCATCAAATCTGCGAGGTAGTGAGTCTGACAGTGCCCGAGCCTGCATTGCGTGCATGCAAGCGGGACGACAACGGGATAGATGTCAGATAGGCTGAATAGATAGTAAGCGAGTATGACGATAGGAGAATGCAGCGTTGAGAGCTCTCCTAGACGGGGGTTAGGGAAACCGTCCAATGTGCGCGTCGAAAAAGGGGCATGCCGACGAGCGCGGGGATTCTGGACTCGAAGCCTGGCACCGTCGAAGAGTACAAGTACATCGACATTGTTCGAAGACTGATGCAGTGTTGAAAGCTTGAGGCAGGGGCGTAACCTACGGCTGACCCGCGTCCGCGACTTTCGGGTTAAGCAGCCACGGCTTGCTGATGTAGTTTCGGATCCTGAAGAGGCGCCCGAGATCAGCATCTTCACACAGTTCACACAAGAGGGGCACGTTGGCGCGCTCACGAATCTGGCATCAGGACGACGACATTCTTGCCCTCGGTAGCCGCGATCGCCCGCCCTTCCTCCGTCTCTGTCAAATACTTTACTGCTCCGGCCATGTTGGATCCGGACGAGCCGCCAACGAGCAGTCCCTCGGTGCGGATGAGCTGCCTGGCCTCCTTGAACGCCGTATCGTCGTTGATCTTGACCCAGAAATCGACGAGGGAGCGGTCGAGCACCTTGGGTATGAAGTCGTACCCAATCCCCTCGACCTTGTAGATGGTACTTTCGCCGTCCTTGAGAATGTTGAGCGAATCCGGCTGGGCAAGGATGCTGCCCACGGGATCGACACCGACCGTAGTGGTTTGGTCGGCTCCGTACTCCTCCTTCAGGCGGCGAGAAATCCCAGAGACTGATCCGCCCGTCCCGGCGCCCACAACCATGACGTCGACAATGCCGCTGGAGGGCCGACTGTGTCCGTTGGCGCTGATACCGTTGTGCTCTGCATGGCCGTTTGTGCCTCTCATCGGCAGACCCAGAGTCACGCTTGAAGATATGGCCAGCTCGTCGAGCTTGGATGCGAGTGTCCCGCCAATGGACGGCGATGCACTAGCAGACGCAATGTCCTCGATGATCTCCACAGCAGTCCCGTGATAGTGCGCAAGCGGGTTGTTCTCGTTCAGGTATTGATCCAGAACAATTCCTGAGCCGGAAAGTGTATCGATGGCGGAGGAGTACATGGCTGGGATCGTCAGTAGGATGGCCCTCACCGATAGAAACTATGCACCGCTCACCTCCATCAATCTCCTTCGCCATCTTTGCAGCGACCTGGATGTGGCTCCTGGGGTCATCTGGTCCCGCATCGTCCGGCGTTCGGACAACCTCGGCTCCCAGTGCTTCGAGGACCGTCACCTTCTCCTTGGACATCTTCTCCGGCAGGCAGATGATGCATCTGTATCCCCGCACAGCAGCCTGCAGAGCTAGACCAATGCCTGTGTTGCCGCTCGCTGCATTTGGGTTGAAGTCGCGGTCGGGCGGTCAGCACTGGCATCGAAAGAAGCAAGAGTACAACTCACTGGGCTCAATGATGACGCTCTTGCCAGGGATGAGTCTGCCGTCATTCTCGGCTTGCTCAACCATACGTTTGCTGTTGACGAAGGAAAAGGAGAGCCAGCGCAGAGGCGCCACTACATCAGCCCGGCCGCGTGACAGCAGCACAAGGTCGACAAGGGGGACGTGAACTCGCGCTATCCTGTCTTTGACCGAGCCTCCTGCGTTGAAATATTCTGTGTGCGTGTGTGCGTGAGCGTCAGCGAGCGACGGGCAGCTGATGGTCCGGCTCGGCTCTGTCGCTCACACTGACCGCATTTAACGTCTGGAGGTTGTCTGTCAGGTCGGGCACATCAAGGAGAACACGACAGTGCTCGAGGGCATGTCTGCACTCACATAGATTGCACTTGAAGCCGTGCTCCTTTGCCAGCCTGTCGGCCCTGACCTGCGCAAGGTGTCATGTGTCCTCAGCCTCAGCCACCATGCCCGGGCCGGCCCTCGTGTCACGCGACAGGCGACATCGATGCAGCTGCGATTACATATGAGCAGGCTTACCAGGGGCGTGTTCCCAATGTGGTCCAGAACAGTGTCGAGCAGCATCTTTGCTGTATCCGAGTCCTGCTGTGTTTGTGCAGAGCGTCGAAGGGAGACGAGGGGCGATGGCGGCATCTCGTGGCTCTGATCACGCGGATCCCTCGAGGCATCCCACATGGGTATCCGAAAAACCTGCCACGACATCAGAGCAAAATGCCCTGTCACGGCGCGTCATCCCCCGAGATGCTTGCTATCGTGGATGTCGCCATCTTTTCGCTTGTTGAGTGCGCTGCTCCGCAGGTCGTCTCCATCGCCGCCACTGCCGGATTCAGGCACGGGCGAGCTGAAGCTCCATTCACCGGACTCAAGCTTGACCACTTTGGCAGTCATGTACTTTTCCGCGGCCAGCACTGTCAAGTCTTCCCCTGCAAGTAGTTCGTGACCTGCTGTATGCCGGAGCTGCTCGGCAAGACCCTTGGCGTCCCGCAGGAGGCTGATGCGCGTCTCGTTCTAAAGCCCGTTGCGACAGGTTTCAGCTACTCTCGCGCAGTCCGTAGGCGTTGCGCGGATATCTCCTACAGTGTATCCCGCAGCGAGACCGCTTGTCGAGGGGATGACAAACAGCCGGACAACGTGTCGCGCCGGACCGTCGCCAGGAACAGCAACAGCGAGCTGCTGCAGTCCAAGCTGGACGTCCGACCGGGACTCTGCCTTGCCTTTCTTTTTGTCCGGAGATGGAGATGATACTGTAGACCGAGCAGATCCGCTTGTTCCCATAGAATGCCCTTGTTTGGGCAACGCATCTTTAGGGAAATGCTTGCGGAAGTTGCGAAAGACGTCCATCCCGACGAAACAGACGCTGAGAAGGTGCAGGCCAGATCCATCAGGCGGTCAGGCTTTGCCTTGTGGCAATGTTCCGCTTACGGGGTGGAGATAAGCGGATTGCAGGATGGCACTCACACCCTAGGCTTCCACCGAATGAGCTTGGCCAGGAACCCTGTAGCACCCGCCTGGAACTCGAGCGAGCTGACCTGGTCGGCGCGCGCTGTGCACCGCTGCACCAGGTCCGTCAGGCCGAGCCTGTGCTTCTCCGGCATAGTTGGCGACTCGCTGGGCTTAAGACGCGTGGGCGTCAAGCCTGATTGATGTAAAATAGGATAGAAGCGGTTTGACGGGTGAGCATAGTGGAAGCCGAGCTCGGAGGAGCGGACGCCTGGATTAAAGCCGCAGAAGAGGACTGCGAACAATGGAGGAACGGTCAGCCGGTGTTGCATCCCTCTGCCCCGCCGGCCCCGGTTGCTCGCCCACTGTCGAGATCCTCAGCCAGCCGGTCCGGCACTTCTGCCATGCCTTCGAAAGCGCTCGTGTCTCTCTCGTGCTTTATCCGCCGCTTCTTGCGAGGTGATGGCCTCGCTTCGCTGATCTGACCCGGGAGGTACGGGCTTTCTGGCTTGCTCGCTTCCACGGCGTCGTCGTCGAGCCAGGGCGCCGCGGCATGCGGGTCCTCAAGCTTGACTTTGGAAGTCGCAGCGGCCGCCGAAACACTTCGGGTGACACGTCCGGGTGAGGCTGAGCTCGGAACGGTCTGCCTTCCGAGGCGTCGACTCGGAGGTGTGGCAGGCATGGCTCGGAACTTTTCGAGCGAGGCGCCGAACGAAGGTAGCCACGACTCGCAGCCTTGAAAGCGCTGTTCCGCGTCGTTGTCATTCATTTCGGATACTGTTCAGGAGGCAGGGAATGGTCCGGAAGACGCTGGCAGGCGCATCTATACGTGCGGCGTGACGTCGGATCGGTGGAGCGCAACGTCAGAAGTGGACGGTGTGCGAGGACAGGTGACGCGCAGCGGGTGAGTGAACGGGTGCCGTCTTTCGTGTATCGTTATCGTGCCAATGTGAGAGCCTCGGATAGGCACGATGCGAAGCGGGTCGAAGAGGGAGACATCTTCAGGGGCAGACTGAAGGATGCTCATACAGCCCGCGGCGATACCGCCTGTGAGACGGGACTTGCCGTGCGCCAGCCTAGTCGTACAACAAGCACATTAAATCAAGCCGACCAGCCAGCAATCACCTCGCTCGGCCACCTCATCCTCTCGATGCGCCACGACTGCCGGCACCTCCTCCACCTCGACTGGCGCCTCTGGCTCCGCCTCCGCCACGGCCTTTGACGCCCCTCGAAGCGCCAGCGAACGACGGCGCCTTCTTGAACTCGTTGAACTTGGCTTTCTTCGCGCCTCGGGGCGCAGGCGCATCGTCCTCACTCGCGCTTTCGCCTTCGCTGGAATTGTACGGTATCGGCGAGAGGTCGCTGTCGCTGTCGCTGTCACCGTCTTCCTCGTCTCCATCTTCTTCGTCGTCACTCTCCTCCTCAAACACCTCGTCCTCCTCGTCAAAGTCCGGCTGACCGTCTCCATCTCCGCCCTCGTTCTGGTCGGCGCCGGCTTTGTCTCCGAACATGTCCTCGTAGGCGAACTCGTCGTCGAGGCCGCCCGTGGCATCTTCGTCGTCATCCTCCTCATCGTCCTCCTCCTCGTCGCCATCTGCCGCGGCGTCACCATCGACACCGCCACCCTGCTTCGCTCTGAGCCTTTCCGCACGCGCGCGCTCCCTCTCCGCCTTGAGAGCGTCCTTCTCCTCCTGCTTGCGCTTGACATTGGCCTCCTGCTCGGCTCTCCTGCTCTTTGCCAGCTTCTCCTTCTCCTTGGACCGGCGCGCAATCGCGGCGGCCTCCTTTGGCGTCTTGTGGATGAACTCGTGGAACAGCACCTCGCCCTTGCCGTCCCCGATCCCGTCCTCGATCTTGACGAGGCCGAGCTCCATGCGCGGGCCGAGCTCCGTCAGGCGCACGGCGCGCTTCTCCCCCGTCGTTGATGCAGAGGCAGAGGCAGCGGTGCGGCCGAGCCGCTTGTTGGCGCGCCCGACGTACGGCGCGGCGAGCTCGACCTGCTTGCTATTCTCCCCCGTGACGGGATCCTCCTCTCCGCCGCTTGCGTCGCTCTCGCCCTCGCTCGCGCTCGACAGGAAGCCCATCTCGCCGTGGCGTAGGATGTAGTCCGAGATGTCCTGCGCGCTGCTCAGGTTGGGCAAGCCTTTTGCGCGCAGGGCCGCAAAGGACGCCGTGGTGACGCCGGACGCGTCGCTCGGCGCGGCAGAGTACACGCTCCCCTCCCTGGACGCGCCCCGCAGCATCGCGGAGGCAGCCCGCCGGCTTCCCCCGCTCGTGCCGTCAATGATCTTGCGCACGCTGCGGGACACGCCGACCGGCCGGACCGAGATTAGGTAGTGCCGGAAGTCGATTGTCCGGGTTGCTGGGTTGTACGAGAGCAAGACGACGCGCCGCGCTGATGATAGGGGCATGCTGTGCACCTTGATGGGGGGAAAGAGGTTCTGGAACATGGTCTGCATGAGCGAGAGCTGCCGCGCGTCGTTGGTGTTGTTGGTGGCCGAGAAGTTGTTCAAGATGAGCTGTGGTGTGTGAAGTCAAGTTGTGCATCAGATGAATGCCCCCGTGCTTGCATGCATGTGTGCATGCATAGGGCGAAGGAGAGGAGCTCTTGAGTGAGACTGACGATAGGCTCGGTCGAGTACTCCTTGCCGGGGCTTCTGGGCCGCTTTGTGGCCGCCAGGATGTCTCTGACGAGGGCATAGCGGAGCACCTTGAACCCGAGTGTGGGCCCTCTCGGCAGCCTTGTGATGCGCAGGTTGACGTTGCTCGTCGGGTCGTCTTTCTCGTCCTCTGTGGCGTTCTTGTTGCTCGCCGACTGTGCGAGGACGAGCATGTGGGTGACGCCGAGCGGGCCGGACATTGCGATAAAGTCCTTGATCTTGTTGCTCTTGCGTTCCTGCACACGGGCGAGTCGGTCCAGCGTGGTTGTCAGCCCGGATTCTCGTAGATGGGGCATGTCTCTCTCCCTCAAATTTCCTGCGAGACCCCCTCCGGGGCAGACGCACCCTCAGCCTGGTCGCCGTGTTTGGCTCGAGGACCCTCCTGACGTCCTTTGACAGCGCCTTTACGCTCCCTCCGACCTCGCCTGCATGAAAGACGAACGACTTTGGTGCGCCGTCGTTGGCCTTTTTGGTCGTGTCGGCCTTGTGGGTCCGTGTCTTGCGCTGGGACGAGGAGGAGCAGCAGCAGCAGCAGTATCAGTCAATGCCATGGTACAGGTCAATGGCGAGGTGCATCCTCTGTGCTCACCCTCTTGGCCATTGTGTATGTATATGTATGCTGTGGATGGTGTCGGAGAGAGAGCAACGAGGAGGTCGCGCCCAGCACAGCATAGCAGCAGCAGCCAGCTCGCTTCTTCTTCTTCTTCTCTCACACCATCGCATCGTCCCATCATTGCGCATCGCATCGCATCGCATCGCATCGTTTCCTCGCCCATATCAGCTGGCTGCAGCCATCTGTCCCTGCTCGCCGAAAAAGGCCCCGGCCGGACCTGCACGTCACCTCGGGACGAACAACGTTACAGAGAAGGACATTGCATTCGCATAGCACCTATCCGCATCGCCGCCTCATGCAACAGCGGTAGTAATGGCCGACATCTCTTCGTCCTCCTCCCCGTCAAGCTCAAGCACAACGCCGCTCGCCTCGACATCAAGCAGTCACCACAATGAGCCTGCCCTGGTCGACGACCTCATAGCAGGCTGGCTCGGCGGCGCCATCGGGATTCTCGCATCCAACCCCTTCGAAGTGCTCGTGCGTGCCCGCCCCTCGCTCGCGCTCGCATATACATACCTGTCTCTCGCTCGCAAAGGGCTGGCTGAGCCGCGCGACCGTCACATCTCCATCATGCTCAGAAAGTCCGCATGCAGACGGCCGTGCATCCAGGCGCGCACCCAGATACCCCGAGCACACCGCGCGCAGGAGCGGGGAGCCGGCCCCCGTCCAGCACCCGCGCGGGCCTCATCCTCCTCTGGAAGACAGAAGGGGCCCGCTTCCTCGTGGCCGGAGCTGCTGCACCCATCCTGGTAGGCGCAGCGCGACTCTCTCTCCCTCTCGCGCGCTCACCTGCACATAGCTCGCCGTCATGGCGACACACCCTCTGAATGCGTCATCCGCTCAAACTGTCCCGACCCGCAGGGCCTCGCTTTCATCGACTCTGCTTTCTTTGCCCTGTACGGCCGGACAATGTGCGTGTTGCTCTGACCCTCCTCACTGCCATTCACTTCTCTAGTGCATTTGATGTACTGACACGTCAAACCGCCTGCAGGTCTGTCCTAGAACAAGATCGCAAAGACCCCGCGTCGCTTATGCGCGTCTTCGCGTCCGGAGCGACGGCCGGAGGCGTGTGCGCTCTCCTGCAGACGCCGGTACGTTTGACAAAGCTGACGATGCCGGAAATACGTGCGACTGAGCCCGTGTCAATGCACACTGCCTCTGACGCGCCAGATCGAGGTCGTTAAGTGCCGCGCACAGGTTGAGAATCAGGCCTCGTCGAAAGCGCTCGGCAGCCTCGGCATCACCAAGCTCATTGCGCGGCAAGAAGGGATCAAGGGTGAGTTCGCCGGCTGATTTGGATTCGCTGAACTTGGCGACACGCATACTACGCAGTCTGCTGATACTCGGTCGAGTCGCATGACAGGCTTCTACCATGGAGGGCTCACGACCGCCATGCGCGACACATTGAGCTCTGGCATCTTCTTCTCCACATGTAAGCATGCACATCTGCTCTGCTCTACGCATCACACGAGGTCTGTCGCACTGGCTCACTCCCATGCCGCCCTTTCCGCTGTACAGACATCATGTTCCGCCGCGCCCTGCGTTTCGAATACCCTTTCCAGGCAGCCGCGCCAATACGAAGTGATCAGCAGCATCAGCAGTCCCATCTAGAAGAGAGCATCACGCCGATACCGGAGATCATCGGCGTCGGCGATGGGCCTCAG
Organism: Symmetrospora coprosmae; assembly: GCA_008802785.1. Classification (NCBI taxonomy): domain Eukaryota; kingdom Fungi; phylum Basidiomycota; class Cystobasidiomycetes; family Symmetrosporaceae; genus Symmetrospora; species Symmetrospora coprosmae. The sequence continues at coordinate 250,775 of VUYT01000025.1, read as the reverse complement.
GCGCCGTCATATACCATCGAGGTTTTGCAGACGCTGGCGGCAGGAGGCCTCGCGGGCAGCCTGAGTGCCATCATTCCATACCCGTGCGTCTAATCTCGGCGCAGCTGTCATGCTTCTCCTGACGGGTCAGACTTCTTTTCGGTTTCGCCAGTCTCGACATCATCAAAACGCGCCTGGTGGGCCCCCTCCTCAAGACTTGCTTGCCCCCTTGCACTCTAGCGATGGCGCTGACAATATGACCATGCACTCGCAGCAAACGGTGCACTGCCAGCCTGCGCCGACCATGTCGTCTGTCGCGCGGCAGATCTGGCTCTCTGGCGCCCAGTCGTACATCTACCAGTACCCGACGACCTTGACACACGCGCTGCTCCGCTCCCTGACGCGCTTGAAGCGCACCTGGCACCCCGGGGAGCGCTCGCAGTTCCTCCAGCACTGGAGCACCCGCGTCCTCGGCTTGCGCAATTTTTTGGTAGGCTATCGCCCTACGGTAGCGAGCAGCTTCATAGGCAGTGCGGCGACGATCACCGTTGTCGAGGTCACGCTGGCTGCGCTGCAGAGGTGGAGAGATCGGTGAAATTACATCGATGCGAGCCTGCGGCAGAGAGTCTCCGACGCATGCACTCGAGCGCAGTGCAGGCGGTCAGTAATGGTCTCCAGACTGATGAGACTCACGCGGGAGGACTGGTGCAGACTGACCACTCACAAATCCCCTCGCCGTCATTCTCTTGCTCTCCACCGTCTGACTCGTTCCTCTCCGTCAATGTCGTCCTCCTCGCCCTTGTCGTCACAATCGGGACGCTTCTGCTTTACCTTGCCCTTCTCCTTGGTCTCTGACGATGCTGCAGCCGCTCTCTGCTGTCCCTCGTCTGGTCGAATTGCCGGATCCCGCTTTTTGCTCGACCTGGTCTCGCTTTCTCAGTAGTCGCCGCGTCCCTGCTAGTCCGCGCAAGCACACCCAAATGCGCATAGACGTCGTCCTTGACAATTTTTGGAAGCTGCTTCCATGGGACGCCGTACTCGCTGGGCAGCTCGTACATTTTCTCCGTGATTCAACCCTGCTTAGTGTATCAGCGCTCTGGTCATCTGCAAAAGGTTCAGATATTCTGCCGACGCAGGATACATCGATCTCGCCGTACTCCCACTCCTTCTTTATTGTCATCTTTGTTCCCTTTACAAGCAGGCGGGCGGTCACGTCTTGGATGTTCCTGGGCTTGACTATCATCTTCCGCCCCTTGGAGATGCCCATACCGGCTTTGATTTCGACCTTCGTGTTGATGGACTTGACCGCCGTCGCAGAGGTCGCTTCTGCGAGCGATAGAATCCCCGCACAGGACAGACCTGGAGACTTGGCCAGTAAGGCTTGCCGCCCTCATCTGCTCGAAGAAGGCGAGGAGCAGAGGACGGCTTCGCGCATGTCATTCGTGAACTTTGCCAGGAAGCCCACGATTCTTGCGACCGCGCGCAGACGGTCCAGGAGGACGGCAAGTGAGCGAGAACATCGTGCAGCTCAGGCATAGAGCTTGCCGTTGACGGATAGGCTGTCGCATTTGCCGTGGAGGAGAAGGCAATCGCTTTTGTCGTAGAGGGGTTAGACAGACAGCGGAGATGTGCGATGTTTCCGGCGAGGCAAAGAGTTGGTGGATAGGGCAGAGCGCAGCCTTCTCTGGCTGACTCGCGAGTCTGTTCCGGGAGAGTCTCGGCAATGACGAAGACTGTATGTACATGTCAGCGAGCTGGGGGAGGTGCGAAGGACAGCGTCATCAGCTGGCGCAGTGCAACTCGGGCCTGATTCGGAGACGCGCAGAAGCGGACCTTGCCGATATCGCTAGCATCTGGCAGACAGAGCTCTCGGGCGTAGCGGGCGCAGAAGCTCGCTGAGGAGCGCTTTCATTCCCCGCTTGCCGAAGACGACAACTATGATGCGAGGCTCGAGGAAAATCGTGGAGCGGTGCAGAGCGACGCTGTTGGTCATGACCCAGGGCTTGCGCTCGAGCTGGAGCGACTCCGGGCGCAGGCGGCGATAGGAGAGGACGGAGAGGATCTCGGTGGGCAGGGGAATGGCTTTAAGGTCGGAGTCGTTCGAGAGCGCCACCAGGCCTGACCACTGGGAAACTCGTGAGCCCCGGCGGTAGATGGAAAGATCGGCCTCACGATGCAATGGACGAGGCGCGGGGTGGCGTCGCCGAAGAGGTGTCCGTTCTTGCGGACGTATTCTCGTCTTACCTCGTCTGCAGAGTACGGGCGCCAGTCGTCGACAGAGAAGAGTTCGACTTCGGGTCGTCTCGGCGAAGTTGAGCTCCAGCACTCCCAGGCTCGTGACCGCCCACGCCTTCTTGCGGACGATGTTCAATAGGTTTCGACGGCGTTTCCGCCGTGGTACCGAGGTGGTGGGCGCCATCGCGCGGTGCAGGTTGAGCCGGTGGCTCGCCGTAGTGTGAGGCGGGGCGGCGACCTGGTCTATCAGGATGAGACCGAGCCCGCTGGATGTGGTCGACTTCAGGGGTGCAGGCTTCTCGCCTTTGCCCATGCGCTTCTCGATGCAGGCGTTGGGCACCTCCAATGACCACAGAAGAGTTGCGCATTCCTCGATGCCAACCTCGCTGCTTGGAGCCTGCGAAGATACCGAGTACGCGCCGCATCCTGCCCACGTGCTTTCTCGATTGTAACATTGATGGATGTAGGAGCACATGGTGAGAATGCGCGGCAATTCTTCCTCGGGATACGCCTTGCGGTCGCCTTGCTGCGCGCTGTCGTGGTCGCGGATGAATCGGGACAGGTTGGTGAAACCCATGGCAGAGTGCGACCCCCCTGGAACGTTCATCATTCCATGTACTTGAGGGCGGCCCATGTCGTCCGGCACCCCGCATGGCCTGGGGTTCCGAACATCTTGAGCCATCCATGAGACGGCAGCATGGCTGCGCTGCTCCGGGCTACCCAATAGTCGTAAACTTCAGTAGCTCTCCTTACATCGCAGGAGCGAGGGAGAGAGGGTCAGTCAAGTGCAGGCAAGACGGACTATGCGACGGGGAGCAGAAGAGAGGAGAGAAGGAAGAGCGCGCCGCTGGATTTGTACCCCTGCTCCGGCACAAGGGAAGGCACTGATCTACCGCATCAGTGGAAGATGACACGTCAGTGTGCGGGGGCCACGGTGCATAACGCAGGCTCAGCTGCATAAGCTTGTCGCAGATCGACGCTATCTGGTGGCGGGTGTGCATGCTGAATGGTCTGGCCTGCATGAACTACCCTTGGCGGGCTCAGCAGGTCGGCAATGACACCTAGACTGCTTCGTACCCGCGACCTGCGCAGTGTCAGTACGACCACGGCATGCGCAATACGTCAGTGAGGTCCTTGCCGAATGCCGCAGGTATGTTCTTTTCTTCTGCATGCTGGCTGTCTGGTCTCTGTCCGGTTCCCCCCTAGTGCGATGTCATTGCCGCGTCACTGCCTCTCCTCCTGTCGCAATCTCCGGGTCCAAAGGCGGTTTTTCGGTTGTGCTTGGGTCTGTGCTTTCGGCGGCTTCGTGCGAGCCTGCTTCCGGTTCTCCGGGTTCCTCCCTCGCCGCCTTCGGGTCTATCTCCGCCAGTGTCGCGCCTTCAAGCTTCCGGACGAGTGCCAGATCGCGCAGCTCGTTCCGTGTCGCTTCTACCAGTATCTCGTGCTCGACTGCGTGTATCCGCGCAGCCAAGTCGTCGACGGACTCGCCCTTCCTGCACTCTATCTCCCGCACGACGAGGGGCTGACCTCTATCGACCTCCTTGATGACCTCGTGGACCATGACGCCAGTTTTCGTGATTTCGCCCGCCTGGAAGGCGTCCCACGCGCGCTGTATCGCGTTCGCCCCGTCGAACTGCCCGGGCAGGGCCGGGTGGAGGTTGAGGATGCGGACGTTCGCGCGCGCAAACGGGTCGAGGAAGTGCTCCGAGAGGATGTGCATGAACCCGGCGAGGACGACGAGGTCCGGCTTGTGGGCCAGGACGCGGAACGCGAGGAGGGCGTCGTAGTCGGCGCGCGTCTTGCCCGGGTGCGCCTTTGTGTAGGTGAGGAGCGAGAAGACGTCCGTGGGGATGTTGGCCGAGGCTGCGCGCTGCAGGCCGTACGCGTTCTTGCGGTTCGAGAGGACGAAACTAATGGGGAGGGATGCGTCCATGAGGGCCTGCAGGTTGCTTCCTGCGATGCGAGCGAGGATGAAGCGTAGATGTCAGCGTGTCCACACATGTTGCAGCAGTGAACATGTATATGGGAAGCTCGCGGGACAAGCCGCTTCTCACCGGAGCCCGAGATGAGGACGGCGATGCGCAGTGCGCTGGTTGGTGAGGACGAGGAAGCGAACGTAGGCGACGACGCCATGCTGTGTGTGTGTGTGGGTATGATATGTGTATGCGATGGATGGATCCAGGCGAAGTCCCGTCCCTTCGGCCATTGCCGGTCCCGCCCCGCCTCGGTCGCAGTCGCAGTCGCAGCTTCTCCTCTCCTCAGCTCCAGCAGCAGCAGCATAGCAGACAGAGCTGCATCTACACAGGCCCAAATCTATACACAGGATGGCTGCCAAAGGTAGGTGCCCCAATCTATGGCAGCCCATCCATCCTCCTGCCCCCGCTGAGACTGCGACCGGGGTCGACACAGGCATCTCGATAGGGACGGACGAGCGAAAGGCGTTCGACTATCTCTTCAACAAGGCAGACAGCGAGCAGCTGGGCGTCCTCACGGGAGACAAGGCCGTAGAGTTCTTTGATGCAGCTCAGCTCCCTCCCCAGGTGCGTGCGATGGACTCCGGCGACATGGCTCTCGTCTCCGCTATGCGAGGACCCCGCCCAGCCTGGAACGGCCGCAGGGGATGGGATGGGCCGATATGGCATGGCATAGCAGATCAGGCATACTGACTTGCCTGCATGCCTGCTTGCCTTCGCAGATCCTGGGCGAGATCTGGGCGCTGGCCGACGACGAGAACACGGGGTTCCTCACTAAAGACCAGTTCTATGCCGTGTGCAGGATGATAGGGCACGCTCAGCACGGCGTGCAGGATATAAACCCGGCCCTGCTCAAGAAGGGTGCGTCTCTCTCTCTCCATCTACTCGGCATCCATGCTGGCCATGTCCCTGTATTGCTACCATCGGTCCCGCCGGACGACCCTGCTGACCAGCCTGACCGGCGTCATCGTCATCGCTCGTCTCCACTATTGACCCATTGACCACCATGCAGCTGGGCCCCTCCCCGTCTTCAAGGGCATGACCATCCCAGGAGTCTCAGCTTCAAGGCAGGGACAGGGACAACCACCCGCACGGCAGGGCACCGCTAGCCCTGCCCCACCTGCGTCCAGGCAGCCACAGCAGCCACAGCAGCAGCAGGGCATCTCGATATCCCCAGAGGACAAGACAAAGTACACGAGACTTTTCTACACCAGCGGAGCTGTCAATGGCTTGCTCGATGGTGCGTCCAGAGTCCAAGAAGAGCTGTCTTCATGCAGGCCTCGTCTAAGCAGGCAATGCGCTGCCTACCTGCAGGTGACAAGGCCCGCGACATCCTAATGAAATCGAGGCTGCCGAACGAAACACTGGGCCAGATATGGTGGGCATCCACCACGCACGACACAGTAACTGCGTAGACAGAGGCTGACGGGCTGCTTCGCTCATCAGGAACCTCTCCGACACGCAGTCCCGCGGCTCGCTCGATGCTACCGACTTCACCATTGCCATGGCTCTGATCAACGCCACCATGAGCGGAAAACTCCCTTCGCTGCCAGACACGCTGCCCGTCAGCGTCTACGCCCAAGCAGCTGCCGCCCCTCCGGGTGGCGCAGCAGGCGTGCTGCCCAGCAGCCCGCTTCGAGCACAAATGACGGGCGGATCTGCCGCTGGCCCACTGTACCCGCAGGCCACTGGTCAGGGACAGCGCGGACCACTGGGCGGAATGAGCGCGTCGCAGTCGCAGGGCTCTCTCTCTGGCTTTTCAAGTGCTGGCGCCGGCGGGGCGGCCTGGGCCATCTCGCCCGCGGAGAAGGCGCAGTCGGACCAGTTCTTCAGCATGCTCGACACGGCGCGCAGCGGGTACATTACGGGCGACGTGGCTGTCCCCTTCTTCATCCAGTCGGGCCTGCCGGAGGACACGCTCGCGAGCATCTGGGACCTCGCTGACCTCACAAAGGAAGGGAACCTCAATGCAGCCGAGTTTGCCGTCGCGAGACGCCTCATCATGGATGCTCTGCAAGGAAAGCCGGTCCCCCAGACCCTCGAAGAGAGCATGATTCCGCCTGCTATGCGTAGCCAGGTCAGGCAGATCCAGCAGCGCCCTCAGCGTGAGTTGACCTCTCCTGCGATCGAATAGCCTGGGGAGCCAGACGTCTCTCGTAGATGAAGCGCGCTAATTGACATGTCTTTTCTTACCCACTGTGCACAGAGAGCGAGGTCCAGAAGGACCTCTTCTCCCTCATGGACGACGACGACGAACCCAGCGCACCCGTCCTGCCCGCAGCCACCGCAGCGTCGGCCTTCCAGCCCATGTCGTCCTTTTCGTCACCGCAGCAGCAGCCAGCGCGGGTCACCTCACCTGCGCCCATGCAGCCCATGCAGCCGCAGCGCACTGGCGGCTCGGTCGCACGCGGCTTTCCAGCACCCATCGTGCCGACCCCTACCGGCGGCTCAGCGCGCAGCGGCACCGCCATGCGCTCGCCACCGCCGCCCGTTCCGTCGTCCAGGAGCGGTAGCGTGCTCTCTGCGCCAGCACCGGCACCTGCACCTGCCGCAAGCCGACACACGTTCGAGACCAACTTCCATGACGATAGCGACGACGACGATGTGTCCGCTGCACCTGCGCCTGCCTCTGTCTCTGCATCCCGCGCACAGGAGCAAGAGCAGGCTCCAGACCGCTCGGGCGAGCTCGATGATCTCCGCAAGCAGGTCTCTTCGGCGCAGCAGCGCGCCTCTGGTCTCAGAGACCAACGCACGGCGCTGAGCGAGAGCACGGCGAAAGTCGATGCCGAGATTGACGAGCTCAACACGAAGCTTGCGCAGGCGAAGGCGGCGTATGACGTTGAATCGACCAATCTGAGCAACCTCGAGGCGCGCCAGAAGACGGGCAACGACGAGCTCAAACGCCTCCGCAGCGAGACCATCTCCGCGGAGAGCGACCTGTCGGCCGCCCGTGAGCAGAAGATTGAGCTCGAGCAGGGCATCCTCAAGGATAAAGAGGAGGTGCGCGACCTCGGCAAGAAGCTCAAAACGACCAACGACGAGGTCGCGGCGCTCAAGACGGAGCTCGAGAAGCTCAAGAAGGAGGCGAGGCAGCAGAAGGGCCTGCTCGCCGTGCACAGGAAGCAGGCAAGCACGGCAGAAAGCGAGCGCGATAAGATGCGCAGCGCCATTGAGCAGGAGAAGCAGGACGCCTCGGCCACGGCTGCCGAACTCGCTTCCCTGCAGTCGCAGGCGCAGAGCAACCGCGCCAGTCCGAGCGCTGTCCCTCTCCCCGCATCGAACGTGGCATCGCCCGCTCCCTCGGTCGGCAGCCAGCGCTCGATGAACCCCTTCTTTGCGACTGGCGGACTGGCGGCGCCCGTCGCGGCTGCAGCTCGGGCTCCCTCGCCACTGGCAGCGTTCGACTCGGCGCCTACGTCGCACGAACAAACTGCCGAAGAGGGGCTCGACCCCTTTGGCGTCTCTACCTCTCCCCGCGCAGCGTCACCTTTCGGCTCGTCTGCCCAGCCTCAGCAGACCCAGCAGCCAGCATCGATGTCGGGCTTTGACGATGCATTCGGAGCGTCCTCTGAGCCCGTCTCCACGGGCGCTGTGCCGACTCAGCAAGAGCTCGAGCAGCAGCCTGTGGCCGCCACCGTCGGTGTGCTGCGAGGCGCAGAGCCGACTCCTGGAGCGAATACGGCATTCGATGACGCCTTTGCAAAGTTTGACGCTGCGCCCGCTGCTGCTGTAGCGTCAGGCGAGCAGGCTGGTCCCCACAATCAGGAGCGAGAGGTCCCTGCTGACGCCAAAGAGGGAGAGGCCGCAGCCGATAGCGGCGTGGGCGCCGCCGCCGCTGCTGTCGTCGGAGCGGCTGGCGCTGCGATCGGTGCTGCCGCGGCTGGCGTATATGCGCTCGCATCGGGCGAAGAGAGTACTTCGCCGGCTTCGGTCACGGATGCGCCGACTGGGGCCCTCACTGCAGAGGACAAGGGTAAAGGCCGCGAGGTGCAGGGCGGCGAGGGAGATCTGCAGGACAGCAGCATCACTCTTTCCGCACCTGCCTCTACACAAGCATACGAGTCTCGTGCAATCAACGATGACGGCTCGGACAGCGGCGATGAGGTCGGAGACGGCTCTGCTGATCTGCCTCCGATCAAGGACATGGAAATTGCGGACAATGACGACGACTCGGACTCGGAAAGCGACGAGTCTGTGGCAGGAGGGATTGTCGCGCGCTCAGACGGCGGTCGGGGTGGCCCGAGCGCCATTCCGGCTTCCACCACGCCCTACGGGCAGAGCCCTTATGATCCTTCGCCGTTCGGGGACTCAAGCTCCGTACCGGCCGGTGAAGACCAGGCGGCACAGCCCGAGGATACCGCGGAGGCAGGGCCCGCCCGCGCAGTCAAAGGATCCGATCCCTTCCCTGGTGCCTTCCCGGCGAGCGGCACTGGCTCCGCCGGGTCATCGGTCGGAGACGCCGACGAGGCATTCGAGGACGCTCGATCCACCTCTGCAGGTCCCCACTCGTCGACATCGCCTGCAATCGCGGCTTTCTCGTCGCCGCCTCAGGTACAGCCGGGCGAGCTGCCTTTGCCGGTCACTGCCGGCCCCGGAGCAGGGCTGAACAGCAGCGCACAGCCGCAAAGCGCCACCAGCACTGGCTTTGACGATACCTTCGCATCTGCCACTGAAGCAGCTCAGCCATCGCGTGGGACCTCGAGCGACAGCCCTGCGCGCGAGGAGGCTTTCCTCGCTGCTGTGCCTACGGCTGGAGGACCCGCCCCTGCAGCGGGCTCAGCTGTTCAGGCGGAGACGGACGATTTTGATGACTTTGAGGATCTTGCTCCGTGCGTGCCGCCCAAGCATTGTATAGCGGTCGATAGGCAAGCTGACATGCTCCCTGTCCTGATCTAGAGCACGCATGGAAGAGCCCTCAGCCCAAGCCAGCGGGACATTGCAGTCGACACACGCGGCCGGTTCGTCGACGTTTAACGACAATTTCGACGACGACTTTGGCTTTGACAAGCAGACGTTCTCGCATACCATCACGAGTGCAGGCGTGGGCAAGGCGACCGAGCCGGTCGGCGTTGTTGCATCACCATCGCATTCGAGGGGTCCTAGCGGCGGCAGATCCGGCGGTTTTGATGACGCGTTTGACGATGCATTCGGTGTGCCCGCGACTACATCGGCAACGGGCGTCACTGGGACAAGCAGCAAGCCTTCAGCCGCTGCAGTCGGGTTCGATGATGACTTCTTCAGCTCGCCGATGCCCACTCAGTCTGCAAGCACCACCGCCGATAACAACAACGGTAGCAACGCCGGCAATGCTTCCGGCTTTGGCTCGGACTTCAGCAGCAGCAGTCTCCCAGCTGGTGCGGCGCCGTTCACGTACTCGATGTCCGCAGACGGTCAGCCGCAGATGCACGTCGTGTCGTCTACGCCCGTCGTGACGAGCAGCGCCAGCAATCCGCCGCCCGTTGCGCCGGGTGAGCCTGCACCCTCGTACGCTCCGCCGCCGGGCCCACCGCCCGCGTCGGCGTACCAGCAATCTCAGTCTCAGCAGCGGGAACCGCGCCAGTCTGCCATCCCGCCCACTCCGCCGCGCGCACAGTCACAGTCGCAGTCTCGCCAGGCGCCGGCCATCCCAGACCGGCGCGGCACACCGACGGGCACGCCCAGCAGCGCACGACGCAGCGGCCGACAGGATCCTACAGAGGGCGCTGATACATCCGGCGACTTGCCCGCTGTCAAGGAGCTCGTCAACATGGGCTTCAAGCGGAGCCAGGCTATCGCTGCGCTCGAGGATAACCAGTTCAATCTCGAGCGGGCGGCCAATGCGCTGCTCGCCGTCAACCAGTGAGGCGAATCTTGGAAAGGAACATAAAAGCGCTCCACGTCGTGTATCGTAGAACTCTGTGCCCGTCAATTGCATACATCTTGGTCCCTTCCGGCGACTCGTATTATTGGCCTCTACGGGTCTCGCACGAGACAGCAGCACCTCACGCACCAAACTGGCCTGTGCTGTTGTCGCCCATGCCGCTCTGGTTGGCCGCAGAGAAGGAGTCTCCTGAAGCGTTGGTACCGTAACCACCCGACGATGAAGCTGTGGTGAATGTCGGACCGGCGTGTCAGTTCGTGCGCGCCCGCGAGCCAGAACAGGGCAAAGGTAGCAGCTTGTTGCAAGGGAACTCACTGTCCTCCTCTGTGTAGGCGCCTTCGTTCTTTGCCTGCTGGCGGCTCGCAGCGTTGTAGTTTGCCGTCTTGTCCGACACGCCCTCTGATGACGTAGCGAAGGCACAAGGCTCAGCGGTCTATCCCAATACGGCAGCATAGACGCGGACGCGGACTAGAATGCACACCATCGCTCGTGTTCAGCCTCTCAGGCGGTGCTATGGGTGGAGCGTACATACATGCACAAGGTCAGCCTTCGAGCGTCCCCGCATGCCAACAGCTCCACCACTCCGCGAGCGGGCCTGCACGCCCATCAAAGCGTCACATCGCTCGCAGATCTCCTCATGGCCTTGCTGCTCACCGCTGTTCATCCCGCTCGTGCTGTCCTCGCCCTGTCCGGCGTTTCCGCTGACCTGGCTCGCGTTCCCGCTGGACGTGGACGCCGACGCGGCTGATGGATCGCTCGAATCTCCCTTCGACGATGCTCCAGCAGGTCCAGCGTCCTGCTTGTTGCCGAGGAACTCCTTCTGCAGCGATGCCTCGAATTTCTGCCCTTCGTCGCTCTCGAGGTACTTGCGCGCTGCATCGACGTGTCCTTCCTGGACCATCGAAGCGCGAGCGCGCGTCAGCCAGGCTCAGCGTGCTCCAGGCGAGCCTCAGCTGCATGAGCGTAGCGTACCATGGCTGCTATGTGAGACTCGAGTGTGGGCAGTGCGTCTGCAAGGTGCAAATGGTGGTCCAGGCAAGCCAGTCCAATCGCGCCCATCGCCACAATCCGCGATACCTCAGGTTACTTAGAACAGAGGAAGGATACGCAAGGACCGCACGGACACGCTACAGGTCAAGACCAAGACGCAAAGCGGAGAATGCCCTCAGGTCCTGCATACCTGCATCGCCTTGTGGCGAAGCTCAGACACCTCAAAGCCCGCCGTCTCGATATCCGAGATGTCCTCAGCACGTAGCTGACCGTCAGCGACTGCCATGTATCCTCGCAGTCGTTCTTCTTTGCAGCTCGACCTGTTGCCAAGGTCAAGGGAGCGGGACCATTTAGCCGTGTGCTCGGCAGTCCGAACTAGATTCCCGCATGCCCTGTTTCGAGATGCTCACGTTACGATGACCCCGCCCTTGCTCCTCGCCCAAGCAAAGAGAACCTGCGCGACGCGGATATTGAGGCGCGCGGCAAGCCCGCTACAAGTGTCGTTAAGGTGAGCCGCATCAGGCTGACGCAATGATGCAAGCACAGCTACTGCTTGCACAAGGACGCGCTGGGCACGAATGCGAGACGAGCTTTTGTCAATCATTCCCCTCTCAATCAGCGCTCAGGGTGTCCGGTGCTGTGATCACTCACCGCGCTCTGACAAGCCTCGACGACCGGCTTGGCTGCTCGCCAAAGAATCGGATTGATCCACACCTGCGCGGTGACTGGCATTGGTCGCTTGGTCGCTCCACCTTCGAAGACGCAATAGCATCCTGCAGCTCCGCCAGGTCCTCGATCGAGAAATTACTGATTCCGACATTCCGTGCGAGACCGGCCTCGCGCAGTTCAAGCATTTCCGTCCACCGTTGTCGCATCGAGCCATTGCGCACCAGCCTCGGAGTATGGATGATGTAGAGATCGACGTAGGATACCTTCATCCGCTGCAGAGATTGGCGGAGCGATGCAGCCGGTCCCATTGTCGGATCGCCCATAGGCTCGCCACTCCACTTTGTCTGTGCGAGGTCGGTCAAAGCGCTCGTCAGGCGCTTCACGCGAACAGCAGGCGCCAAACGACTCACAGATAGGAATACATCGTCCCGTGGAACGCCAGATGTACGGATGCCATCGCCGACCTCCGCTTCGTTGCCTGTTGAAACGAGAGCATGCGTCAGGTACTTGCGGAGTGTGAGCCGAGCCATGTACTTACTCACCGTAGCATTGAGCGGTGTCGATGCTCCTGAAGCCTGCTCGTAGAGCCGTCCGTACCGCTTCAGCCGTATCAGCGGGGGGAATCTGGGCGTTTAATCAACGACCCAGCTCAGCTCGCTTCCTGCTGCTTCAGACAGGGCCTACACGCCGCCAGCTCACGTATGCGCTTCCCCAGCCTAAGACGGGCATGTCCGTCCCGTCTGACAAGCTGGCAGGGCGAGTAGATGCGCTCATTAGCACCTCGCCAGTGCGGTTGTTTCCAATGTTCGAGCACTGACCGGACAGCGCCGGAGCTACTGATCATCGTGCTAGGGCTGCCTGATGACGCTTCTGCTCCAGGAGTTGCTTCGAGGACAAGAGAAGTGCTTCCAAATCGTCCGCGACCGACCATACCGTCGAACGTGGCCGACGCGAAGCTGTGCTCGTCGCGTGGGAAGCGGAGGGGGCAAGAAAAGCGAAGTTTTCCTACTCAAGCATCGAGGGACCCGCATACGACGGGAACTGAACTACCGCATCTCTTGCTGCACCAATGTGGCGAGGCCGCATCTGATTACGCCCTCCCACAGGGCAGACAGGCCCTTCTCTCGAGCATTCCCGAACCACCAGTCCTGTCCCTCGCGCTGCATGGTCGCCAGGACGTAGAGTTCTTCTCGTGTGCTCACGCCCAAGTCCGCAAAGATGGCGACGGTGCTTGCTCGAACCTGCCCGGTAAGCGCCGGGCGACAAGCTTCCGTGAAGAAGACGTCCAAGGGTGCGGTTGCGGGATCATCGCGTGAATGTGCTAACAGCGACTGCTGCTGCCTGTCTATGCGGACAGCTTGACTCGTTGCGCGAGGTGGAGGAGGATCCTGGGGTGGTACAGCAGCGGGCATGGACTCCGGTGTAGGCGCCATCTCCTCGTGGAGGGTCTCGTCGGGCGCTTCGCGTTTCACTCGCCTGTAAAATCGATCTGCAGGCTCCGGTGATTCTGGGTGCTCGCGGCCGTCTGCTAAGCTACCTAGATCGACCGGCGCCGGTGGCTGGCCGTTGTGTTTGGGACACCGCGTTCGGGTCCGCTTGCCGTTTCTCTCGCGAGAGTGAGAGTGAATGGCCTGTGAGAGATCGTCGGCAGTATCTTGCCAGGCGGTGTCTCCATTATTTCTGCTCGCTTCGTCCTCCCCGGTGGCCGTTTCCGGCGAACTTTCCTCGATTATGTCTCCATCCTGACCTGCTGTCGATGGGGTAACACTGCGCCCATGATGCACTTCGGCAGATCCTGGGTGCTCGCGCTGGCGCCTAATGCGTCGCACCGGGGTGTGGTCTGGACTAGGGGGCGCGAGACGGCTTGCCGAGCGTCCTCCACCGATAGCATCCTGCACGCTTGTTGTTGTCGTTAGAGCGGCCGCCTCAGCGCGCTTGCGCTTCTCTCTACTAGCGGCCTCGAGGGGGACCTTGGAAGTCGAAGCGGTCGTGGCCTTTGCGCCGGCAGGGAATGCGCGTATACTGGAATCTTGTTGTCTGGCAGCATCACCGCCGGCTCCAGCAGTACGAGTCTTGTCAGGCAACGGTATCTGCCGGGCCCGTTGAGCCGACCCGCGCAGTCCAGGCGAAGGTGCCTTCGGCGGCGAGGGGGATTGCGATATCTGAGGACGGAGCGTGACGCGCATGAGCGCATACCTATGCATGCTACTGGCGAAGCAGACCCTCGCCGCACTAGCATCTCATCCTCCGAGTCGCCTTCCTTCGCGTCGAGCTGGGCGCGCCGCGAGCTCTTCAGCTTGGACGCGGAGCCAGAGCCGGAAGGACGGCCAAGCGTCCACCGAAGCTCAGGCGGGCCTTCATCCGGGTGGTAGTGCTTATTCTGACGAGGCCGCGGAGCTTTCGTTGCGGGAAGGGGCGCTTGCGCTTTCGCCTGTCGAATGGCTTTCTGCCGGTGCCCGGTATCCGACGCGTCGGGGCTCTCCGGGGTCAGCGCGCGCGCAGTTATGCGGGCCGTCGCATTGCGAAACATACCTCCATCGTCTCACTGAGACGCTCGCGGCGTAGGGACATGCTTTCGTGATTGTTGGAGCGAACGCGGAGGCAAGGAGGATTGGACGGCAAGATGGACATGTATCAATTGCCACCCCCCCAGGATAGCGGGGAATGAACACACAATGCGATGGCATTGGCGCGCTCTGGCATGCAGACACACGCTAATATCGCTTGGCACATCGCCTCTATCGTGGATACATCGAGCCAGTCCAGCGCTTCCTTTTCGAACGTCCACAATCGCCTACTCATCCTCTGCCAAATGCAAAGCCTCCAACGCTTCCAAGGCCTCCATCTCTGCGTAATGCAGGGGGCTGGGGCGGCGCCCAACGCCTTCATGACCTCGAGGCGCAGACGCGAGCGATGTGCCATCGAGTAATCCATCGATAGCGAAGCGCGTGTATATTTGCCGGCCGACATCGGAAATATCGGAAAATGCGTGACTGTCATAGGGCTCGGCTATGGATAACAGATAGACCAGGTGGGCGTGTCGAAGGTATCGGTACAAGATGGACAGGCGTGCGGAAATGCAGAGATCAGCATCCAAGCAATCACGAGCAACCTTCTCTTGATCCGGCAGCCCGCAGTCTGCTTTCTTCTGGCACAGCAGGCGGTAGCGGCTGTCGGATGACAGTTCGCGCTCAGCGAAGTGACATGGCAGCCGCACCCGCTGCTATGTCCTCCACGGGCGAACCAACGAGCGAGTCGCCATTCGCAGACGATCCATCGCCTGTTGCTGCCGCTGCCGCTGCTGCTGCCTGCTTCTGCGCCGTAGCCTTCTTCCGCTTTCTATTGTTGTTTGATTTACCGTTTTTCATCTTGGGCCAGTCGATCCGGAGAGGCTCCCTTCCCGCTTCTACGGCGACGGCTCGCAGCGCTTTCAGGATCTCCTCGCCGTCCTTCTTGGTGACGCCTTCGTCGGACACGACAGTGACGCTCTCGAGGCGCTCGGTCGTCCCACACGTAGGCAAGGACGCGATGCCCCACAGGATGTCGTCCTTGTTCTGCCCGGGCGACAGGTCGAACGAGATGACGAGGTGTTTCGGTGCAAGGAAGAAGCGGGTGAGGTTGAACTGGTCGGCGAACCATGCGACATTGTGGAGGATGAGCGTGTCGAGGCTGACATTCTTTGCGCAGGCGAACGGGCTCGACTCGACAAAGTATTTTCTGCTGACCCAGGGCGACTCGGGCAGGGCTGCGCGGTCGAGGTCGAGGGTGCGGAGGTTCTCGCCCGCCGCGGTGCACAGGGCGGGGAGGAGGCCGTTGACGTGGTCGGCGCGCATGCGGAGCGTGTGGAGGTACGGCAGGGCGAAGAAGGATGTGCCCCGCTCGGCGAGGTAGCTGAACCCGTCGAGGCGGCGGCTCCCGCTCTCGTCGATGCGCACGCTCAGCTGCTGCAGCCCGTTCCTGCACGCGTTGATGCTCTGCAGCAGGTGCTTGTTGGCCGTCGCGACATTCTGCTCGAGGACGTGCTCCATCGCCGCTTCTTTGCCCTTCTTGGTCCGGCTTACGGGCGGGCGCGGGCCCTGGACGAGACTCAGGCGGCGCGTCGGGTAGTCGTTGCTCGAGATGGAGCGGCGGAATGCGAGGAAACCCTGGCTGTTGGTCGGGTCCGCTGGCTGGAGGTCGAGGGTGACATCCTCGAGGAGGGAGGATGTGAGTGCCCAGGTGAACCGGGGGTGGAGGAGTCGCAGGGTGATGATGTGCTTCTTAATCTGCGACCACGAGGTTCCGACAGGGACGAGGTACGTCGCAATGTCCTGCAGAGCATGGTCTGGCAGGGTAATCAGGCTGGCCGAAGTCGCGTTCGTCATGGTCATGGTCATGGAATGGCTGCTGGATGGCAGAAGATGGTCACATTCAGTCGCGGAGCTGGCAGACACGCAGTGCAGCCAGGACAGGACCTCAAGCTGAGGATAGCAGTGATCCGAACGTACTGATTGCACCAATGCTCTCGCTGATGTCAATATCCGAAGCGTCCGTCCGTCCGGTCCGTACCGTCACGCTCGTTTCGAGGAGAGGTGATGGATGAAAGCGATGGGATCCAGCTGAGGAGGATGGAGCAGCTGTACAGACACAGGCAAGCCACGCGAGCAAGGAGCGGACGAGGATGTGCTCCCCTCCTTTCTGCTATGCCGTCGCAGGTCCCGTGCCCCAGAAGATGCGGAAAGCGCAAAGGGAGAGAAAGAGCAAGGGTCGGCTAGGGCGACTTGACCCTGCGAGAGCGCGTCTAGCTTCAGACCATGCGACGGTACGGCAAAGCAATGAGGATTTGCATGCACAGACACGCGAGAAGAGAGAGACTAAGCTACATCTGCGGTTGTCAAGTCCTGCTGCGGAACGGGGCGTGCGAAAGAAGAGGGTATGGGGAGACTGATGTGCGTGCAGGTAGATGCCACAGAGGGGAGGATGTCCAAGGAGAAGCCGCTGTTGAGGGAGGGTGGAGATACGTAAGACTGACTGCGTACTGAGCCTGGCGTTCGTGTCCTGCGTGAGTCGAGCCGAGTAGGTCGGCGTCAGGCTGCAAGACCGGCCGCCGGATCTTGCCTGACATCCGTATGCGATATGTGGAAGGAGGGAGATATCCGCTGAAGGCGCTGAGCAGAGATAAGGAAGGAACAAGATGTGCCGGGCGAAGCCTACCCTGCCCGTCGAGCACCGCAGCAGCCGCACACGCCGGCGTCCATCGGGTTCTGCGTATCCCCGAGAACGAAGCATGACAGGGGCAGACCGAGGTCAGCCAGGCGCAGCCTCGGCGGCAACAGACACCCAGCTTCGGCTTTACTCACGCTGTAATTGATGTTGTGAGCGCAGTCGCCCTCCGAGCAACGCCAATTCGGCGTCCGCTCGGGTCGAAGGACGTTCCCGCACACAAAGCAGAGTGCCTTCTGTCCGTCATTCGGCACGGTGCATGCGCGACAGACAGTTTCCTCATGCGCCGACTCGGCCTCTATTTCAGACAGCATGCTCGCCATGATGGGAGTGTCCGCAGAAGGTGCCGCTCGCCCAGATTGAGGTTGCGCTTCGGCTCGCGCGAGCATGCGTTGTATGCCGACGTGCGCGTACTCCCCCGACACCACTTCTGCTGCTCTCCTAGGCAGAGATGCGTGGCGGCGAGGGGAGCCGGCGCTGGCGGATGCCTGCGATCTCAGTGGCGGCGGGAGAGTGAAGGAAGAGGAGCGAGAGCGAGGCTTGATATTCTTGCTTGAGCTCGGAACAGGCGATCCTGTCGCATTGCTCGGATAGCCCGCCTTGCCGTTCTTGACAGCCGATTCATTCGTCTTCTTCTGCTGGGGCCCAACCGCACTCGACCTTTCTGGTGCCTTTGTACTCGGTCGGACCTCCTCAAGGAACTCGATATCCGAGTCCTCTGTCGCGCTATCGTCCTGCTGTACCGCTCGGACGGTAGCCTTCGATCTCTGGTGACCGTTGCTGGCCGGTCCGGAGGAAGCGTCGCGCGAGCCCAGACCGGTACTGCTGCTGGTCGTCCCGTTCCTCGACGTGGAGCAGCCAATGTCCATGCGCTCCAGCTCGGCCTCCCAGTCCTCCTCCTGCCCTTCCTCGACCTTGACAAGCGTTTCGCCCATCCCCACATCAACGGCCTTCTTCTCGTCCTCTTCGTCCGTTGTTGTGAGCTGATCGTCCGCGTTGCTATTCGCCTCGTCATCGTCCGAGTCCTCGCGCTTCTTGCGCTTGGCTTTCGAGCCCGAACTCGAGCTCGAGCTACCTTCGTGGCGCGGGCGACCGAAGAAGTCGCGCTCGCCGTCGCCGTCCTCCTCCTCCTTTTTGGCCAGCCTTTCCGCCTTCTTCTGCTCCTCGGCTCTCCGGACAGCCGCCTCGGCTCGCAAGTCGCGCCCCCTCTGGCTCTGTGCGACGCGCGGCCTTACCGCACTCGCCTTGGCCGACGCTTGTTTTCCCTTGCTCTTTGCGCTGTCCTTCTCCAAGTCCCGGCGCGTGCGCATGTCCGCTCCAAGCGCAGCGCCCTCGTCCTTTCCAAACAGCCGCTCCTTCTTCCTCTGCTGTCGCTCTGCGTACGTCACCTTGCGCTTCTCCCCCGCCTCGGCGGCCGTGTTCGCCCGCCGGTGCTTCTTGCGGTACGCGCCGCCGCACAGATTGGTCGGCTTTTCGTCCTCGAGCAGCTCGCGGTTCGCCGTGTAGTCGGCGGAGAGCGGTTGGCCGCGGCTCCAGAAGCCTTCGCCGGTGTAGCCTTTGGCAGTGAGGGCTGTGCGTGGGCAAGATTGGTTCAGCGGAGTGCCGTGCGAGAGTAGGTGCTGGCTGCTGAGCTCGCACCATCATGCTCTTCGGTGAAGCCGATGCGCACGGCGTGGAAGGCTTTCGAGTGGTTCATCTGCTTGTTCTATCGATGAACAGTTGCGGACAGACGCGTGGGCCGTATGTCAGCCTGAGCGGATTTGTCCAAGAGAGCTCTATGCGAGCATACACACATGTGCCAGTTCGTGCAGCATGACTCGGCAGATGAAGGAGTACGGCAGCCATCGACCGCTGAAGGGCGACTTGAGGACGAGCTGGATGCATTCGCCTGCATTGAAGTTGCGCTGTACCGCACACGTTGGCTGGATTAGCGACACTTGTCGAGGTCGTAAAGGGTAGTATTCCGGCAACTTACTCCCCAGAACTCGCGATTGGGAGGAAAGTCCTCTAGCGAGTTGACGAGGAGGTAGTGCTCCTTCATGATGGGTGACACTGCCACAACGTAGAGTGCGCCTCAGCTAGGCAGTCTCGGTCGCGCTTCGAGGGTCGACGCACTCTGCGCGGCCACGCGCTCGAGGATGTCTTGCGCGATGGCCTGGTCCGGGCCATCCTTCTCGCCAGTCTTGATGAAGTTGATGTTCTGGTTCGGTCGCTGGGTGCGCTCATTGAGGCCTGGCATGCAGCGGAGGGATGAAGGATGTGGTCAGGGACGTCAGTTCGCGCTCACACAAGAGCTGAATCCCATGGCCACCGTGCTCCAGAACGCACGCGTGAGTCCGAGAGGCATCCCTGCAGCTGGCTATCGAGTCCTTCGATGAGTGCGAACACCGTAGAGGCCAAACGCGTAGGGAGTGGCGAACCTGCTGCGTGACGCGGGCGACGCCCAGATGGGCCTATCGAGCCATGGAAGCGAGAGCGTTCGCTCCGTCTGGAATGAAAGCACGCGTATGTGTTGCTCCTGGAGCTGGTGATGCTGTCGTTGCTGCCGTTATTGCCGCTGCTGCCGGGTCGAGCGAAGACAAGCCAGAGAGGCGGCTGTCCGTCCACGACGGCCGAGCTGCGTCAGGTCTGCTTCCTCCCATCAAGCACGACCATCGATCGGTATACAGAGCATAGCAGCATCGAGCAACAACCGCATCTCATCCACAATGTCCAGCTCCACGCCTTCGCCCGACCCAAAGGAGCTCCAGAAGGTCCAGTCGTTCCTGAGCTCCATCCCACCGTCATCGGACCGCAGCTCGACCAACGTCACTTTCGACTCGAAGCGCGATGCAAAGGAGGTGCGCGCGCGTCGTGCTCCTAGATGTATCAACCTATGCTGATGCGATGTCACTCGCGCTTGATGCAGAGCGATCTCTGCAGGAAGCTGCCCGGCGGCGGCCAGAACTGTACCAAGGTGCTTTCGAGGCCGGAGACGCTTCTCACATCCGGCTCCACGCTTTGGTGCTGAACCACCTGTCGGTTTCTCCCGCATCAGGTCTTCCTCAACTCTGTCACCCTCTTTGCAGCCATCCAGAAGATGGGCTACTTCTGCCAGGCACCGCTCGACCCAAGATCTACAGAGATTCGTGCGTCCGGGACTCCAAGCAGACCATGCGCGAGCTATGCTCACGTCCTGGCTCATTTCTCAGACTGCACGAGAATAGCAGAAGGGCCAGTCGCACCGGAACTAGACGTAGGCAAGACGAGCAATCCAACAGCGGCCATTGCGTCGGAATGAGGGACAAGATGTGCGGGAGGACATACACTTCGCGATCCCCAGTGGATGCAAGATTGTAGCGTTAAGGGAGAGTAATGAAGCAGCGATATGTCATGCCAATCAGGCACTTGCCTAGTGAAGGAAACCTCCCCATACAGTAGCTGCATTGAGTTCGGCATCTTCGCGCAAGGTGGGTTGGGATCAGCTGGAGACAAGAGGGAGTTTAGATGATAGAAAAGCATCATTGTCCTGGGCCAGGGAAGGAGGTGGGAACCTATTTGCGTATCTGTCTTAGCAGCTCGCGACTGCTGTCAGCACTATCATCAATCTAGCGGAGGTAGCTTTGGGCAGCGGCTTTTGTGCCTGTGGCGCAAGTTGCGCAACCTCCGCACTACATCCGAATGCTCAGTGCGGTTCCTAGACCGTTTTGTAGGCCGTTTTGTAGGCTGCTGTGCGTGCGCATCAACACCGCAGCTGATGCGGTGTGGCATCAATCGAAGCATGTCAGTGAGAAGCGCGTGTGTGTGATCGTGTTGCCTTGGACGGCTTGTTAGATCTGCTCACTGTCGGCATCTGCCGTTGGCATACGCAGATGTAGGAGGCGGGGACGGTGATATATCAGCTTTCGTTCCACTTACGCGTCCAGAAAAGGCTCTCTCACATGCATTGGCCTAAGCCGCCTTGCCACTCGTAACCCTTATGTTCCACGCCAATGTGCTGATGGTAGTGTGTAGCCATGTGCGAATTGTCGGACGTGCTCCAGGGCTTGCTCGCCGTAGCGCTGTCAGCGAGCGAGAAAGGCGCCGCCCGACAGCTCAGCAAGCTTCATACACCTCATCTTTGTGAAGAGCGTCTCACCAATTCATATGCTTGCAGCTATTCGAGTGGCAGCGAGATTCAATCAGCCAGGTATGCTCGCCAGTTTGTGCATGCCGGCATTTTCGACTTACTACCATAAATGTTTGTACGGAACGTAGATATAGTGCTTGTGTTCGATGAGATCAGCATCTTTCTCGTCCTCCTTGAGCACGATCTTTGGGTCCGCGATGGCCTTGAATGATACTGTAGCACCCTGCAATCCGCACAGACGGGGTTCCGCGGCACTGTTGGCTGCCTGTGTCGCTGGCAGGGGCCGTGCAGGGGAGATTGACTCTCGAGGCTGCGCAGCAGCCTTGCCTTTACCGTGCGTGTCGCCTGACTGGACCCTCAACGGACCTCCATTGGGCGACTTTGGTGGCTTTGCGTTCGGTGGCGTCTTGGGCGACGCGGTGCTCTTAACCTGGTCCAGGTCTCGCGGGGTGGTTGTTCCGCCAACCTTGTTAGGACTCTGCATCCGCGTGTCTGTAGCGGCAGATGGCCGGACAGTCGAGCCTCCAGACGCAGGCGATCCGCTGAGTGGAGATCGGACAGGCGATGGGATCCGAGCAGGTGAAGCAACTACGAGAGAGCTGCGGTTGGCGGGCGGACGAGCGGGAGGGTTCGGCATCGCAGTCGGGCCCCGGGCGTACGTTTCAGCATAAGCCACAATCTTTCCTTTCGGGGTAGCAGGCAGCCCGAGGTTCGGTAATGGACGTGGTGGTAGCAACCTTCGATGTTGCAGACGTTGACGTTCAGCACAGCTGAGGTCGGAGCGTCGGTCGGTCTTGCCGCCTGCAGTCGCAGTGGATTTGTGCACTCGCGTCATTCTGTCAGATAACGCACAGATGATGCAGCACAGAGCTAAGAGGAGATGTCGAAGGGAGACGAATGTCGGGTGATGCAGGGAGAGGCAAGAGCATTTGCATCTCAAAACGGCACTCTTATAGCAGAGGCAGCACAGCATCCAGGAGGCCGGCCCTATTGTCCAACTTGGCCATCTACAGTCGTGGCAGTGCAGCTCCAGTGTCCGATTTAGCTCGAATTCCCAGAAGGTCAGCTGCTGTGCGTGTACGGAGCGATCTAGATCCGTGAAGTTGGCGACAAGGGGAAGGTGGGAAAAGCGGAGTCGGGTTCAGGGAGGCTAAATCCAGGATGTGGCGGCAAGGGTGGTGTGAGCCGGGTACAGTGCAGTGCTCCCAGCGCAATACGAACAGGTGCCTTGTCTTGTTATTTGCGCCGGCAGAAGTACCCGCTGACGGGTCGGATGGAATCTGGCACCTCGAGAGATGGGTCATCAGGCGTGCGACGACCGTTTGTGTCGCTGTCCGACGAAGGGTCATAGTCGTGACGGGAGCGCTCTAGATGCCGGGGTCGCCGCGGTACCGGGTCTACCACTTGCTGCGATGGACCAGACGCGGTCCTGCAGATTTGAAAGAGTCAGGGGTGAACGAGTAGCATCAGTGAAAAAGAATACCCCCACATAGAGACTAGCAATAGGCGCTGAGAATACGATTCCCCGTAGCATGCCAGTGCTCCGCACTCGCTTGCCTATGCGTGAGACGCCCAGGTTGTATTCAGAATGTTCAACGATCATGGTTCGGAATACATGGACAGCGGGAAACCTTGCGACGACGGCAAAGGCGCACAGAAGACTGAAGGGAAGGAAGACACGACCTCACGGGCTTGCTGCTGCCCAGGGTGAACGTTTGCTTGAGATCCACCAGAACGTAATGTGGTGGCCATGGTCCCCTCACGCATCGAGAAGCTGCATGACAGCTTTGCAGCTCCCTTTATGAATGCTGCGAGAACGAGCCATCGCTTTACCTACGCGGGTCTTGTCAGTAACTTTGACGATCCCGCTCACGTCCTCTCCGCAGCTGATACCGGGCGGCACGGCACGTAAATTAGCACAAAGCCAGGGCATTCACGGACCAGTCCACTCACTGGAGACAGCTGTAGACGCAATCCGAGACAGCATCAGTTCATCGATCCAATGGTCAGCCGTCGGCATGCATACGTGATGAGTCACTTACACATTTCCCCATTCCCCCTGGAACCCTCGATGCTTGACCCCCAGATGGCTGCAGGCGTGGACAACCGCATCCTCCTTTTGCTTATAGGTGTTTCCACTGCGAGGCTGGGTCAGTTGAGACCTGTCCAACACGCACTTCATCCCCCGAAACCCGACCTACCAGTCTGCAAACAAGCACCTAGTATCGCGAAGTCGCAAGGTCTTCAGCTCTCAAGTATCGACGGACAGAGAGGAGCTCCGCCTACATGTGACGCCAGGTAGGTACGCCGGTAGAGGATGTCGTCTCGAACCTCTCCCAGTATTTGTTATCCTTCCTAGAGCCTTCGCGCTTGCTCGTTTCGCAAAGCGAGCGTCCGTCAGCGGCTCGACGAAATTCGTTCTCGATCTTCAACGCCGGTACATCTGAAGATACTTTTTTCCATTTGCGCGAAGGGCCTCGCGGAGCCCTGCCTACATAAGCCGTCTTCCTCCCGGGTGGTGGCGAGTTTAGCGACTGGCCTGGCGCGGACCCCCCGTAGGATGAGCTCGGTACGTCGGCCTGAACGCGCTCAGGATGGGAACGAGGCATTGGTATCTGACGACGCGATTGGGGATTTCCGGCTTTGTTAGCAGGCTTCTCGAGTGAGGAGGACCTTGACGAGACGCCGTTCGGCGGCGTAGAGCTACGCAAGGGACTTTGGGCGTGCAATCCGGCTAGCCCATACGAGAATCGTGCTGCCATGCTGGCCATGGTATTGGGACCGGGACTGCCCACTCCCGCTTGACGTGCTTCGACACCTTTGTCTTTGTTAGCAGGGTTCGGCGTGGGCGACCTCGACGAGTCACTCGGTGGGTCATAGGATGGCGCAAAGATCTGCCGTCTGACAAGGTCGTTCAGCTTTGGGGCCGGCATGGTCCTGCGTGGATGAAGTCTACATGTGGTCAATGCTACCCTTCGACAGTACTCAGCAAGACCATCATTCGCTTACCGCTGCTTGGCCAGTCTCTTTTGGAGAGCCAACTGCCTTGCGGCATCCTGTTCCTCCCGCTGTTTCGAAGTCTGCCTAGCTGTTGGGCGATTAAGAAGGTTCGGTACGCTATTGCGGGTTTGTCCACTGCGAGGAAATGTAGGTCAGTGCAAGCACCAACAGGTGCGTCCGCTCATTGTGGATGTGCGCTCACCCGTTGCCGGCACTGCTAACAACCTCAATAGATACTTCGTGCGTGCTGTCCGACCGTACGTCTGATGGCGGACAACTACGTCAGCCATGAGACATAAGAGCTACCGCACTCCTTCGCCTTGTCGAGCTTACTCGGTAGGTTTGGCAGCGCTCCCGCCGACTCGTGTCATATTGTCGAGCGGGTGGTCAGCTTTGGCAGGCGACGAGGAGGAGGCTGAAGGAGGGCAGTTATCGACCGATGCAGATTGAGAGGCAAGAGCAGGTCCAGTCCGAAGCGGGCCATTTTATAGCGAGGCCAGCACAGCACTGTCGAGAGGTCTCTTGTCCGACTTGGCCACCAACAGTCGTGGCAGTGCAGATCCAGTGTCTGCTTTGGCTCGAATTCCCAGAGGGTCAGCTGCTGTACAAAGCGATCTAGACCTGAAGAGGTTGCGAGAAAGGGAACAGGGTGGGAAAAGCGGAGGTCGCTTTAGGCCTAGGGAGGGCGGATCAAGGGTGTGGCGCAGTGGCTGAAGTGAGACTTAAGGATTGCATGTGTCTGTAATCGGCTCCAACCCCCGCCAAATGAAGTCGCCTCCACTCGATGTATGCCATTGCGTCGGCAACACCCATCTGCCATGACTCGATTCAGGTGATGAAACTGCCGGCAGCCTGCGCCAGTGGCCGCTACTTCGTCACTGCAGGGGTCAGCACTGGTAAATGGAGTGCTCCGTTGGCGAGAGGGTGTCCAGCACACGTCGTCGCTATCTCCGTCTGTGTCACGGACTCGCTCACGTCCATGCATATGGCGTATATGCGATTCTCAATGGCGCTCATCCATTTGGGTGCTCGACAAGAGGTAGGAGCCGTCAACAAGCCTGCGCGATATGCATGGTGGGTTGGTTAATATGGTATAATGCAGGTGCTATGGGATGAGGTGGGATCATGAGCGATACGAAGGAATTCCTTATGGCGAGATGGGTACGGATCACGTCTTGTGGCTTGAAGCGTGAGAGCCTATTCCTTGAGTTTCGGCAGCTTGGGACACAGTGAGCTCTTGTGACGGTATCGCTGTACGTAGCACCGCTGCTTGTAATCCTTCAATGTTGTTTTGACCACCTTAGCGGTCACATCTTGCCCGCAGCTATGCGAGGAGTGGGATCGCCAAAGTCAGCCAAACCTGATATGCCAACCTGCAGAAGGCAATGAACTCACTGTAGGCAGCTACATGCCCGCATGCGCCATGTCATGCGTTGTTATTACGTTAGCTCTGGAATTGACGCTCATTACAAGCAGGTATTCCACGTACATATCCTCAGGGGTGAAACCCTGATGCTCCACGCCCATGTGTTCGTAGACGTGATTCTTGATATTATGCGGAGATTCATGGAAATAGTCACTGGGGAGAGAAGATGCCCATTAGCGACTGCGTCATAATCACGAATCTCGTAAATCGTAAGCCTACCAACGCTCGTGCTTGCATCTAAGTGGACACAGTCATGGTTAGCCATCATAGGTACGCCTAGCGTATGTGTCGGCACTCTTGCTCACCTGTATTTACCGATAGTGTTGCGCTTACTTCTCGAACCGGGTGGCGTAGGAACGGCTACAGTCATCCAGTATGTCGAGGCGTTCCGATTGACGATCTTTTCTCCCTTTCGCTCACGTATGTCTTCGTTCTTGATGGCTTTGAACGCGATCTTAATCTCCGGATCTCCGGATCTCCGATCGAAGCCGGGACCCTACCACTGCTGGCGCTCTCTCCGCGGGGCTCTGGGCTCCTTCCCCGAATTTGGCGCTGGGCGGTGTCTCGAGGCGAGGACGATCTCATTGAGACGCTGCTCGATGACCTATAGACTGTGGCGTTCGCCCGCTGCTTATCGTCGTCGTGTCGGAGCGGTGATGCTGAGCGGCTTGGGCTACTGTTAGCGCTTGTGCTGTCCATGGCGGGCGGGAAGAGCTTGTGGAAGAATCCAGCTGGGACCTTCGGGCTGCAAGTATTGGGCGAATCAGAAGGCAGTTGATATTATTGCGGGTACTTTCGTGACCCACGCATAGTGAAGAGGTCGGTGCTCGTTGGGCAGGTTGCGTGAGCCATACGAGTAAGTGGGCGCAGCATACGCTGGCGGAGGCAATACGTTCGGGTGGGCGCGAGATTGGGCGTCGTCCAGCGTATAGGCCTTCACCCTGCCTCCTTTGGGAGGAGCCTGGAGAGTGGGGAGAAGAGCAGGCGGCCGGAACGGGGCGATGATATTGTTGTCGAGACGGTGGCCCTTTCGGCGCTGCCCGGCGGTAGAGCTGGTGGAGCGCGATGCCTTAGCCAGGCGTCGTACGTATACCGCAACCTTCTTCTAAAAGTGCTTACCCGGTAGGTCTAGCAGCACTTCCACCGACTCGTGTCATGTTGTCAAGTGATGCTGAGTCTTGGCGGGCGAGGAGTAGGGGAAGGCTTCAAGGGGCGCTGGGGCAGGGTAAGTACAGTATCGGCTGATGCAGACTTAGAGACAAGAGCAGGTCCAGTCCAAATTGGGCGATTTATGGCGAGGCCAGCACAGCACTCTCGAGAGGTCTCTTGTCCGACTTGGCCATCTTACAGTCGTGGCAGTGCAGCTCCAGTGTCCGATTTAGCTCGAATTCCCAGAAGGTCAGCTGCTGTGCGTGTAGGAGTGATCTGGACCTGCGGAGGCGACGACAAAGGAGTAGAGGGTGGGAAAAGCGGAGACCGGTTCAGGGAGTGCAGAACAAGGGTGTGGCGGAAGGCCTGGAGCCAAGTGAATCGAGTGCAGCACTCCGCCCGCCGCTGGCGCAGAGGGGAAGGGATGGGCCACAGGCCAGCGGAGCCCAGTGATCCTAGCGATAGTCAGCTCCGTGCAAGCTGTCACAGTCACGAACACTTGTGAGCCAGTGTGCGGCTGCGCGCAGGGTCTAAACGCCACCAGGTGACCACGACTTTTATTGCGATGGCTCTGCCACGTCCGCCGGGATGTCTGATGCCGGCTCGTTCGACTGCACAGACGCTTCGTCCGCAGTCTGCGCATGCTCCCCGTTTTCATCCTTCTTGTTATCGTCCCGAGTGTCCGATCCGCCTCTCGCGGCAGCGACCTTGTCCAGCATTGCCTCTGTCATCTTGCGCTGCTCGACGTTCCCAGTCTCGCTCTTGAGCACCTCGCGCAGTGCCATTGTCGCATACGCAGCAGTGTCGAGGCCAAAATCGAGCCGTAGCGCAAGAAGCGGGCCGTCGCTGTCGGGTACGGGTGCTGGCATCCCCAAGAGAGCGTCCTCGTCTGGCTGTGTGAGATCTGCATTGGGATCCGTGTATGGCAGCAACTCCCATGTGAGGTTCGAGGGACGCAGGACGATCTTGCGGTATGCTCCGCCAAGCGAGAACTCCCTGTTGACAAGGTTGTGGTATCAGCGAGTCGTGCCCTGCGAAGGACGATGAGATGGAACTCACTTCTGCGTCCGGAACATGTTGTCTGCGTCGAGACCGTCTGCAGCCATCATCTCCCTGTACATGGCTCCCAGCTGGCCGCCAGGATACGTGATGCTGTAGCCGGGGAGTGGCAAGACGACGTCGTGGATAGTGTACTTGCCGCTCTCGGCCTCTTCTTGCGTGAGCACCCGAACTTTGGGTGTCTTGCTCGTTCCGTGCGCTTTCACGCTGTCCTGAGTAATCTTGCCGGAAAGCGCAGACGCTTCGGCAGGCGCGGGAGCCTCCATATCGAATACCAAGTCACCGGCAACTGGCGCATTGCAGCCGTACAGCCGCACACGCTCCGACGTCACGGAGTTCCAGAGGTACGACTGGTACGCGTGCACGTACATCATCCGGAGGTTCTTCGGGATCGTCGACAGCGCTGCCATCTGGTTGGAGTCGCCGTGTCGCACGTAGTGCTCGAGGACTGCATAAGACGACGTGCAGAGTAAAGCAAATCAGCCGATGATGAGCAGAGTGCCGCGAATGACGGGGTCAGCAATACTCACGACACCGTTCACCGACAAGCCAGCGAGGCAGCTGATCGAGCGCCCTTCGCGCGTCCCGCTTCTCTGTCCACAGCTTCCTCGCTTCGATGATGTCCGGGCTATCTCCATCGCGCGGATGGAGGATCAACCTCGCAGCCTCCTTCCACTCTGTACGGAGCAGTGCCAGCCCGACGAGATGAGTGGGCACGCTCGAGTTGCCGAAACGCTGCATGCCGTAGAAATTGATGAATCCCGTGCTTCTCAGAGTGGTAAGCGCGCTTGTGATGACGTCCATCGAGGGCGCCTGTACATCGCGCAGGACAATACCGAACCGGTTCCCGTCGAGCATGCCGAGGTCGAGCGGCTTGTCAACGTACTGCAGGTCGCCGATGCGCAGACCGCGATCTCCTCGCTCGCGCGGCATCATGCCTTCTCGTCCCATGAACCCGCCGCCGCCCCGTCCCCCACCGCGCCCGTTACGCCCGCCTCTCCCGCCTCCGCGAGTGAATGCGCTCTCGGACCGCCCGTGGTGCAGCCCGTTCACCTGATCCCAGAGCTCTTCGACCGTCCGCCGTCCACGCCTGACCGTGACATGCTGTGTCGTCACGCCCCGCTTGTCCTTCGTTCCTGCTGTAGCCAGGTCTTTTGGCGCGACGCCTATCCGCGAGGCGAGCTGGGAAATGCAGTCCTGCGTCTCGCGGTTCGTCTTGTGCAGCGTGAAGCGGATGTACGGCGGAAGGCTGCGCTGGTCCGCCTTGGGTGGCCGCGTAGTGCGTCGGTCTGGGACATTCAGATGCGTGGATGGCGTCAGCGGATGCTGCCTTCCAATGCATGTGGCTCTCTGTAGATATCAGATGACGGCAACGCACCTCTACCTCCCCCGTTCGACCACGTTATCCGGATGCTCCCATCCTCTTTCGCTTCTGTCGAAAGCTTGCCGCTGTGTGCTTCCCGGACAGCATTGTGGAAGGCTTTGCGCTGCTCCTTATCTTTGATGGGCTGTGGGTTGCATGTACAGGATAGTATGGTTGGATAGTTGAAAGAGACGTCACACGAGCGGACAGCGAGTCAACATCGCTCGCATTAGACGAGACGGCTGCATTGCTCCTCGCTGCGCGCCTCGAGACACACAAGCAGTGGGAGCGTGCACATACATCAGACTGCATCTCTGCCCCTTTCTGCTTGCCGTTCTTGACGAACTCGTCGAGCTCTTTGAGCTTTTCCGCCGAGAGGAGGCTCTCGAGCGTGGGTGGGCCCGCCGGCTCTGGCTTTGGCTCCGACTGTAGCTTTGTCGCATCTGATGCATCCTCTGCCCTCTCCGACGTGCTTGCAACTCCCTGCTGCTCCTTTTGTTCCTTCTCCTCGGACGGCAGCGGTGCAGCAATGGGCCGGCTGATGTCCTTGAGCCTGACGACCTCGCCGTCCTTGCTGATCTCCCAGACCAAGAAGTCGGTGAAGCGGTGCTTGATGATGGCGCTCGTGAAAGGCGGTAGGTCTGGGTTGACATACGCGGTGATGCCGACGAGGGCTTCGGACGACGTTTCGCTGTTGGCGCTGAACTGGGCCATCCGGTAAGCAAGCGACTGCGGGTTCAGCGCGGCGGACTCGGTCGCGGGAGCAGATGTGGATGCAGTCGACGCAGCATCTACGGTCCCCGTCGCTGCTGCATCTGCCGTCGTCGCTTCTCCCATCGTGGCATCCTCGTCCACGCGGGCTCTCTTTGCAGGTCGCGCAGAATCAGCCTCTGGCTCCTCCTTGGCTACGGACGACTGCGCCGGCTCCTCCCCTGGACGCTGTCGCGATGCAGGCTGCTGCGATGGCTCTGCTCCTACTTCTGGCGCAGAGGCCTCTGCTGGTGCTGATGCGTCCATCGCCGTCGTCTTGGGTCAAGAGCAAAAACAGGACAACGTACATGGACGGCGACGACGATGACGCGCTCCGGCTGGCTCGCACAGGGAACCGACAGGAGGGCGATTGGTCGCTTTGCGAGCACACGAGCTCACTGTACCGCAACCGCAACCGCAACAACTGCAGCGTTCCCGCTTTCGTGCTCGTTAGGCGACATCTTCATGCGGTCGCTGCCGCGGACGGCCCTTGGCTCGCAAGACCCCGCGCGCAGATTCGTACGATATATTGCAGCGGACAAGCGAAACAGCAAACATCCAACCATGATGGAAGCGCAATGCGGCAGCCTCGTCCTTCGCCTCCGCGCCGTCCATCCTCCCTCCAGCCTATTCGCCACACACTTCAGGTACTCCATCTAAGAACCGTCCACTCTTCCCACCCTCTCTTCCTTTGTCACTGCAGGCACAGACTTAGATCGCTCGGCGCAGCAGCTGGCCCTCTGGGAATTCGAGCTAAATCGGAATCTGGAGCTGCACTGCCACGACTTTAGATAATCAAGACGGACAAGAGACCGCTCGAGAGTGCTGTGCTGGCTCTGCCACAAAATCGCCCGCTTTGGACTGGACCTGCTCTTGTCTCTTAATTTGCATCGGTCGATATCTTCCCTTCGTCAGCCTCCCTTTGCAGCAGTCTCCTCCTCGTCTGCAAAAAGTGACGACACGCTCGACAACATGACGCGGGTCGGCGGTCCTGCCAAACCTACCGAGTAAGCTCGACGAGGCGAAGGAGTAAGACAAATGATACGTCTTATGGCTGATGTAGTTGTCCGCCATCAGACGTACAGGCGGACAGCGCGCACGTCAGATAACGCATAACACGGCTGTTGAGGCTGTTAGCAGTGCTGGCAACAGGTAAGCGCACATCCACGATGAGCGGACCCAGCTCTTGGTGATTGTACTGACACTGATATTCTCGCAGTGGACAAGTCAGCAACGGCGTACCGAACCTCGTTAATCGGCCATCAGCTAGGCAGATTTTGGATCAGCGGAAGACACAGGATGCCACAAGGCGGTTGGCAATCGAAAAGAGACTTGCCGAGAAACCGTGAGCGAGCAATGATCTTGCTGAGTATGGTCGACAATAGCATTGAGTTTCTTACCACAAACACACTTTCTCATCGCAGGACTATGCCAGCCACAGCGATGAGCAACCGG
Source organism: Symmetrospora coprosmae (assembly GCA_008802785.1). Classification (NCBI taxonomy): domain Eukaryota; kingdom Fungi; phylum Basidiomycota; class Cystobasidiomycetes; family Symmetrosporaceae; genus Symmetrospora; species Symmetrospora coprosmae. The sequence continues at coordinate 219,557 of VUYT01000025.1, read as the reverse complement.
ATCAGACGGCAGGTCTTTGCGCCATACTATGAGTCGTCGAGGGACTCGTCGAGGTCGCCCACGCCGGATCCTGCCGACAAAGGCAAAGGTGTCGAAGCGCGTCAAGCGGGAGTGGGCAGTCCCGGTCCCATGATCGTGGCCACCAACGCAGCACGCTTCTCGTATGGGCTAGCCGGATTGCTTGCCCAGGGGCTCATGCGTGACTCTGGGTCGGCGCACAGCGTCTCGTCAAGATCCCCATCGCCAAACACTGCCAAGAGCGGCAGCCGCCAGGCTCAAGGTCAGGATCTAGTCTTTACGAAGGTCTTTCTCTTCGGCGCAAAGGAGAATCTCGAGCGACCCGGAGAGACCATCGTGAATACGAGCCTCTCGGCCTACTGGGTAAACGTCAGGGTTGACAAGGGGTCAAGCAGCTCGGCTAAGCGGCGTAACAAAACCGAGACTATGTACAGGTGAGCAAGAGATATGAAGACATGCGCGCTGCACACTTATAAACTGACTGTGCTCATCCAGGTGCACGCATGTGGGATGGTAGGTCTGTCACCTGTACGAGATGCGTCGTCATACGCAGACGCTAATGTGTAGATTCTGAAGCTCAAGCAGTGACCGTCTCTATGGCTCTCTAAGAGAGATCGAGAGCCATGCCTACGAGCATTTAGGGGTAGTGCATGAGGGTTTCGCTTACGGCGGCAATACGTAAGTGCGGTACCCGCCTATAGGGGCCAATCACCAAGCTGATGGCGCAGTAACATATCTGATCGGCATGGCGCATGGTAAATGCAGCTGCAAGCAGTAAGCTATTCGCCCCCCGCGAACTGGCATGAGGGCTCTGGCTGAATGCGGCATCTCATCTCCTGCCATTGTAGCTGTGGGATGGACTCGTGCGTCCGCGTAGAGCCAGCACAAGGGTCCGCAGACCGAGAGCGTTATAATGGCCGCTGCAGGCAGGCGCGATACTTACACAAGATCGCCAACTGTCCCAGGCTGCCGAGCCTATATAAGAGTGGCTCCAACCCTGCGAGCCGCTAAACTCCATTCATGCCCATCTCGCGAGCCATCATCCCTGCCTCGCTAACGAGTTCTTCCCCATCCCGTAGCACCCTCTCTGTATCGCATCACCTACGCGCCTTGGATATCACGCAGTGTTGTCGGCGAGTCCTCCTCTTGCCGAACCTTCAGATCGATGAGTGCCATTGAGATTCGCAGACACGCCATAGAATGAGCGCGAGTCCGTGACGTAGACGGCGACGACGTAATAAGGTGCCCGGCTTACTGGCCGCAAATTGCGCCACTACCGCTATTGCAGACGATATGTCGTGCAGTCGCTGCGGTCGACGGTCGTCCTGTGGCGCGCAACGCTGCTATAGACACCCACACACATTGTGCGATATACCCACAACCAACGAAGCGACATCGCGAAATAGCTGGCCCTGATTCAAGCGTCATGCTGCATCCCCATTCTTCGACCCCGTCCATCCTCCCTCCGGCCTGTTCGCCACACCCTTGATGCGCTTCCTCCAAAGCGAACCTCCGTGTTTCCCACCCTCTCTTCCCTTGTCGTCAATGGCACAGGTCTAGATCGCTCCGCGCAGCAGCTGACTCCTCGTAAGGAGCTCAGTCGGGCCCAGGATCTACACTGCCACGACTGTAGGTGCCCAAGTTGGACAACAACCCCTCTCTCGAATGCTATGCCCGCCCTGCTATGAAATCGCCCGCTTTGGACTGGACCTGCTCTTGCCTCTACTTCTGCACCAGTCGATACTCCCACTTCCTTTCTTACCCCACCCTCGCGCGCTGCTTACCGCCAACGCACCTGACGAGATGACCCGAGTGAACAAGCCCACAGTGCACCAAACTGTCACATCATCGTCGAGCACCCGCCATGAAAATCGCGATTTTTATCGCCTGAAGCCCAAGGTACCGTTGTCACCACTCCCCTCAGTGAATCTGCCAACGCGAGTTCGGCGTGATTACAAGGACCCGCTCAGGGTGTATGATGGAGCCTTCGGCTCGACTGCCAGTCGCGTGCCCAACCCTCCGTCACGGCCGTCGCAGCCGTCTGGCAGCAACAGCACTGCCAAAGGTTCGGCACCCACTCAGCCTAGTATGGTCACTCAGCCTAGTATGGTTACTCAGCCTGCCCGTCCTCAATCGAGCGCGACACCCAAGCCGCGTGGCCCGATATTCCCGCCAGTCGCGTCCGGGCGAAGCGGCAGCCGCCCAGCTCGGCTTCCAGACCCTGAAATGAGAGTGGCGTTCAGGCCCGTTAAGAAGGAAGACCTGCCCGATCGACCTGGAGAAACCATTACGAACACGGACGCCTCGTGTTACTGGATAACGGTGGCCGTTGAGCCCCCAGCTGATACGACAGCAAAGCGGAAGCGAGTGTCTCTCACAAAGTACAGGTGTGCAAAAATGCGCACATATATGCTTGGCATAGCTTCAATGGCTGAACTTGACTGTGCTCACCCAGATGCAGGCACGAGGAGTGGTAGGCCTAACATATACGCGACACATGATGATGACGCAGTTGCTGATGTGCAGACTCTCATCCAGTGATAAAATAACTGGAGATCTGGACGGCCTCAAGAGCCATGTCTACGGTCACTTACAAGTGATACATCAGGGATTCCATAAGGACGGCAAGACGTAAGTGCGACACCCGCCTCCAGTGGACAGTACTTCCCGAGCTAATGCTATAGTGAGGCATGTCGTGGTGCGTGCAGCTGCAAACAGTGAGTTCTCTGCCTTCTGCACACATTTATGTAATATCCTCGCTAAATGCGGCGCCCCAACTCCTGACATTGAAGCTGCGGGGAGGACGTGATCGCCGACGTACCGAAACCCCCGACATCTGGCGGCCAGAAGGCTTATGCGGAACGATGCATGCGTGCTAGAAAGATCCACAAAGGCGCCAAGTGTCCTCAGCTGCCGGACCTATATGTCAAAAACTCCGGCTCGCCGAGCCGCAAGACTTGACCTGTACCCATCTCGCGAGCCAGCATAACCGCGCTTCGCTAGCGACTCCGTTCTTCTTCCGTAGCATCCGATCTGTACCGCATCACTCACCCGCCTTGCATACCACGCAGTTTTGTTGTCAGATCCCACCTCCTGCCGAGTCATCGAAGTCACAACAGCTATTAAACACCGCAAATGGCCGGTAATGTGAGCGAGTTCGAGTCCTTTTCTGTACTTGTGATCCAGCTCGTCAATCCAATGCGTCGATCCTGGTCCCTAAAGTGCGGAAGTAGGGCCGCTGGCAGTGGTCTGTACATGAGGAGTTATGACATATGCCGGTCGACCCGGCCCGTGCAAGGGCGGAGGAAGGTTATCACGGGTAGCTCACACGAAGGGTGAAGTTGAGCTTGGGTTGCGCCCACTGGAGCCGCTGACGAACGCATGCAAGCCTGAAAGAATTGCATGTCACATGTAGGACATGAGGATCGGGTACAGATAGTACTCATCGCTCAAAGTTGATCGATTACACACTGCACAAAGCTGCAATGCTCGAGATGAGCCTGCGTACGAGACTGTCTGCGCTGTGGGAGGACCAGCAATCACCAGAGCTTGCCCTCATTGATGTACTTCGACCCGCACGAAGCGAGGATCTGTCCCACCGCAGAGGCAGCCATAAAGTAAGCGATATTGCCGGCCCACTTGCGGAATGCCGTCTTTATGCCCTTCCTGCCAGCCGCCTCAATAGCGCGCGTGTCGTCCTCCGTGAGCTGCACGTCTCCCGCAGCGACGTACGCCTCGAGCCGCTCCTTGCTTCGTGACGTCGTGAGTGCGATCGCGCCCTTGGACTTGATCCATGCGAGCAGGACCTGCTCGGGCTTGACGTTCAGGCGCAGCGCGATTTCCGCGATGGGCTTGTCGACGGGCCCGCCGGGGTAGGTCGTCAGCGGCTTGAGTGGGGAGTAGGCCTCGATGGCGATGCCCTGAATAGTGATCCAGTGTCAGCGCTCTGCATCTCGCTAAGCAATAAAGAGAAGTGTCGCTGATCATTCGGGCACACTCACGTGGCGCTGGCAGTACTCGACGTTCGCCCTGTATGCGTCCCAGACGTAGGGGTGGAGCTCGATCTGCGGGTCGAGGCGTGCTGCGGTCAGCACGGACCGACAACCAGTTCAAGCACGACAAGATTGCACACACCTGGTTGGCAGCCGGCAGGATCTCTGGCCTCTTCTCGCCGCCCTCGATGAGCTCCTTCATGTCGTCGAGGGTAAAGTTGCTGACGCCGATGCTCTTTGTCTTTCCGCTCTTCTGGAGCGCGACAATCTCCTTCCATCCGTGGCGAATGTTGTCGCGGCTGCCGAAGAGGCGCGGCGTGTGCACGAGGTACAGGTCGACGTGTTTGAGGCCGAGCTTGGAGAGTGACTCGTCGAGCGAGGTCGCCGGGTCGATCGACTCGCCGTTGCCCCAGGGACGGCCGGACCATTTTGTCTGTGCATGCGAGTGTCTGTCAATTGTGCGTAGAGGGCGGTACAAGGGTAGTAGGGAGAGACACCCACGGTGACCCAGATGTCGGACCTGCTCAGCCCGCTCTCCTTGAGTGCGACACCGACCTCGTTCTCGTTGCCTGTGATGTACATGGTGACTCCTTCAGCGCCTTGAGCGTAACGGAATGTGCGCTAGGCAGCTGCACTCACCATAGGCCTGCGCGGTATCGACATGTGAGAACCCGACATCAAACGCCGTATCGACGTTGCTGGCTGTGTTGGGGGGAGGGATCTTCCAGGTCCTGGCAGGTCACTACGAGTCAACTGCGCGTTCTGAAGGAAGAAATCAAGGCATACACCGGCGGACCCGAATCCGATTCCTGGCACCTCGCGGCCGGTGTTGAGTCTGGACGAGGGTGGATGATGAGCGGGGATCGACAGGTGGCGAATGGGTACAATACGGGACGGGAGGCAGCAGACGGCGGAGATGCAGGGCGCGCGGGATGGAGAGAGGGGAGAGGATCGGGAGACGGAGACGGAGACGGAGACGGAGAGAGGAAGAGAGGAAAGAAGAGCACAGAAGTGCACCGGGTCAGCCCGTGAGGATCCGCCATGCGAACTTGCCAGCTTCTCGCTCGCCCGAAAGAGCCAGCTCGACGAGGACTGACTTGATGCTCTCCCAGGGCATGTCAGCGGGTTGATGTGTATGTAGCTTGTGTGTATGTGGACTGCTATATGATGTGGATGGGAGAGAAGGAAAGAGCATGTGCTCCTCCTCCTCATCGTCGGCATCTCTGCGGGGCCGAAGACAGCGGCGAGATCGATGGGACCAGCCAGAGAGGAAGCCAGCCAGCCAGCACGGCTGATCAGCGTCGGTATGCCTGATGATGCAGGACTGCTGCATGCTGACCGTCTCCGTGCTGCCATCCCAGCTCGGAAGGCCTCGTCGGAGTGGGTGGCGTCATCGTGCACCTTTACCTCGTTCGCACCGATACATACTGACGACAATGGCAGAGAGGCAGCACCCTGATGGTGATCTCGTCGAGGACGACGACGATGGCGACGACAATGTGCAGCCATCGCAGCGGGAAAGGGCAGAGCGAGCAGCAGCCGCAGCGCAGGCCAGGCGGCGTGGGGAAGCACCTCCAACAGCGACGACGGCAACGACAGCAACAGCCACGACTGCCCACGAGGCAGTGACGGCTGCGCTGAATGCATCAAGCGCAGCGTCTGGTGTCGGGCAGGTCGATGAGGCAACAGCAGCATTGGCAGCGGCCACCCTGGCAGAGGCAGCTGCACCTCCTGGTACATCGACGTCAGACCCCGCAACAGCGCCAATGAGCGGTGCGGCCCTATCCGCTGCTGCTACTGGACTATCGCAAGGTCAAGGGAATGATCTCACAAAGTCCCTGTCCGAGCAGCTCGAGTGCCGTGAGTTCGCCCTCAGGTCTCCGGGCTTCCCAGTAGCGCCGCCAAGCTCTCGCGCTGACCGTGTTGAACACACGCCTACTGACCCTGGCCGCTATTGGCAGTCATCTGTGAGCACGCATCAGGTTGAACGAGTGGTTCTGGAGGTGTCCGTCTGACGTGTCTCGCTCGGCCTTCGTCCCGTCCCGCTCCTCCATCTCCCCCGCACATTCCCGCACTGCTCGCCATGCAGGCCGCGAGATTGTCTACCAGCCGGTCTCGGTCCTCGACTGCCTGCACACATTCTGCGGGAGCTGCCTCACACAGTGGGTCGCGACGCACCCATCCAACCCGGAATGCCCGACCTGCCGCGCGCGCGCTCGGAGCACAAAGGACTCGCATGGCCACAACTCGCTCAGAGATGTCCTCATCCGCATGGACCCCACCTTGGACCGTACAGAGGAGGAGAAGGCAGAGATGCGCAGGATATATACGCCCGGATCGACGATCGACCTCGTCCAGGGCGGAGGGGCCATGTCGCCGTCTGCAGGCTCAGGGTCTGCGCCTGCCGCAGGCACTGGCGCGCAGAATCAGAACACGGTCGGAAGGCGTCAACCGGGAATCCAGCCCGACTTTGGCCTCCTGGGCCCCGTAGGGATGCGTGGCGGCCCGCTGAGCATGGCCGTCCGGCCCACAGTCATGATGAATCCGATCGACGAGCTCAACCTCATGCTGCGGTACTTCTTCCCTTGCCCGACCTGTGACGTGCACAACCCGTTCGGGTACGTGTGCCAGCACCCAATTCCCGACCCGCGCATTCTCGTTCTCCTCGGCTCGCAGAACGGCGAGAGACCCATCCCCCGCCGCTCGGACGCCCTCCCAGAGGCACACTGCATGTGCTTCAACTGCAAGAGGCCAAACCTCATGCCGAAGCGCGACAGGCGCCAGTACCCGCAGGACACGTGCGCCATCTGCTCCGAGCGCTTCTGCACGAACCTCCTCGCCTTCTGTGGACCTATCAAGCGTGCGTGCTGATCTCACGACGAGGTCCGGCCTGCCGACTCTGCAGCTGATGGTCTCGTCTCTCCTCGTTGGTCTGCCAGAACGCAACGCCCGCGAGTTCAAGCGCCTGAAAGACTTCACCATGCCTCCGTCGCAGGGCATCCTAGCGTCGACGTTCGGCAGCCTGTTTGGCTCGTCGGCGGACCCAGAGTCCGTGGGGACGTTCATGCCACACCTCTTCAACGGAGACGTGGAGCGCATCAGATCCTTCGACTACTATGTGCGCACGCACAAGAAGCTCTCCATCGACGGGCTGTACCACGCCGTCATGCAGTATGCGATCGCTGCATCTCCCGCTGCGATCGTCGTCGGCGCAGAGGAGCAGGGGATGCTGCGCGCGCCATGGCAGGGCGTCCCAGGGCAGCACATGCGCGCCCGCGTCCGGGCAGACGACTGGGCGTGCGTTGTATGTGCAAAGGACATTGTCGAGGCACACGTGCGGGACTGGTACAATGCCGAACTCGCGCGCGATCCACCGCGTCCCCCTCCTCCCCGCAAGCTGCAGGGCGCCCCGCCGACCCCTCCGAAATCACACCAGAACCAGAGCAGCGGCAGCGGCAGTGGGAGCGGCGGTTTCTTCTCGAGCATCAAGAAAGGGTTCAACGATCTCGGCGACAAGATCACGGATCTCACCACTGACGCGCCTCCACCCCCTCCCCCGCTCATGCCCACGCCGCTGCCGGACATCCCGCCCGCTGCGAGCTTCGCAGACCGCCAGCTGCGCCAGGGCAACGCTGTGCCGAGCTACCCAGCGCTGCTCGCCACGACGCGCGACCTGGACGGACACCCCGTCTTCCTCGGCATCCACCACCACGTCAGCGGCGCCATCCTCCCCGCCAAAGTCTGCCCGAATCTCAAGAACCCGGTCAGAGTTGCGTGGGAGGGCAAGGAGGTTGCGCTGACTGAGCGTGATCGGTACGAGACGTTCTTGGAGAACAGGGAGACGATGAAGTGGATTCGGATCAGCAACTCGGCAATGCCAGCGGATGCGAGTGGGTCGAGCTCGATTGGCTTAGGTGCCGCTCTAGATGGTTGCAGACGTCAGCTGATCAAACTGCGTCATTCCTGACCTGTTCCCTCTCCAAGTCCCCGTCGCAGCGGGCATGGAGCGAGATGGACGCACTCCACTGTACTTTGCGTGCGCATGGCACGAGGGCTTGCGCTGCGTTGGATACACGGGCCCGAACACGATGGGCGCACGGATACCGTTCGGTGGAGAGGAAGTCAAGGTGCAGGATGATTATGAGGTGCTTGTGTGGCGGCAGGGCGCGCCTGGCGCGGGCGGCGACTAGCAGAGCGTCAGGTCGAACAAGCGCATATCCAGTAACGTGTAGCATAGAAGGAGCACAGATGAATGCAGTACTCAATGAGATTGACACGATATGCTCTCGCATTGGACATCCTATGCCGGAAAGTTCTCCTTCCAGGCCTTCTCCCTCTCGCCCGTGCCATCCACAGGAGCGTACACCTCGCGCTTCCAGACCTGCACGCGCTTCTTGACCTCCTCAAGGATCCACTCGCACGCGCGGAACGCCTCCTTGCGGTGCGGGCTCGAGACGTGGATGCTGATGCTGCTCTGTGCGGGCGGGACGGTGCCGAGGCGGTGGACGAGCGAGATGCGTGTGAGGTGGATGGCCTGTCGCAGCGAGGCAATTGTGTGCAGCTGCGGGACCAGGTCAGCTTTCGGCGGGTCGATGAGCGGTGCTGAGGGAGATGTTGAAGTAGCAGATGCGGCTGGCCCGCCGCGCGGAGCCGGATGCGACGGCCAGTCGAACGAGAAGGCGCCGCTGAGCGAGAGCTCGCGCGCTTCGCGTGTGATGTGCATCATTGTGTTGAGCGCCATGCTGGGGTATGCCTCGTATTCGAGCTCGAGGACCGTCTTGCCTGACGTGGGGAGGGTCAGCGAGGCGAACGTGAAGATGGCGATGAAACGCGTGGGAGAAGGTCAAGGACGTCGAGGGCGTTAGCAAGCAGAGCACAGTCATCTCATCAGAACGCGGGAAGCGCTGACCGCCAAACGTGTCCCGCGTCGTCCCGATAAAGCTGCAGAGCGCGCCTGCACTCGGACAGCGGACGCGGTTAAGCTCGTGCAGTTCGTCCAGCGGGAGGTACGTGAGCGCAACATGGTCGCCATCTGGTGTTGTGCGATGGTAGGGATCTTCTGGCAGATCCAGGCTCATATTCCGACAACCGAGGCTACCGGGGTTGTGTTGGGCGAAGAAGGACACCCCACTCTAGATCCGTGTATCGATACATGCACTAATTAGGCTACTGCAACGCTAGAAGTGTAACTGCGACTTAAGAAGAGACAGAGAAGGGAACAAGCAGAATCTACATCTATAGGAGGGGCAGGGGAGGTGGCACCTAGGTGATCAGCGAGGCTGATTCTGATTCATGGGTTTACGGATGACGACAAAGCTCTTTCCCGTCGTCGGTGCCGAGGTCTCGCCATCTGCATCGTCGTCGCCCTCGCCATCCGTGCCCGCCGCTGCCCAAGCAGCCTCTTCGTCCAGCGCCTCCTGCTCTTCGTCCTCACCCCGCATCGTCTCGAGCGGCACTCGCTCTCCTTCCGTCGCGCTCGTCCTGCCGACCCGCTGCTGCTTGCCCCTCGACGACACAAACGGCCAGCGCCGCTTGCCCTTCTTTCCTCCTGTGCCGCGCCCTTCGTCATCATCCGAGTCGTCCGAGTCCGTCCAGTCATCCCCCTCCTTGCCCGTCCGGCTGCCGCCCTTGAACAAGCTGGTAAAGAAGCCATTGCCGTGCCCGCTGCTCGAGCCCTGATGCTGCCCATGGCCATGTCCGCTGCCGCTAGCTGTGCCGACGGCATTTGACGATGACGTCCGCCATGCCAGAGGTGGAACAGCGCCGTCCCCGCCCATACTCATCGGACGCCGAGACGAGGAGGGTCTGGACGCGCTCATAGGCGATGTAGGCAACGGCGCCGACAGGCGACGCGATTCGCGCTCTGCAGCACTGACACCATTAGTGGCCGCACCAGATGCGCCATGAGCAAAGTACGCCGCTCCGGTGTTGCGGTACGGCTGTGCGTACTGCTCGCCTGAAGTGAGACTGGTGACGCCGGGAGATACCTCTCCATCGGTATTGAAGAACTCCACGACAGCAGATTGCGAAGCCGCTCGGGCGCGGTGCTGGCCCGGCCTGTTCCGGTCCGTAACATCTCGGTCGCCCATTTGAACTCCTGGTGCAGTGCCAGCAGCCCCGGAGGGATAGCCCGCAGCGCCTGGCGGCAAGCTCATGTTCTGCTCCCGAGTACCAGCACTCCCAGCGAGGGCATATGGCGACTGATCTGTTGCTCGTCCGCCCCGAATGACTTGGAATACGCCCGCGCCTGCCCCGCCCCCACCGCTGCCAACGCTCCCTGGGGAGGTCGGAGACGGGATGGGCGGTCCCTGGTGACCAGGTGGCGCCGAGTACGAGCCAGGGGCGACATATCCTGGGTCGGCGAAGCCGTCATGTGCATGGCCCATGCTGGCCGGGCGAGATCTGAAGGCCGACATGATGTACTCATCGTCCTCATCATGCTCCTGGAGATAGCGCATCGGTCGTCGCTGCTGCTGTGGCTGAACGGGCACGGAGGCGTTGAAGTAGCCATCGCCATCGCCGAAAAAGACCTGCGAGCGGTGTGAGCGGTACGTGGCCTGGCTAGGTCGCGGTCCGCCCTGGACCGCCGTGCTAGTCTGCTGCGACTCATCGTAGCCCAGGCCAGATTTGCGCTGCTGCTGCGGATAGTGCGTGCGCTGCCCCGAATCGCCGCTGCGGTTCTTTGGCCGCCGGTGGCGCTGCGTGTTCCTCCGCTTGAAGCCGAGCACGCCCTTCTTTCTGAACGCTCCGAGCAGACCGCCCGCCTTCGGATTCCTGCTCTCATCGAACTCGACCCGCCCAATCAGGCGGAAGACGAGTTCAACGAGCTTGCAGACGAGGACGAGCAGGAGGAGCACAACCACGAGCGCCTGCACCAGGATGATGACGTAGCCGATCCAGCCGCGCGCCGTGAAGCTCATTCGCACCGCGGGCGAGATGACAATAAGCAGGACGGCGGTGATGATGCGCGTCACGCTCATGATGAACTGTAGCGGGCCCTGGGCAGCGCCCTCGCCCCATGGCAGCCAGATGGACTAAGGCGAAAGGGAGCATCAGCGCGAGCGTGCAGGTAGAGAGCGGCGCACTTTCACGCACTGTAATGAGCGTCTCGATGATCTCGACGGCTAAGATAACCGCAGCCTGTACCGTGGCCCTGTTCTGCGACCCCCCTACGACACAGGCCTCGACGAGATTGGCGGTGAAGCGAACGGCAGAGAACGTATAGCTGTCCTGGACAAATGTATTGTACAGCGGGCCATAGGCGAGAAGTGTATTGGTGTCGTCTTGGAGATACCGCGTCATTGTGCGTCTGATGCGGAGGACGAAGAAGATGGGCAGTCCGATGGAGAACACCAGGAAGACAATGGTCGCAAACGCCACCTCGATGGCGGACGAAGTACGATTCGCATGTGACATGGTGTAGACCGAGAAGATGGTGATTGGCAGGTGGAAGAAGAGCAGCAGGCGGGCGATGGAGCCGAGGCAGAACGAGTACCACGACGCGACCGAGTAGAGCACGGCCGAAGACCGGTGCACATCGCTGGTGGAGGCAGAGTCATTGCCTTCGTAATAGGCATCCTGCTGCGCCTGGGCAGCATGCCGCTGCTCCTTGTCGCCGCCTGCCCACCAGCGGTTAATCCCCTGTCGATGACCAGACTGGCCATGCTGCTGCCGGCTCGGCGAGCGGAGCGATTCAAGGTATCCCGTGTGTGCGGCGGGGCTGTCTGGGCCGCCGAACGGCTCGTCCGAGCCGAGATGCTTTCCGCTGATCTTGGCAAAGCTGCGCTCGCCAGTGTCCTCGCTGACAGTCGTGTCGGCTCCGCGGGAGCCTCGCCCATTGCCGCTACCTGACCCGCCCGTCAGGGCATTGAAGCGATGCTTCGCCAGTTGAATTGCCGTCAGGTCGCCCACAGGTCCATCGACCCCGTCATCTCGGCTGCTGGAGCGCGAGTGTCCTTCTCCAGCAGTCGGGCTCGCATACAGTCCGCTCCCTGCTTTTGGCTTGCCGCGGACGGCGCGCAGAATCGTCACGAGCGCGACGGGAAGAATGAAGGTGAAGAGCACGGTGGCAGCCAGCAAGAAGGCAAAGAAGATCGTGCTGTTCGCGAAAAGATCCTGAGGCCGGAAGCCGAGGATGGCTGAAAATGAGGCCAACCCTTGAAGCTCATTCTCTGACGGGTAGAACTCCGCGCTCGTGACCCGTGTGCTATTGTATCTCCCCGTCGACGGAATGTTGAGCAGGTTGCTGTGCACCTGGCGCTGCGAGAAGTAGAATGGCGAGTTCTGGTCTGTGAAGAGGTCTTCCGAGTTGAATTGAAACACGGAGGGCGGGTACCGATCGGAGGAGTAGGTTGGATCAGTGTGATCTTCCGTAGGGGTCAGGATCGTGGTGTCTGTAGGGTTCCGGGCAGAGGGTCAGCAGGCGCTGCGACCGTCTTCACAGCTGCACCACGCCAACGCACTGAACACGAGCATGCTCCAACCCAGCCTGGAGAAGATCGGGTAGGCAAAGCCTTGCCAGATGACGGAGCACATGCCGACCATCGCGATCCACTGAAAGGTGCCAAGGACGTCCCCGACGCCAGGGGTCGCAAAACGCGTCAAGCTCCTGCTCCGAACGATGCTGCGTCCCACTGCGAACTCGAGCATGACACTGCGTGCCTGCGCCACGAAGGACCGAGAGGCAGCGGCTTTTGCATCGTTGAGTGAAGCGGCGATGGCGGCTTCGCGGTCACGCTTGACTGTGCTCCACGAGGCGTAGAAGCGCGCAATGACGTTGGCGACGATGTACGCGATGAGCACCGCGACCGGCAGCCAGAGGAGGAGCGTGAAGACTGTATCGGACGCGTCCGAGACGCCCTCTGCGCTTGTGGCGGTGTAGGATGGTGTCGTGTAGACATCGACGCACGCGAGCTGAAGCGGCGGGACGGACGTGTCGAGGATGCGCAGGCGCGTCGAGAGCGTCGACAGCGGGTAGTAATCGTCCAGCCCTATCGATCCGAGCGGAATCTCGTACCCGATGAGCACGGGTCCGGGGCCATATGGGCATCCTCCAGGATTTGGAAAGCTCAAAGCCGAAATGTTGTTGTTCTCCGAGACGAGCGACTCGCCGGCCGTGATGATGCTCGAGCAGAGCGAGGACTGGTTCGAGTAAGGGATGAAGGACAGGATTGACGTCTCTACGATCAGTGTGGCTGCGAGAAGTCCAACATGGTAAGGGAGCCCAAACAGCCGTGTCAGCTCTGGCAGGTTCCTGAAGCGAGTCGAGAAGAGGACTGCGTGTCCACCCCACCGAGGTAGTTGGTCTCATTACTGAACCCTTCGCTCTGGACTCCAGTCTCTGCTAGGGCGACGAGGCGAAGGAGCGCCTGGCCGTTCGCATTGTCCTCGGCGTTCATCCCGCCCCCGACCATCTGCCCGGGCGACTGCTGGCCATTGTCCCACTGCGCATAGACGCGCGATATGTTCAGGAGCTGATCTGGCGGTGCTTGGCTTGCTGAACGCAGGCAGGGCGTGAACTGGGCAGAGAGGACCTGCGCCGTCGCAAAGAGCTGGACGTGCTGCGGCAGCACCACCAACAGGAGCAGCAGCAGCAACCGCAGCGGCGTGCGCACGATGCCACGGAGCATGATGTCGAGACTCCTGCGATGCGCGCTATCCCTTCCCACGTTGGCCGAGACGTCGAGCTAAGGTCCTGATGGCATCCTACTTTCCGATGTCCTGGATGGATGGATGGATGGGCGTTCCGAGACGACGACGAATGAGATGAGCACGCTGGTTGTGCTGCCCGGTGCTGTGATAGCCAGCGGTGACTGCTGGCTCGCTGCAGTTGCGCTATTGCTATTGCTGCGATGTCGTGGTGGTGCGGATGCAAGGAGGCAATGTCGCATAGCCGCGGCGACATCATCGATGAGTGGGGAGGCGTGCATGCCGCAGATCCACAATAGCTTAGATTGGCACAACTGCGCAGAACACTATCGCAGCACAGCATAGGGCGAGGAACGATGCAGTGCCAGGAAGCCCAGAGGTAGAGGTCGCCTTCCCAGCTAGCTAACCCCGCCTGCTCGCCCGACCGCCGCCACCGGCAGCAGCAGCAGCGAGCATCATTTCCCTCTGTTGCGCCTGCAGCTCGGCATATGGGCCCGCTCCCGCTCCCGCTCCTCCGCTTGCGCTTGTACTGCTCATCAGCGCCTTGGTGCCACCCGCACCGGCCGAAGCTGGAGCCTTGGTGCTAGTGCTGTTGCTGTTGCTGTTGCTGTTGCTGCCCCCACTGCTGGCCGGGCCCTGCATGAGCGGCCTGCAGTCCGGACAGAACCACTGCTGGTTCTCATCCGGCTGCTTCGTGATGCGCACGCACGCCCAATGGAACCATTCGTACTTGCAGTCGTCGTTATCGCACGCGATCATCTGCCGGGAAGCATCATGCAAAAACGTGTCAGCCGAGACGGCACTTTCAAGCCTCGAACAAGCCGCACAGCAACGCACATTGCCGTACGACACCCGCTGGCAGAAGCAGTAGAGCGACGGGTCGTCCGCGTTCAGCTCTTCGCCCTCGTGCGTCCAGTCCTCCTCGCCCTCTGCATCGACCTCCTCCTCGCCGTCCGCGTCCTCGTCCCCGCCCGCCTGCCCAAGGCGCCCGCTCATGCCAGCCTGCAAGAGTTGCTGATACTGCGGCGACGCGTATCCGCCTTGCAATTGTTGCTGCTGCTGCTGCTGCATGTAGTGTTGCTGGAGTTGGAGCTGCTGCTGCTGCAGCAGGAGCTGCGCCTTTGTCTGCTTCTGCCCGCCGGCACCGCTCGGCCGGATCTTTTGCGCTCCGCCAGTACCGCCTGTGCCTGCTTGCGAGCCCACACTGTGCCCCAGCGGTGTCCCGGCCCGCGACGACGCGCCCTTCTGCCCGCCCGGCCCCCTCTTCTGCCCGGGAAGCGATGACGCCACGGTCATGACGCTCTCGTCGCCATCGCCATCGTCGTCCTCGCCCTCGGCATCAAAGTCGCCTCCGTCAGTCATGCTCCTCGTGACCCCGTCCACAGCCGACCCGATGCTCTCCTCGTCCGAAATCTGGATCCGCTTCTTCTTGTTGGCCTTCTTTGGACCGCCTGCCGCAGACCCACCGGGGCCCGTGGCAGACGTGGCAGAAGCTGGACCTCCGGCCGGCCGGCCACGCTTGGTGCCTGCTCCACCGCCCGTGGAGTTTCCGAGGCCAGACAGGCTCGTGCCAGATCCTGACGCAACCAAGCCGGTAGATGCAGACCCGTCGGCTCCAGTGGGTGTCTGCGCGCCCGGGGGCAAGTGAGCGGCAGACGTGGATGGTAGAATGAGAGTATGTGGCCCTGCTCCCGAGGCAGAGAAGGAGGTTGATAGTCGGCTGGGCCGGTGTGGGCGAGACGCATTGCTCCCTCCTGCTCCCCCGCCTCCAGCCAGCTGCCCAATATTCGAGTACGCGTTCTGGAACTGCTGCATCTGCTGTTGCTGCTGCAGAGTGAATTGCTGCTGGATGCCGTTGGGGCTGCTGTTCAGGTACTGCTGCCCTGCGCTTGGGCCGTACGGTAAGCCGGCGCCAGAGGACTGGGCCAGTGCGGCCTGGTACATCTGCTGTTGCTGCTGAGGAGTGAGCTGGCTCCCCTGCGTGGGCGTACCCATCTGGTTGTGTGCGTGCGAAGGTGATGCCGCGAAAGGATTGCCCTGCTGCATCTGCTGAGCCGAGGTAGGCGTCCCTGCCCCGCCGAAGCCTCCCATGCCAGGCGTCCCATGCAGCTGCAGACCGGCGTTGACGGGGGCAAGCTTGCGCTTCTTCGTCACGCTGCCACCCTCTGACGCGCCCGCAAGAACGGGGAATGGCTGGTTGGCGGCAGCGTTCGGAGCGGCACCGCTAGCACCAGCGGCACTGTTGCTGTTGCTGCTGGGACCGAGGAGGTCGCCTACGTTGTATCCCATATCCTTGAGGCGCTCGAACTCTGCCTCGAGCTTCTGAACATGCTTGTCGAGGAGGCGCACTCCGCGCTCGGCGAGGGCGACCTTGTCGTCCGACAGCTTTGATATCCGGGCAAAGTCGCTCCGGATCTTGCCGACGAGCTGCCCTTCCTTTGGGTTGTCGCTGAGCAGGCCGTGCGCCTTGATGTGCTTCTGGATGCTCCCCACATCGCGCTTCTGGATGGCCTGGCGCGTTTCTGCGTGTCGGTCCGGGAGGGAGCAGGCGCGTGCAGCGAGCCGAGAGAGGTCAGGGAGAACATGAGGAGAAGCACAGAGTCAGCTTTCAGGTAGAATCGGACCGCCTTTGTCGTCATCAGGACGCCAGGACCCACCTTGGACTTTGGTGTCGATATGCCCTATCTCCTCGAGCAGGAACGCCGTCTCGCCTGGGACATTCTCGATGGAGTACAGGAACTCGGAGAGGATGTGCGCTGCATCCTCCATTGACACACGCGGGTGGTCGGTATTGCTGATATGCGCACGCGCTCAGAGCGTATATGTCTGCGCGGGTGTATAGGCCTGCGACTTGCCTCGCGCAATGCTGTCACGAGGGCGTTGGGCTACGACTGATGGGACGGCGACAGCGATTGCGCGGGCTGCCGAGGAGGCGGACGGATGGGACAAGCACGCAGTCGTAGGGGAGACGCTGATCTATCGTGCAGGCAACAAAGCAGACGATTTCGTGGTTGGGATGGTGTGCAGTTGCCGGTCAAAGGCAGGCTAGGGGCAGTCAGTGCGGAATCAGCTCCTCGGGTGCCGGTCAATGCTAGGGGCAGTCACCGCTTGCAATCCTGCCAAAGCCCTGACAAGACCGCAATACTTGCTCGAGCTTATGAACAGAGTCCGCTCACACACTGACATCTCTGTATACACGCTGCCCCAGGTTCAGCACTGCCAATGCTCGCCTCATGCCGGTCTGGGTCTGTCCTGCGCGCCTCGGTGACCCCGGCAGACCATCGCTAGAGGCCAGGGATACTCTGCCCCCAACCCAGCCGAACTCTTCCCGCACTGACCGCCTTGTCCGAGCTCACTGGTGTTCTTATCCCCTAAGGCCCCTTCCGGTCACGACGCCGAGCACCCGCCCTCCCACATTGCCGTCACCTCGTTCATGCCCGGCAGGCTTCTGATGTGGTCCAGCTGATTCGACATGCATGTACCGATGTCGCCGCTGCCCTGTGGGAAGTTGCCCCTCTTGAGCGCGTACAGATGCACGACCACCGTCTCTCCGAGAGCCTGCGATTCGAGTCAGCATGGCACCCAGCTCGGCAGATTCGGCGCGAACGCGACCCACCGACTCGTAGCCCTGCTGCGCGTAGGGGTCCAGCACGCAAGAGTCGCTGTCGACCGCAGCTCGCCACTCTTCCGATGTCTCCTCCTCGCTCAGCGCCAGCCGCGCCGCGATGTGCACATAGTCGGACAGCAGCGGCCTCCCGCGCATAGCCACGCTCTGCCCGATTACGTAGGCGCGCTTCAGCCGCGACTCGTGCAGCATAACGATGCTGCTCAGGTGCTGCCGCAGTCCGACGGGGATATGCGAGAGACCTTTGACAACGTCTTCGAGCGATTCTTCGGCGCTGCACATCGGCCGCATTAGCTATCGCCAGGCTGCTGCTGTGAAGGCTCACCGCAGCTCACTCAGGCGCCATACAGATCACGACTTCCTTCGTCGGGCAATCGTCGAACTGCATCTTGAACGTCGTAAAGACCGCCGGGGTTGTCGCTGAAGGGTCTGTTTCGAAATCCACGACAGCCTGGCAGTCCGCCGGTAGCCCGCTACCTGCGAGCTCATTAACGGGAATCATATTCGCTGCTGGTAGTGCCGAGTACCACCCGTCGCCATCGATGGACGTGAACACCTGTCGCTTGACGCTTGAGAGTGGCGTGATGCCGGCCGGGGTCGACTGTGCTAGGAGAAGGCTGGCTGACGCGATAATGCAGAAGACTGACAAGTGAGATGAAATCGAGTCCGATGGGAAAAGCATCGTTGTGGGATGAGCTCGCTTGATGCCTGTGCGCAAAAGGCTAAGACCGGGCTTGGTAGCGAGGAACTTGTTAAGCCGCAACTGTGAGCCTACTACGTGTACAACCATCAGAGTGAAGGGGTCACCGTCCTTTAGATTATTATCCCACAGCCTTTGTCCACCGTGCCGGTACCCTTTATCGCATGCTTTGCCACCACCGGTGATCAGCTTTGGCACGCGGTTGCGCCGCTCCGGCCGCCCATAGGCCCAGTCCGCTTTCCTACTTCGAGAGCCGAGTACAGTTCGTGCATCCCGCCCTGTGCCGGGATTGGCCATGGAGATTTCCCCGCGGAGGACGTGATCCTGCTCTAGACCCGCGCGAGGCTCATGCCCAATTACTCGTCTCCATTGTTGATATCGGTACCGTCAACATGCCCAATGAGAGACTCATCGCTTGCCTCATCACTGTCCGGGTCACTCTCGTCCTCCTCCTCCGGCTGTACCGGAATGACTCGGTGGTACGAATAGTACTGGAAGCGTACGCCAGCAGCTGCGCACAGGTCGGTGAGTGCGCTAATGGTGTCCGCATCGACGGGCTGTCTGACGGCAGCGTCTTCGACTACAGGGTCTTCAGGATCGTCGTAGTGTGTGATCTCGTGGTCAATGCTGAGCCGGATCGGGCATGTCGCTGGCCGAGCAAGCATGTCGCGCACACCCGCTGCGATCTGGGTGCCATCAACGGCCGGGTAGGTAATGCCAGAGCGAACTGCGAGATGGATTCCTTCTAGCTTTGTCGAGCACAGGTGACCCAAGCCCGAGTATGGGAAGGTATCCGGCGTAATGTATAGAGTTCGCAGCTGCTTTAGAGATTCGAGCAGGGCAGGCGAGGTCGAGTCGTAAACAATGTGCCCGTAGCTCTGGTTTCTGTGAAGGTACAGGTGTGCGAGCTGGCGTAGCATGCCGAGACCCTTCACGAGGGCGTCGTAGGAATACCAGTCTCGGCCGTAGGTGATATTGTCGACCTCGTGGTCAATGCGCAGGCTCTCCAAGGTTGGTGCGAGGGATGTCATGAGAGCGATGAACTGCGTGTCGGACATGTACATGCTGTCGAGATCGATCCGCTTGATGCGCATGGGACAGTCAGGCAGATGCGTGATGACCGGGTCGTCGTGGGCCGCGTTTGACAGACTGACCACCTCGAGGTCAGTGCAGTGCCTGCGAATCTCGTCGTAGTCGGCGATGGTGAGGCTCATGGAGTATACATGGCAGGTATCGCGGCTGCTGAGAGTACGCAGCCGCTTGCACTGATGGATGGTGCGCAGCAGGAGGACTTTGGATGCTCTCGACATGTCCTGGAGGAAAAGGTGGCTGACGTTGACGCAGCAGGCCAGGACTGCGACCTGAATGTTCGCCAGAGTGATGCTTGCCTCCACCTCTTCACTGCTCTCGGAGTTCGTCAGTGATCTCAGGTGCAGCGAGGTCACCAGTGCCGCGAGGTCGGGTCGACGCGAGACGGTTGCATAGAAGAGGGACGCAGGGGTGTCCTGGACTTCTTCCACCACCCATACGCAGGAGCTGAGCTGGACGGAGCCGTAGAGGACTTTCTGCGCGGACCTGAAGGCCCAAATTCAACCTTGCGTGAGCCAACGTACAGTAATTCCGCTGGCGTTTTCCGCTCGAGAACGCACTGGGACCAGCGCTTGCAGACCAATGCACACGCGTGTACAACAGAGGAAGAGCCGGCAAAGCCGAGTTCCAAAGACTTCAAGTATGGCGCAACGGAGCGGTCCTCGTAAGGCTCGTACACTCGGGCAACGGAGGATCGCTCCTCCGCCCTGTGCGCGTCGACCATGGCCTGGAAGACATGCTCGAGCAGTTCGGATGGCAGTGATTGAGCGATGCTCATTCTCGACATGACGCGCTTGTGAGCGCGAGGACCAGGCTGAGGCGCGATACGGCGATGCTGTCGAGTTGGTGAGACGGAGAGAGGCGCCTCCGCAGCAGCGCCTCGGGCCCTTCCGATCCTCTATATCCACCTCGGAAACGCAGTCACTTGATTGGATAAGATGGTGGAGCCGAATGCTGGCTAGACCTACTCCTCGTGATACACGCATAGCATTGCGTCCACGTCCGCTACTGCCACTTCTACTTCAAACTTCAACTTCCGCTTCCACTGCTGCTCTGCTGTCCGAAAGACGCTCTTTCTGCGCTACCAGTGCGCTCCGCTAAGTTGTGTTAATGCTTCGAACTCTGTTGCTTCCCGCGTCGTCCTCCTGTGTCATCTTTTCGCATCATCCTTCCCGTTCAGTAGCTGAGATAGGTAAACTCGCCTCCCATCTTTCTGCACTTTCTCGCAATCTGCTTGACGACCGACGTGGCCCAGGGATCCTGCTCGGTGGCCTCGCACAGCGCATCACGCACAACAATGTCCTTCGGTAGGTGCTCCTTCTCCTCAATCACCCGCCTGATCGTCTCGTAGACGGGCGCGGCCTCGTACTCGCCCTTGTGGCACGCGAGCTGGACGTCAAGCTGCTGTACCGAGGACGGGAGCCGGCGCATCGCCCCGAGCGGCACGACCGACCCCGTGATGCACAGCACGGCCAGCTCGGTCATCGCCTCGAATATGCCCGCGGGGAGCGCGGCGGGCTTTGTGGCGAGGTAGTCGTGCTCGTGGTAGAGGCGCACGGTGAGGTGCTGCAGCTTTGTGCAGAGGATGAGGCCGGCGCCGAGCGCTGCGACGGTACAGTATGGCGGCTCTGCGTGCTCGGAGGCCTTTGCCTCGTCGTCGCCGTACCAGGGCTGTTGCAGGCGGAGGTCCGTGAGCGTCCCAGACAGGCCGGTGAGCAGGGCCGTCACGGCCGAGTTGGTGAGCGGGACGTGCCAGAGATGGAGAGACGATATAGGGGCCTGCATGCTGACGATGGGCACGGGGAAGCGGCTGTGCCTGTACGAGATGCTGGCAAGGGAGAGGGCGCGCAGGTGGACGAGGTTCTGCGTGATGCTGGCGACGGCGCGCGAGTCGAGCTTGAATTTGCTTCCCAGCCGTCGGGGAAGCTTGAGGGTGCGCAGCTGCAGGCACTGCGAGATGGCGGCAAAGAGGGGTTTGCGCGCGATGGGTGCGAGGTAGCCGACGCGCAGGTGGAGCAGGGTGGGCGCGCACAGCGCAAGGAGGTCGACGAGCATGAGCGAGCGCGACTCGTACATGGGGTGCGTGACCATCTTTGAGTAGTGGTCTGAGCAGTACCAGCCGTCGACGGGCATCCCAACGCTGAGCGATCTGATCCAGCTTGCGTGCAGGGGACTGCGGACGGCGGACAGGAGGAGGAGCTCGGTGGAGGGGGAGGTCGCATTGACGTGGATGGTGCCGCGGTAGAGAACAGTCTGAGCGGGCTGCAGGCAGGGAAGTAGGTAGAGAAGGGATATGGCAGTGAGCATCCGTGTCTATCCATGTCGCCATCCGCGCAACGTCCGCGCACCTCCTGCCAGGCTCTGCAAACGGAGACGCAGGGCAGGACAATGGACGCATCGCCGTCAAAGTCGGCGACCGATTCCTCGAGGTTGTTCCATCCTGGCTGTAGCCTGCGCTCGGCCTCCCTCGCCTCTGCCTTGTCGTCCCTGTGGAGATTGACCAGCTGCGCAAAGACGAGCGAGAGGACCTCGGGGGGCAGACTGGGCAGGGTGACTGCGCGTCGCAGCTTGCGCTTTGTCTTCTTCTTGATGATGAGCACCATTGTGATATGCTGTTGGTGGTCAGGAGGACAAGCCGTTGCTGTGCGTCCATCCGTCCTTAGAGGGGATCCCTCCTCTCCAGCACGCCAACACATTCCAGAAGATGAGCGCAGTGAGGTATTCTGCAGGACTCGAGGAATACATAGCGAGGTATGTGTGTGTGCGCGCGTCTACGCCTGTAAACACTCGCCGACTGACACCTTTACCCCATGCCCCATTGCTCGTCGACGTCGGCGTCGCAGGGTCGTGGCCGTGGGCGGGCAGTGGCCAGAGAAGTGAGGGCGGGGGCATGCATGCATATCTAGGTAGCGCGGACAGCGTACAGACGACGCATCTCTAACCTCTGCTGCGATATCCTCCATAGCGTCACCAACCTCCGAAGAGTCCACGGCAAGAATGAGCCCGCATTCAGGACAGCCCTGGAGAAGCTCGTGACGGAGGCCCATCGAGCTTCAAAGCAGCAGCAGCAGCAGCAATCACAGCCACATCCTCAGCAGCATGCCCAAGAGCAGCAGCAGTACCCCCACCAGCAGGAGGCGCCCACGTCTGCGGCAAAGAGCTACCCGGGCCAGCAGACGGCACCCGTCACCCCAGCCGCAGGAGCGCCAAACTACATCCCGTATGCGCGCGACGCGAAACCAGAGGAGAAGGAGGCCGCAAAGAAGCGACTCAAAGGCGCCTCTGCATCGACGCCGGCCGCTACTGGAGGACCCGCCCAAGCCCAGCAGCAGCAGCAGCAGCCATCCTCCCAGAAACCCTACCCGCAGGCGCCTCACCAGCGCGTCCAGCAGGCCCATGGTCAGCAACCCGAGCAGCAGCCGAAGCGCTCTCACCACAAGCAGATCCCTAAACCAGAGCCTGCAGTGTCCACGCCGTATCTCGCCACGCAGCAGGGGCCTGGTGGAACGCCCACCATCAACGGCCCACCGCGGACCGGTATCCCATCCCAGCCTCTCCGTACCGGCTCCTCGCTGAACCCTTCAGCATCAGCACTGCGCGCACCCAAGGTGCCCGCGCCCACCCCAGTCTCGCAGACAAAGGACCCGCTCCCGCCGTTCTACCCAGTCTCGACCGGCTTTGGATACATGACGACCTACCCTTCCCGCCTCAAGCTCGGCCTGACGAGCCTGATGCAGCCCATCACGTCCAACGGGAACGTCGTGTCGGCCTCGCTCGCTTCTGCCAACCTGCGCGAAGGGCCGTCCGCGTCCAAGCCCACAAAGTACAAGAAGCGCGAAATCTCGGAGGATATCGGCGCAGCGACGGTGACCGCTTCGGGGCGGCGGGCCAGGGCGAAAGTCGACTACTCGGAGCGGACCGACATTCCCGAGGCACCGTCCTCGTCCGAAGAGGGCTCATCGGAAGGCAGCGACGAGGACGACGCGCGCGAGGAGGAGCAGAAGGCTTCGCGCGCCAACCGCGCCCTGAAGCGCTCGGGCGTGTCAATCGCTGCGCTGGCGAGCCCGGCACCGAGCGCTGCGTCGTCGTCCTCCGCGCAGAAGAAGCGCAAGCGGGACAGAGACGGGACCGAGGACGTGGGCGGGGGCGGCAAGTCGTGGCTCGGGCAGGACCCGCCGGGCGACCTCATCCTCGTCCAGCCGGCGGTGCGGCACATCATCCCGTACGTGAGCGAGGACGAGCTGCGCGTGCGCGCACAGGACAAGGCGCTGTACGTGCCGATCCGGATCGACCTCGACACGGACACTGTACGCATCCGCGACACCTTTACGTGGAACCTGCGCGAGCGCAGCATCACCCCGGACGTGTTTGCGCGCATCTTCTGCTACGACGCGCAGATTGAGAGCGAGACGTACAGCAGCGCCATCTCGCAGCAGATCCGCGCGCAGCTTGACGAGTTCACGGGCGTCGCAGAGGTCAGCCTCCTGACTCCCGAACAGGAGGCCGACGCGCACGAGGCCGACATTCGCGCCATCCTGAACATTGACGTCCAGATTGGGACGCTGCATCTCGTCGACCGCGTAGAGTGGGACCTGACGTCCTCGCTCACTCCTGAGGACTTTGCCAAGCAGATGTGCGCCGACCTCGGGCTGGGCGGAGAGGCCGTCATGCTCGTCTCGAACGCGGTCCACGAGGAGCTGCTCCGGCTCAAGAAAGACGTCCTCGAGCTCGGCCTCCTCGGCAGGAGCACGGCAGAGGGAGCCAACGCCACACTGCGGGAGCGCGGGCTGGGCGGACCGAGGAAGCTCGAGTCCGTCTGGCGGGATTGGAACGAAGCCAAGATGTTTGGCCCGCATGTCGAGATTCTCACCCCGGAGGATATCGTGCGTCATTCTTCCTGACAGCTCGTCTGTTACAGTGTGCGCACTGGCTAATTATGCTGTCGTGACAACCACAGGACGCCCTCGAGAGCGAAAAGGACCGGAATCCGCGCCGGTTGAAAAAGAGCGAAGCGCAGATAGCCGCTATGAACAGAGAGCGGGCTGGCAGGCGGCGCTAGTTACTCCTTCGAGCAGGCCATGTTGTATCGCATAGCGTCACTCCGCAGGTGATTTACCGTCATCGTCCGAGGATGGCATCGACGACATCCGCAAAGCTGTCGAAGCAGCCGGCGAATCCCGCTTCTAGCCGCGCTTCGTCCCCTTCGCGGTACTTGCCCGTTCTCACCAGGAAGCGTCTCAGATGCAGTTCCTGCACGCCTTCGCCGAGATCATTGCGATAGTCGTCGCCAATCTGTTGAGAGAAAGCAGTGTTCATTGGCCGAGCTACGGGAACAGCCACTGCTACAGTATCTGAGACACGCACCATTGCTACATCTGGCCAGTCGGATTCGTGTATGCCCTGCTCCTCCATAGAGCGGAGACAGATTTCGAAGAAAGACCTCGTCGGCTTGCCGACCACCTCAGCCTTTATGTCGCATGCCTGCTCGAGAGCTGTAATGAAGCCGCCTGTACATGACCAGCACTGCGATAAGTCAGATCACCCAGAGAGTCCGTATGCAGGTATGTACTGTGCATACCTGGACCCAGGCTCAGCCCCTGGTCTGCATCACGGAAGTACAGCGCGCGATGCGTGGCTACCAAGGCAGGCTTGGCATCCTTCTCAGATACGTTCTCTCTCGTCAGTAGTCGAAATGCAGCGTTGAGATTGCCGTAGTCGAGCTTGTCCGGTGCGAGCCCCACTATCACTGCATTCGGGTCATTCGATGGCGTGTCTGCGAAGTCCTCGAGGGCAGAATCTGACAGCAAGAGCAGTGGGCTACCAAAGCGATTCAGTGTGGTGGAGCTGAGACAACGGGCCGTGAGGCTTGGGCAGGCCTGACCGGAGTTTCCGCTGCTGAACAAGGAGCTTGACGGCGGACAGACTCGTGAAGATCTGGAACGGAATGACGAATCGGCATGAGACGTATCCGCCCGGGCTGCCAGAGCTCGCGGAAGAAGCCAGGCATCAGTACCTCATCCTTGGCGATGTCAAAGCCAATCCGCTTCAGGCGATCTTGCAGCGCTTCTGAGCCATCCTGTAAGAAAGTAGCCGAAGGAGGAGCAAGGATGTTGGATCGTGAGCCTTTGACAGAGCAGCCAGCTTTCGTGCATCATCAGCACCTTTGTGGTATTACTGCAGAACCGTACGGGGATACCCGCCGCTCGCAGCCTCCTCAACGCTTCGAGAGCACCCGGGGTTGCCTCATCTCCGACATGCAGCGTTCCTGTTTGCAGACAAGATCAGAAGGGTCAGGAGCTGCCGGCCGTCGGTGAAGGCGGAATCGAGCTTCTGGGTTAGGCCCAGTGCTGACCGGACAAGTCGACGAGGAGGGCTTTGACTCTGCGCGTGAGGGGTATACGGAGGGTCATTGAACGGGTCTCTCCGAAACGACGACACGGACTGGCGACCGTTCTGCAGTCTTGCTTCGACACCGCTCACTTAGTCATGCAGGTAAGCGCTAGGTCGGTACGCGCAGAAGCCTCAGTTGGTCAAAGCCGAAATGGCACTGAGCCCGGAGAGATCCTATATCTGCCCCACAAGGTCCAGCCTATTACCATCAACACTGGACGTGGACTGCGCGGGTGCTGCACACGATCCGCGTACGACTAAGACTATCTTAGGAGAGTGCGCGTGCCCCTCTTCACCTGTCCCGTGGAGATGTGGCCTGCCTTACGAGTTACTTCGTACTGGTCCGCTCACGGCGAGCGGTCCGCCGCCAGGCACCGTTCAGCCGGGTTTCTGACTGGATGCCACGCCTGCTGGTACCTCAGCTGCTCCGTTAATGACTGCGAATGCCTCGAGGTGTTCGACGGAGCGCCATACAGGGCCATGGCCCAAGTCTCCACCCACGACAGATTACGGTCGGCAAGGCCGCTGAGAGCGGGAGGAAGTGCGCTAGCCATACAGGAGAAGGCATACCAGCCAAT
Source organism: Symmetrospora coprosmae (assembly GCA_008802785.1). Lineage (NCBI taxonomy): Eukaryota > Fungi > Basidiomycota > Cystobasidiomycetes > Symmetrosporaceae > Symmetrospora > Symmetrospora coprosmae. The sequence goes on along the minus strand of VUYT01000025.1, from coordinate 193,517 downwards.
CCGCTAGTAGTACTCGTCGTCGCCGTAGCGGTTGTCTCGCCGCGGCCGGCCACGCGACCGAGATTGTGAACGGCCTCTCGGAGGAACATCATCGTCTGAATCCCCGTCGTCGTAGGGCGACCGAGATCGACTTCTGTAATCAGGCAATGCAGCGCGCCCTCCGCCTCCACTTCTGCCTCCACCACCGCCTCCTCGACCCATGGGCTGACGGCCGCCCCGACGCGCTGCTGGAGGTGGACGACGAGGCGGAGGTCTCCGTGCCCCGCGCCTTACGCCTTGCGTACCGTCTTGCGGATCATCAAGTTCCTCAACTTGGGGTGCCGGCGAATCGCCGCCTTCGCCAATGTCACCGTATGCAAACTCAAAGTGCTTCCTCGCCGACTTCCACTCGTTCCAGATGTACCAGAGCATCTGGAATCAACCAGAAGGGCGAATTATCAGCTCTAGCCCACCTCGACGGGTCTGGCATCCCAGCTCTCAAGTTGCAGGCGGCTGGCCGCCATGCAGCTCAGAACAGAGAGGTAGTCACTCACAGCCACCACGAAACCAGACGCGACCATTCCCGCTATGCAGACGTAGCCTGAGGATGGCAATGGAGGTAGTCAGACCGGCTCTAGCTCAGCATGCCCGGCTCCAGCTCACCCATCTTGCTAATCTGGTCGCAGAACTCCAAGGTGTCCTTGGTGCACTTCATGGCGTACCACTCGCCGCGCCCGTTCTTGTTTGACTTTTTGCGCCATCCGTTCTGTATAATACGAGAGCGAGCGGATCTTAGCTCTGGCGCCCGTGATGCAAGGCACCACGGTCCCAACTCACCGCTGCGACCCACGAGCCGCTTCCGACGAATGTCCAGAACATGAGCTGCACGTAGAAGAATTCAATGTAGAAGATGGAGCCTTTCTTGGCCAGTGACTTGAATGCCTCCTCTCTCAAGTTGTCTCGCTTGTTCTGGAGAATGCCACGCCTGTTTGGCGCATAGTCGACTTCATGAATCTGCCAGCTGCTGGTGTCTGCCGTCACTCTTCTATAGGTCGCTACCAGCGTTCCGACAATGTAGGCCTGCAAAGCAGCGATGGTGCGATTGCGCAGCGACCGGCACGTCAGTGGCCCACGCTTTGCCCGCGTTCGAACATACTCTCCAGGCCTCTTTCGGTACTCACGCCACCGATGACGACACCAAGGATGAGCTGGCCTGTCGACACGGCGCACTGTTCAGCAACCCGGAAAGCTCGCTCGCCCGGTCCAGAGGACTGACAGGTGGCTCACCTATCCACAGAAAGTCCGCCGTCTCCATCATCTGCTTTTGCGAGGTCGAGATGTCGGTCTTTGGCGTCTTGACGTACGCCTCGCGGTATTCTTTCGCCGTGGCGACGGTCCCCACTGAGCACGCCCAAAGCGCCACCCAACCGATAAGGTAGAATCCATAGGCAGTGATCTCCGCTGAAGAGTCCGAGTTCGAGGGCAACTTAGTTAGCACACGACAGATCACTAGCGGGCGCCTCCTGTTGCTCGCGGATGGAGGGCACTGCGGCAGGGGCCTCGGGGAGGCCTTGAAACTTACATGACATGCCCTTGCCCTCGAAGGGCACCCATCCTTCGGATCTCGGATCAAGGAGGAATCGCCCTCCGAAAGAGTACGATGGAAGATTACTGGCCGTCGTTTCTGACTCCACATCATCATCATCATCCGCCGCGTACTTGTCACGCGCCCGCCCCCCGCGGCGCGACGTGTTACGTGACCCGCTCCGCGACCCGCCCTTCCTTCCCGGCGCCATGCGCGGGTTGCAGTTTGAGCCTGTGCGTTTCTCCTTTGCACTTCAGGACGGCCGAACAGGTTATTTCCCGAGCCCGTCGTTAGGTCTAGCGCCGTGAAGTTAAGGTGATAGTGGCGACACAGCCACCAAGACCAGCTTGGCTGGATGTGCCTCTGGCTCTGTGCAGGCAGTTGCCGGCGTGGTGAAGTGTGGATGGTGGAGAGGGCGAGCCAGCCGTCCCTTGCACAGTATGTCCAGTCCTTACGAGTGCGCTGATATGCTGCTTGCATTGGCGTCGCTCAGAGCTCGTGCCAACGTGCTGCGCGGGCGCTTTGCGCCATCTGGCTGGACGGCCGCGGGCACAAAGGCGTCCATCACCCTTTGTGGAATCGGCTGCCCAGCGGGCTGACCTCTGGGCGCATCGAGTGCTGCCGTCAGAGATTCTGATGAGAGGTCCACAGGGCTCGAGACTTGTCCGTCCTACGTTGCGAGAAGCAGTTCGGCCTTGTTAGTCGGAAGGATCAGCAGCCGGATCAAAGTGCTGCGTATTATAGCCTGTTCAGACGCTTCGTTGCTCCAGCCAAGCGAGTCAGGGGCGATTCCGCTCTGTCAGCATCAGTCTCAAGTGCTCGGATGCACAGTTTCAGGTTTCCATGTCTATTTTATCGGGTCCGAGGAGAGGAAAGCCGCTTCTCCGTCTCGAGGGAGATGTGTCGACCTCCGCGCAGTTCGGCTGCTACCTCCCTTCATCCCTCCCTCTCTCGCATTGAGGCCAACAATTGCACGCAGAGCAATAAGGCCAAGCAGTAGAGGAGCACCAACGCACCCGTATCGGATCAGGAAACCCCCGCAGAGAAGCAATGTCGGCGGCCGCGGCTCAGCAGGCGTCGCAGCAGCAGCAGCAGATCCCGCTCGAGGAGCTCAGCATTGAGCAGCTCTCGCAGATCAAGCAGCAGCTGGACGAGGTGCGTCTGGAAGCCGGCGATACATTGCTCTCGGTCGCATCCCCCTCTGATGAACCCCCTCACCGCAGGAGATCCAACACCTGACGCAGTCCTTCGGGGCGCTCAAGCAGGCACAGGCCAAGTTCAGCGAGGCGAAGACGAGCCTCGACTCGATCAGCCCGGCAAAGGCCTGTGTGTGGTCTTCTGGCCTGGCTCGTCATGCCGCTGCGCGCACATCTGACTCATGTCCCTCCGCTCGGAGCAGCCAAACCGCTCCTCGTCCCGTTGACGAGCTCGCTTTATGTGCCTGGACGCCTCGCGGATCCAGACAATGTGCTGGTCGACGTTGGCGCGCGGTACTACGTTGAGAAGGTGGGTCATCTCAGTGTGCAGCGGTAGGCACTGCCCTGCTGCTGCTGCTGCTCTGGCCTCTCTGCGTGCACGTCTGACGTCCTCTGCACGTGTGTCGGCGTCAACGCCTGCAGACGACCAAAGACGCCAAAGTGTTCTACAACACAAAGATGCTCGAGCTGAGGCGAAGCCTGGACGCACTCGAGCCTACGATAGTGAAGAAGAACGAGAACCGGCAGGTCGTCGTCGAGTTCCTCCAGCTAAAGCTTTCGACGCGCGACCGGGAAGCAGCAAAGCAGCAGCAACCCGCGCGCACAAAGTGATGCGCCGCAGATGGCAAAGCATAGCTATATACCTCGCATCGTTCGTCGTATCCTACTCACCATTGCAGCAGTCTGCATGAGTTCTCGGTGTACTTCTAGTTGCGTCTGGCAAATGACACCTCTTTCTCTCTCCTGCCCATCCGAGCGCGTGTTTACATTGCGATAGAGAGCGAACGCATCGCTGCAGCCGAGCAAGAAGCAGCACACGGTCTGCTGCGGCTACACATACGCATACACACACGCGGTTGCTCGCTCGCATCGCCATGTCCCGCCCATCCTCCCGCGTGACGCGCGACGAAGGATACGGAAGCCGCATCCAGCAGCAGCAGCAGCAAGGGCCGTCTCGGGGCGACGGCAGCAGCAACGGCAGAGCTGCAGGCCCGCCGTTCACACCGGGGCCTGCGAGCGCGAGCGTCACGGGCAGCTATCGCGCATATGCCGCAGCCGGCGCAGCAGGACCACCACCGCCGCGGACCTCAGCGTCGACCTCGACGCGGAGTCTCGGGCTGTCGGCCAAGGAGGTCGACAGGCTCAGCGAGACGATAGCGAGCGTCCAGAGGGGCAGCAGCAGGCTGTCGATGCACGGGAGCGGGAATGGAAGCGGGAGCGCCAACGATGATATGCGCCCTTCTGCGTCCGCACCCGTCCTCGGCCTGCGCAATGGCAAGGCCCAGAGCAACGGAGGCGAACGCGAACGCGTCAGGAGCAGTCGCGATCATGCAGGAAAGGGCAAAGGGAGGGGTGAGCGCGTGCCCATGTGTGATGACAGTGCGCTCATGAAGCACGCTGACCGTCTACGCAGCCTCCGCCATCCCCGAAGCCTCGTTCATCGCCGAAGCCTCGTTCATGGACGCACCGCTGAACTCGCGCGTGGCAACGACAACAACGGCCCGGACGACACGGTCAGATGGAGCTGCTTCATCACCTCGCAAGGCACGACCACTGCCTACAGAAGCCGCAAAGGAGCGACTGACAAGCACGCGCCTGCGCCAGATCATAGCTGGCTCGTCGCCAGCGGGGAATGGCAACGGCCTGCCGGTGGACGATGACGAAGACGATGAAGCTGACCTCAAGCAGTATACCGAGTATGAGGAGGATCAAGAGGAAGATGAGGGCTACAAATCTACGGAAGACCTTGGCGCCGCTAGTCTGGAAATCCAAGAGGCGCTGCTCATTGAGGATCTCCTGAGCGTTCTTATGGTGGGTCGCTGGACCACCTAGCTGCACGCTCGTTCCTCAATCTCAGTCTCAACGCATGCTCTCCGCTCGGCCCATCTCCACAGGGCATTGAAGGGCAGTTCATCGTGCGTGCCACTGACACGCCGGAGGAGAGCCACGAAGAAGAGCATGGAATGCAGTTTGTGGTAGACGAACGAATTGGTGCGCGCTCCCGCATATAGCATGCTTACCGTATCGACTTGCTGAGCATCAGTCGTCTGCACCGCTGCACAGACCCGTCTCTTCAGGATCTAGTCTATCGAATCCTCCCTCTGGCGACGTACTACGCGGGAATCGACTCTTTCGTCTCGGTTCATCAGCACCTCAGCTGCGGGCTCACGTACCACGCTCTATGCAGCGGGATGCGCGACCTGCTCCTGCAGGACTACCTCGTCCTTGTTGCACAGCTCGAGGAGCAGTTCGCCTCGTCGCCCTCATTCTCGCTGCAGCGCTTCTACGTGTACGTGCAGCCCATGCTGCACCGCTTCTTCCTGGGCCACACCCTTGCCATGGACCTCATGGCGACGCCTGCGGACCCGGAAGCGTCCGGAGATCTGGACGACGCGGACGCGTCGAAGGACGAGGACGACGACGACGATGACCGCTTTGGCGGAGGCGCGGCACTTCGGGAAGCCATGAAGGCTATGAATGGAGGAGATAGTAGCGGCAAGACTGGCGGCTGGGCGGCTGGAGGCACCGTCAAGGGGGGAGAAGTACTGGCAGTCATTGACGAGCGCTTACAGCGGACGTCCGGGTGAGTGCGGCGGCTTGCACGATAGAGAAGCTGTGGAGACACTAACTCATATCATCATCAAGCGATCCAATCGCGTTGTCGCTGTACGCGGACCTCCTCCTGCGGGCATCTCAGCCATACGCGCAGACGCTTGTCAAATGGATAGGCACAGGCCAGCTATCGGATCCGCACGACGAGTTCATGATCCGAGAGAGCCGATCCGTCGACCGCTCGTCCCTGGAGCAGGACTACACGGACGAGTACTGGGAGCGCAAGTATACGCTTAAGGACGTCAGCCTGGCGTCGTCCTCTTCGGTAGGGCCGAGAAGCGACGAGCGAGGTCCTCTGGACCAACGTGGCCTGCTCGGCACGATGGCCATCGATGGGCTGGATCAGGCACCGCCGCGGACGCGTGCGGAAAAGAGGGGCGCCGGCCTAGGCGGGGGAGCTATCGTGCCTAGCTTCCTGGAAAGGATGAAGCTCAAGATCCTGCTGGCCGGTAAATACCTCAATGTGATTCGGGAGTGTGGAAGCGCGACCGGAGACGATCTGCGAGCCATCATGGCTAGGCAGGCGAGCCAGCTGTCCGGATCGCGCGGCACGCATCCGGAGGAGCTCGTCAGGATCAACTCGGCAGACTTTGCGGCAAAGATCGACTCGGCGTATCTCTCTGCCAACACGGCGCTGCTGCAGCTGCTCGTCACGCAGCAGTCGCTCTTTCCCCGATTGCGCTCGCTCAAGCACCACTTCTTCCTCGACCACGGCGACTCGTTCACGCACTTTCTTGATCTGGCGCAGGCGGAGCTCACCAAGAAGGCGCGGCATGTCAGCCTGTCCAAGCTGCAGTCATTGCTCGACGTGGCCATCCGCAACCCTGGCTCGGCGAGCGGGGCAGACCCGTACAAGGAGGATGTCAAAGTTGCCATGAGCACTTCAACGCTTTCGGAGTGGCTCATGAACATTGTCAAGACAAAAGGCGCGCTGGGCAATTGGGCAGGCGACGAAGGGGACGCGCTGTCCATGCCGATGGAGTCTGTCGGCTCGCTCAAGGCGCTCTCGCTGCCGGCGGAGTCAGTCGCGTCCATCAGGGAGCTCGACCGGGCGAGCGGTGGAAAGAAGGACGACAAGAGCGCGAGTGCCCTGACAGGGTTTGACGCGCTATCGCTCGACTACACGGTTCAGTTCCCGCTGTCGCTCGTCGTGTCGCGGAAGGCCATCCTGCGGTACCAGCTCATTTTCCGGCACCTGCTCTCGCTCAAGCACCTCGAGCAGCTCCTCACGGCGACGTGGGCCGAGCACGCGCGCGCTCCGGCGTGGCGGGCGCGATCCGGACACCCCGTGCTTGAGAAATGGAAGAACCGCGTGTTTGCCCTCCGTGCGCGCATGCTCGCGTTCGTGCAGCAGATGTACGCGTTCGCAGTGGCAGAGGTCCTTGAAGGCAATTGGAGGGCCCTCATGGCCAAGCTCGAGAACGTGGCTACTGTCGACGGCCTCCTCAGATACCACCACGACTTCCTCGACTCGTGCCTCAAGGAGTGCATGCTGACGAACGACGACCTACTCAAGGTGCGTTCTTCCGGAGAAAGCTGTCGTGCGCGATGGTAGCTGACACAGCGGGTTGTTATCTCACTTTGCTGCCTCGGACGGGGACTCCAGACGCAGAACAGGCTCATGACTGCTATTACGGTGTTTGCGGGGCAGAAGACACGGTACACGGCGGCAGCTGCGAAGATTGCGCGGGCCACGGCAGAAGCCAGAGAGCGGGGCGAGGACTGGCAGATGGTCAGCATGGCGAGCGAAGAGGACTCGCTCTCGAGGATCGAGATCCACTTGTGCGTGGCCTGTTGACCAGTGAAGACGCCCTCGCTCCATGTCCAGATCCCGCTGACTCGCTGCCTCCGATACCGCAACGTTCATCTGCCCAGCCACAAGAACCAACGGCAGATGGCCGACAAGGTCCAGTTCCATGCGTTCAGCGAAACAAATGCGCTCCTTGCGCTGCTCGTCAGACTTGCCAACACTGTACCACAGACCGACGGGCCCATTGCATGAGCGGCGCGAACTTGTAATACCACCCTGCATCTGCGTCCGTCTGTTCCCGCGTCGTCCTTCAATACCGTTCACAGTGTATATGCTGCTAGGGTGTGCTGCAGTGCGTGGACGCCAAGTCGGCACAGTCCAACTCAGTCCAACTCGAGCTGTCAAAGTGCGCGCTCCATGGGACACGAAGAGACGCAACGAGGACCGACTGTGCTGCTTTCCTTCGCGCGGCGGCCATGACTCCTCCCATCGATCTGAGCCACCTCTTCTCGCCTAGCTCGGGCGCACCTCCGCATCCCATCTCGTGCGCGCGGATGTCCATCCTCGGACCCTTGCCGCCCTCGACCGTCTTCCACCTCGCGCTCAACTTCATCCAGAAGCAGAAGCGGTCCATCTCCTCATCGCCCGCTTCGAAGGATAGCTCGGTCGCTCACGCAGACGCGGATGCCGATTCGTTAGGCTCGCGGCCGGACGTGCTGCTCCTATGCACGTCCCGCTCGGCACTCTTCGCAGGGCTACTCGAGGAGAACAACGGATACCTCGCTGAGCACGGCGGCGACCCTGCGCTCGCGTCGCTGCTGCAGGAGCACATGGAGGTGCGCTGCCTCGAGACGACAGCAACGTGGCTCTTCTGGTGCGCGGCGGTGCAGTGCGGGGCGCCCGGCGCTCAACATCCTCCTCCTCCCTCGCCGGGAGAGAGAGCACTGGACCTGAAGCGCACGCCGGATCTCGTCATTGTTTCTGGTCTGAGCGGCCTCCTCGGAGAGGACGGGAACAAGGGGTGCGTACTCCGGTGCTAGTACAACAGGCACATGCGGGCATGCGGGGCAGGCTGACTGATAGACATCAGCGGGGACTCGGACCTCATCACTTTATATGGCACACAGCGCAGGGGTAGAAGGCTACGCTTCCCTTCTTGCTGCAGTCACTGCGGCGTTCCCCTCGCCGACCAGGATGGTCTTCCTCGACCACCCGACGGAGGAGCACCTCGCGCCGCCTCTGTTGCCCTCCGACCTGAACAAGGGGGTCGCCCAGCGGCAGGGACAGCTCTTTCGCAAGGGCCAGGGCGACGCGTCCACATCCGCTGCAGCGCCGACAGCAAGCAAGACGCAGGTATCATCGACCATCGAGCCGCGCAGGATGCCTCTCGAGAGCGTCCTCGAATATTTTTGCGACACGGTCGGCGTCGTCAGTGCGCACGGGGGAACGGAGGACGGCCATGTCAGCTGGTTTGAGATCAGGACAGGCGCCAGTCCGCGCGGCGGGACTGCAGCGCAGGGACAGAGACAGGGAGAGGGAGAGATCGACGTGCGATACGCTGTGAGGCTGGCGGCGGAGGACGGTAATGGTTGGAGCGGGAGAGAAAGATTTGAGGTCGCGTTTGGGTAGCATCCTAACCCGTTTGAGCAGCAGTGTTGTGACGCGTAGTGGAGCATCCGCTTCAGTCCTGTTGTTGTGGCTCTTCCGTTCTTCTATCCTGGATGTCCCTCCCGACGCGTCCCTCTCTTGCCCCTATTCTCCCCTCTGCGGCCCGCCTCTTCGCCTCCTGGCGACTTCGCAGGCAGCAAGGATACGGGTGGGCGGTAGCGCAGCAACATCAGCAGTGCAGCCAACCTTCATCTTGGCATATCGGAGGGTGTGCAGCGTAGCCATCTGTCCGTCACACTCGTTCATCGAGGCCATCCCGGCGCACGGCTAGCTCTGTCGACACTTCCGTCCGTCTTGCAGCGGACCCGCCCGTCTTGTGACACCGCAAGCAATCGCCCCACGACCTCGTCGTCGCAGCCATGTCCTTCTACTCTGATACCGTCAGTGTGCTCCGCGCTTTTCCATTCCTGTCGCGGTCCATCTGCGCGAATCGCCGCACTGCACGCGTGACTGCGACTGCCCAGGGCTGAACGAAGCGACCTCTACCATCCACCCTCTATCCGTCCATGTCGCAGACCCTCAGCAAGCGTGGCCCGCTCGGCAGGGTCTGGCTCGCCTCGCACCTCGAGCGCAAGCTGAGCAAGGCCGTCCTGCTCCAGACCAACATCCCAAACAGCGTCACCGCCATCCTCGGGCCGGACGATGTCCCCGTCATGGCGCTGCGCATATCGGGACAGCTCCTCCTCGGCGTCGCCCGCATCTACTCGCGCAAGGCCAAATACCTCATGGACGACTGCTCGGACGCCCTCGTAAAGATAAAGATTGCCTTTCGGAGCGCCACAGTCACGGCCGGGCAGCATGGAGCTGGAGCTGGCGGGCTGGCCGGCGCAGAGGGAGGACGCGCAGCGAGAGGAGACGTAGACATGCCAGAGGATCAGCAGGAGGGCGCGAGAGCCAACATCAACCTCAACATTGGCGGACTCGACAGGAATGCAGCCACGTTTGACATGCTCTACAATGCAGAGTTTGGCGGCGGATTTGGCCTGTGGTGCGTGCGAGCGCCTTGAGCTACGAACAGATGGAGGTCACCGAGGCTGATGCTGTTTGTCCCCCTGTGTCACAGGGACGACTTTGCCGTTAACCCGCAGGGCACGCCAGCCAGCGCCGCTCGTAAGGCGAAAGCGAGCAACGTGTCCAAGCAAGCCGACATCACGCTGCGCGAGGACCACTCGATGTACGGCGACGACGAGCCGGATCTCACCTTCGGCGGGAGCGACGCCGGGATTGGATCGCAGGAGTACCGCGCGCTGAGCGTCGACGGTGGCGCGGGCGGAGGCGACCTGAACCTCGGGCTCGACCTCGACCTCGATCTCGATCTGGAGCTGGACCTCGAGCTCGACCTGGGCCTCATGGACGCTGGTGGCGACGACATGCGCATGCACGCGCTCGACCGCCAAGAGTCGCCTGCTGCGACTGCGGCGCAGCGCGCTGCCAATGCCGGGAGCGGCGGGGCTGTCTCGCGCGTCGCAAAGATCGCCGAGATGGCCCGCGCACGCTCGTCGTCTGAGGCACCGTCAGAGGTCCCGTCCCTCGAGTATGGAAGAGATGCCCCAGCGCCACGCCCGCACCGAGACTCGATTGCGTCGGAACTGCTGCCAGAGGCGCTCGAAGGGCTCGATAAGTCTGTCCTGGAGGGAGTAGATCGTACGCTCGACAGCGACGTGTTCGACGGGCCCGGAGAGGCCTTTGTTCCGGCCGATGAGACCTTCGACCATGGCATGGGCGCTGATTTCCAAGGCGATGGCGGAGAACTTGACCTCGGCCTGAATGACGGGCAACGGAGTGAGTAAAGGAGAATCGGCGATATGAATCTGTACGCGCTGATTTGACCAAATTGCTGCAGCTCCACGAGCCGGCTCACCTGCCCCGTCAGCGGCCAACGCGGAGGCAAGTGCAGGCCGTGAGCAGACTGAGCAGGAAGAGCGACCAGACGAGGGCCAGGCGGCGCCAGAAGACTTTGCCACTGCAGCTCTGCGCGAGGTTACGCCGCCAGCCGACGGTGCGGATGCGCCAGATGTTGACATGACGCCTCGCACGGCCAACCGTGTCGCGGAAGCGGCTGCGCAGTCCTCTGCGGCGCGCAAGCGGATCGAGCGAACGAAGGCGAAGAGCAAGCCGACCAAGGTGCATCGGCAGATTGTGGACGCAGAGACGGAGCTTGCTGCGCGAGGGCGCGTGGCCGGCGGAGGAGAGAGCCAGTCGCAGAGCCAGGGCGGAGCGTCTGTGGGCGCCGGGCCCGCGAATAAGGCCGAGCGCCTCGCAGCGGGCCTCATTGCCGAGCCGCAGTACCTCCCGTCATCGCTCCTCGAGATGCGCTTCCGCCAAGTGCACCAGAACCCGGGGAGCTACTTCTTCCCGGACATGGCTGCGTTTGCTGAGCACAGCAGCAACAGCAGCGCCAATAAGGAGAACGGCCGTTCATCGTTCTATGCGGGCCCGCCGGGACTGCCAAAGGAGCTGCAGACACTCTTTACCGTCAACCTGGGCGGGAAAAGGGATGCAACTTCGGTTCTCGGTGCCAAGCGCGCTGCACAGAGTGCGAGCACAGACGCCATTGCTGTACTCGGAGACGCACGCAAGCGGGTCCGGACGGAGTCGCCGGCAGGTGCAGACGTGCGGGGTCAGGATCCACATCGAGAAGCAGGCGATGCGGCGGGTCATGCCAATGGGGACGACATCGACATTGATCTCGATGTTGAGCTCGGCCGAGACCGGCAGAGCTCCATCCCCGCATTCGAGCCGAACGACATGCCCGACATCAATGGAGTGCAAGGGCCTGACGACACGTTTGCGAGCGACTTCGCGCTTGACCTGCCCGACCAGAGTGTGGGCATTGACATTGCCGAGGCATCGCGCGCTGTGGCCGTGCTCGACAGGGAGAAGACACCGTCGCACATGGGCTCAATCGCGCCCAGCTCGCGGAGGGGCTCGGTCGCGCCGTCTGCGGTGGGCGACGCGGTGGACTTTGGCGCGATTGACCGGACGCGCGACTCGATCCTCGCCGTGTTCGACAGCAGGCCTGCGCCCGGTGCCGCCGCCGTCACGTCTACGCCGCGGCGGCATCGGGCCCAGGGCTCGCTCTCGGCGCCGGGCACGCGCATGTCCGAGATGAGCGTGGGGAGCTCGGTCGCGCGCAGCCGGAGCGGAATGCAGCAGCTCGAGGATGAGACGCAAGCGAGCGTCGCGGCTAGCACGTCGGCTGCTGCGGCTGCGGCTGAGCGAGGGAGCACGGGCGGGTGGAACAGGAACACAGTAAAAGCGCTCCGGATCTTGGAGAGTGAGCTACAGCCGGAGCCGGAAGAGGGTGACGCTGAGCGGGGTCAGGAGAAGGTGCTCAGCTTTGAGCGGCTGGCGGACAAGGCGGGTTTGCGTTGCGGCGCCTTGGGTCAAAGGTCGGGCGCCCGGTGAACGTTCAATCACAGCTAACACGAGGATATCTGCTGGCTGCCCTGCGCTGATTCCCAGGCCTCGAGCAAGGCGGCGGCATCCATGTTCTTTGAGATGCTCATTCTTGGGACGCGCGACTGCATCAAGCTCGACCAGCCCAAGGCCTACGGCGACATTTCTGTGCAGGCCAAGCCCAAGCTCTGGGAGGTGTGCGAGGGTCTGGACAAGCTCAACGTGGCTGGCGAGGATGACGCCGACAGGGAGCGAGAAAGGGAAAGGGAGAGAACGCCGACTGCATCGATTCGGTCGAGAAGATCAAGCAGGAGCGTGTCTGTGCAGGCCTGAGTCGGTGGTTTCCGCCCTTGTGCATCTGCACCTTATGGCATAGATAACGAGAACGAATCAGTTATGTGTCCAAGCACGATGTTGTCTGTCGCATAGGAATGCTATTGAGACGGTGAGAGGGACTGCGAGACGTAACAGTGTCTGTCTGCCTTGTCGGCCCCAAGCTCCATAACTGTTTTGCCACCGGGGCCTGCTTGGAGCTCGGGCGGCATCTCGAGAGCGCACGCAGTCCTCCTCTCTTCTCTTTCTCCCCATCCACGATGCAATGACAACGGCTGCTTCCACATCGAGTGTACGCATAGGGGAGTCTGCAGCACTTATCGTGCCCACAACGATAGGCGCCACAGCTGCAGCGACGTCCTCAGCCTCTGCCGAGGGGACACCTCCCGCGACACCGCGGCCAGCAGCATCATCGCGCTACGACCAGTACGAGATGGAGGACTCGCCGCGGCACAGTAGGGACTCGTCGAGCAGCTTGCTGGGCGGACACGAGCGCACAGCCAGCTTGGACAGCACATACAGCTCGCGCGATGAGGCTGGGCGATTGCTCGGTCCGTCATCTTCGGCAGCCGGAGCCGCCGGCGGCGACCTGCACATCATTCAGGAGGACGAGGATGACGATGTGGAGGCATACGATAGCCAGGGTGGTGCATCCTCACGGCGGAGTGGGAACGGCAGTCGAGCACAGCCCGTCGACAAGCGCAAACTGTACGAGGGGGATGGGGATGCTGGCGATGACGGAGGGTTGATACGAGGAGGAGCGCGCAGACTCCGTTCCCGCAGCTTCAGCAAAGCTACAGCGGGCATCAGGAAAGTCGTCATGGAGAACAGAGGGCTGCTCATGATCATCCTGAGCCAGGCCTGCTTCGCAGCAATGAATGTCATGGTGCGCCCCGAGGCAGTCAACCTCTGAGGAGACGCAGACGAGACCAGCTGACACGACTCCGGCATGGCATGGTATGGATCTATGCTCGCTCTAGGTCAAACTGATGACGAGCAACGCTGAAGTCGCAGTGCCAGTGTGGGAGCTCATCCTCACGCGCATGGGTATCACTTGGTTCGGCTGTTACATTACGCTGCGGTACAAGGAGGGTACGCGAAGGTCTCTGTTCTTCCCTCGATGCGTACATCCGATGCTTACCAGCTGCTTCTCCACAGTTCCCGACCCGTTCCTTGGCCCGAAACCCGTCCGAGGCTGGCTAGTCCTTCGAGGTAGGCCTCTTTTCCGCCTGTACACGGTCAAGAGAGTCGCTCAACTGGTTCTGCGCTCCCTACATCAGGTCTGATCGGCTTCTTCGGGCTTTTCGGGAGCTACACCTCGCTACAATACCTCTCCCTGTCCGACGCGACCGTGCTCAACTTCCTTGCGCCGACAGTGACGGGCCTGCTGGCGGCCTTCTTCCTCTCGGAGCCATACACGCTGAAGGAGGCGACGGCGGGGCTCATCTCGCTCGTTGGGACCGTCCTCGTCGCGCAGCCAGAGTTCCTGTTCGGCTCCATGGCACAGCGAGAGGATGGCGTCACGCCCGAAGAGCGCATCATGGCCGTTGGCATTGCGCTCGTCGGCGTCCTCGGCGCCAGCGGCGCGTACACGACCATCCGCAAAATCGGGAAACAGGCGCACGCGCTGCATACCGTGTCTTATTTCTGCATGGTGCGTCCGGTTCAGGCCTGGGGTCGTGTGCGTCGTGCGGTGCAGTCCCCTCTTGGCTGATGATGCGCCTCAACCGGTCGATGCCAGGCATGCACACTCGTTGCAGTACTCACGCCACTGATCTTGCCAGGGCAAAGCTTTGTCATGCCGCACAAGCCCGTCTTCTGGGTCTACCTGGCCGTCATTGTGAGCGAGCGGGCTGTTTGCGCTCGCTCCCAGACTGTCACTCCAGAACTGATGTCCGCCCAACACAACACAGGGCGTGTGCGGCTTCTTCGCGCAGTTCCTGCTCGGCAAGGCGCTCCAGATTGAGCGCGTGGGGCGGTGCATGCTGGGCAACTACACGCAGCTCTTCTGGGCGCTCCTGCTGCAGTACCTCATCTTCGGCGAGACGATGGACCTGCTCTCGTCCGTGGGCGCGACCATCATCATGGCGTCGACCGTGTGGGTCGTGCTGTCGAAAGAAAAGGAGAAGGCAGGGAAGGGTGGGGCCATCCCCGTGCCTACTGACGAACCTGACGCGGATGGCGTTGCTGGGCGTGAGTCGACGTCTGCGCTGTACCCCGAGAATGATGGTAGGGGAATGAGCGCTGCACAAGAGAGGGAGGCAGCGAAACTGGAAGCAAACTTGACGCCCAACGCGCCTTCACAAACGGTCCCACCAGGTGGGGATGGCCGATGGCCAAGGTAGAGCAGTTTGGCGTCACGCACGATGCAGTCTGTGATTGTTGTAGTATCAGTGCATGGCTTGTCTAGACGCACATACGTCCACCTTTAGCTTGCATGCATCGTCTGTTTTATGTAGCAATGCTGGCATGGCACTCGACGTGTTTTCCACCTTGCATAGGTCCAGTCAGCCAGTAATGTACCCGCACATCGTACATTGTCTCTCTGCGGGCTCTGCCTCATTCGCCGGACGACATTTTCGCCTTGCGCTCCGTCAATGCCGGATTCATGGACGCATCTTGCCGCGACGTTGTGCTGCCTGTCCGCGCGGCGGACGTATCTTGAGCCGATAGCGCATCTGCAACGCCGTCCGATTCAACTATCGATTTGCCCTCTTGAGCCTTTTGTGCTTCCAATCGGCCCAATTCGTTGATGAACCTGCGTCGCCCAACTGTTAGCCCGGCCGCGCGGAATGCATTGCAATTTCACGTCCAACGAAACGCACCACTGTATGCTTCCGAACAGGAGGATGGAGATGGCGAGGAGTGCGAGAACGTGGATGTTCCATGAGGTGAGTATGGCCATGCCGAAGAGCGTAAGAAAGAGGCCTGTGCGCAGGACGCGAGCGCGTGCGAACGGGCATCAGATTGGCAGGACAGTCTTCCGCATCCATGAGGCAGGAACCGGCCCAGCTGACCGTAGAACGAGGCATTCATGGCCAGGACGAGGCCGCGTTGAGGCTTTGTCGATGGCTTGAAGATGGAGTCGATGACTGGGCGGCGGGCGTCCGGTCAGCTCGGCGCAAATACAGGGACCGGATAGAGACAGGCGGATCCGCACTGTCTGTGAGTATGTTTGTCATTCTGGCGGTATAGCAGATGCTGCTTAAAGAATGGTGAGAGGGTGGCCGTCATTCGCTCTGTCCGCGGGCCTACGGGTACTCTGGTGCCTGAACGACGGCCGTGGGTGCGCATCTACCTCGGACCGAGCCCAGAGCCGGCAGGGGCCTCAGCATCAAGCGTCGGATGGACACATCCCATTTGCATCCCGAGCCATCCCAGCCAGGTGAGCCCATCCGCAGGCTCCTGGCTGCTGTGCTGTGCTGTGCTGTGCTGCTGCTGCTCGGTGCATGCAAGCGGTCGCAGGCAGGTGGCAAGATTGCACGTGACTGACGGGTACGCCTTCTCAGGCCTACAGGAGAAGAAGCGAGCTTCTGGGGCATTCTTCCCTGTTGGCCTTGCGCAGCGGTACGGGGACGACGACAGAAAGTTCGACGTCGTCTTTGACGTGAGTACCAGTCTTGCTCGGCTTCTTACCGCCCAGCGCAGAAGTGCTGACTGGCCCCTTCATCCGCTGCAGTCCATCGGTACGCCCGAGTGTAAGTGCTGAAACTGAATCTTGTCTGTGCTGCGTTCGCATCAACTGAAACACCCGCTCTCTTACAGTATACCACAGGTGCGAAGGCTTTGTGAAGCCCACTGGGCACGTCGCCACCATTTCGCTACCCAGTGACACGCTCACAAGCGCAATCTCGGTGAGCGCGATCTAGAATGGGTATCTGGGAGGCAACAGCAGCTGACTTCGACGTCGCCTACAGGCTGGACTGAGCTTCGCCGACGCCAAGCTCCGCCCCACTTTCCTCGGAGGCAACAAAATACCTTACAGCTTCGTCATGCTCAAGCCTGAGACGCTCGGTGGAGCCTTGCGGCAGCTGGCCAGCTGGCTCGAGGATGGCAAGCTAAAGGCCGTCATCGACAGCGAGCACAAGTTCGAAAACGCACTCGAGGCTTACAAAGTCATGCTGAGCGGGAGAGCCAAGGGCAAGGTTATCGTCACGATGGAATGAGAATGACAGAAGCTGTAAATGCAAAAGATGGCGATATGTGGTCTGATGAGGATGTGCAGCTGCCACAACAAACAAGAGGAACTGCCGCTCTATAGCACGATTCGTTCTGCCCACCAACCGATAATCTCCAGACCCTTCTCGTTCCCATCCCATCGAAGATCCCGTGCAACGATGGCCCCATGCGAGTTCCGCGAGTGTGGCAGATAGACGAGGTGCTTCTCAAGGCCAGGGACGGCGTTGAGGTTATCCGCCATGCGCCGCTGCGCGTGTGTCAGAATGGCGTCCGTGTCCTCGGCTGTGCGCTGGGCCACCGCTGACCCGGGCTCACTGGCCGCTGCGCCGAGTGCGTCTCCTGCCAGCTCATCGTAGGTGTCCTCAATGGCGAGCCCGACGCTACGCAGCCGGTCGTGCGCGGTGCCCAGCTCGCCCGTGTACATTGCACGTATGCGCTTCTGGCTCGTCCGGCTGGAAAGCAGGAACCGGCTGCCGATGTACACGACGAACGAGGGCAGCAGAACCGGCATGAGGAAGGGCACAACGTACCCCAGGCGATAGGGAACGGCGGAGAAGGTGGATGGGCGGAGAAAGAACGGCAGGCTGGGGATGCGGGACTGCTTTGGATGTGCTGGAGGCTGTGCTGCATCTGGATTGATCACGCCGCCACTCTCCTCGCCCTGAGATGCTTGGCCCTTCTGTTGAGCGTCACGAATGATGTACGGGCAGTCGTCCTCGAATGTGAGGACGAGACCGCCATCGGCTAGGTCGACGTAGAGTGCGCCGGGGTCCTTGGCATACAGCCGGGCTATCCGGTCGGCGCGGGCGTAGATGTCCGTGTGTGATTCAGGAAAGCCGCCCGTGGCGAATGGGACAGTGCGATCGTTGACGGTGTTTGCGAAGATGGCCTTCTTCTTGAAGCGCGTCAGCCCCGTGTGGAAACTCGTGCCTGCGAGCGGGCGATACTTCAGCTGCTGCTGATGGATACCGCTCCTTCGTCGATGAGCAACCCACCTGGCTGAGCCATCACTTCAAGCAAGCTCTTGCCATTCAGATAATCATCGGCCGCGTACAGCTGCTGCCCGGTGTTGCTGAGTAACCGGGCGCCGAGGTAGTTTGTCGCGCGCGAGACGAAGCTTGGGTACACTGGGATGCCAATAGCGGGCGAGGCGAAGGTAGCGAAGTTGGCAGGCTCGATGTTATCAAAGAAGGACGGGGTTCGCGACTCGAGGACGCCGACGACGTATCGGGCGATCAGGCCACCGAGGCTATATCCGACGATGCTGAAGCGCACTATCCGCTGCTCCGAGAGCGCCGCGATGAATGCATCTATCTCTGCGACGGCGCGATGCGCACAGAGGTCTATGCCGTCGTACGTGAGGTCCGACTCGTTCGTTTTCGGGATTAGCACGCGCAGCTCCGCATCGTCTGAATTTGACGCTCGTCGTGCGTGAACTTCCGAGACCTTGTTGCTCAGGTTCTCGACGTGCGAGACGCTACCCCACAAGCCATGACAGACGACCAGAAGGTGGATGTCCTTTCCCGCCGAAGATGACGATGACGACGGCGTCGACATCGCTGCAGTCGCCGACGAAGGGGCGACTTCTGCAAGGAGAATGGGGGCCTTTTAGTAGGCGAAGCAGCGAGGATGTAAAACGAGGATGAAGCAATATGCGATGCGATGCGATGCGATGCGATGGGATGCGGTTGTTGCTAGCAAGGGAACATGGCGATTTCGAGTAGAGAGTAGATGTATTCGGACATGGTCCGAGGCTGTCGATCTGGACAATGATTTGCCACTACATAAGGACACATCCCTCTCTGCTCTTGCTCTTGCTCTGCTTCGCTCACCCACAATTGACCATCTCTCGCCGCAGATCTACATACCGCTTTACGCCATAATGGTGAGCGACAGACAAGACGAGACGGAGCTTTGGTGGCTCGGTTCCAGCGCTCACTGACCGGCGAACTCCGCATCGGGCGGGCTGAACGCGTCGCGCGCCGCAGTCCGACACCAACGTCCCCGATCCCAAGACATGGTGCGTAGAGGGATGCTGTGCAGTCGCGTACCCAGATCTGACTCCCATACGCTGAACAGGGCCACCGGAGGCGACCCCATGACCTCGAAGCAAGGCAAGCGGGCCATATACAGGGACCTGCCGATGATGTCACCCAGCTAACGCGTCTCTCCGCGCGCGCGAACAACAGAGGGCTTCATCCAGTCTCTCGCGGAGGAGAAGGGCGTCGATGTTGACACGGCTTCGCTCGACAAGGGATCCGCATCGCAAAAGATCGAGGAGCTCAAGAACGCCCCGCGCGAGTCTAACAAGGAGGGCGGGACAACGTCCACGGAGAACAAGCAGGGCGACGCTATCGACAAGGATCCGAAAGAGTGGACCACCGGACAGGAGGACGCAACGCAGAAGCAGAGAGCGTACAGTGCGTGCGACGCTCCGTGTTGGGTACTGGCACAGCCAGACTGACGTGTCGATGCTGGTCCCCTTCTGAGCAGTTGGGGCCATGGCGCAAAGGGCGGGCGACGATGTGAACGTCGGAGGGCTGGACAAGGCAGAGGCCTCCAAGAAGATCGAGGAGCTCAAGGAGAAGACGGGGATGTAGGGAGCACACTGAGTCGAAGAGGATAAAATGCGGAGAACAGAAAAGGGCATGCCGAAAGCTTTGCCTGGTTCTCAGGCGAGCGAGCCATGTCATGCAGATACCAGTACACGCAATGATTTACGCTAGCTTCGCACGTCGCGTATACCTGTTCAAGGCGGATAAGCCCTTTGCACCTGGTCGCACCTCGGGGCATTCCGGCTGCCCTTGCTGTTACACTCCTGCCCGCATCATCTAGGGAGACTTCCTTGTCCATAGTCTGCATATACTGCACATTCATTCACATTCACCAACACATCTCTTGCCTGCACTCGCCTGTGCGATGCGTGTACTCGATCTCCCAAATGAACTGCTCTCAACCTGTCTCGCCCTTGGCGCATCGGCACAACCGACACGCCAGAAGCGCCGCCAGCAGCTGCTCCTCTACGCTCGCGTGTGCAAGCACTTCAGCGTGTTGTGTCTCAAACAACTGTACAGCAAAGTCGCATACGAGATTTCACCGCGCGGCCAGAAGCTGTTCGGCGCGCTCGAAAACAACACAGTATGCGCCGGCTTCGTGCGCGCTCTAGCCGTACGGGAGCGGGAAGGCGGCGTTCAGCGCGCGCTCATCAACTCGCGCGCAGTCCCCGCCAATGCGTCGGGCCCGAGTACCAGACGGAATACAAAGCGGTCTGCGCTGGACGCGGTGCGTGCGGAGGAAGGGCATCTCACGCGCCTAGTGCGGACTCTGGCGGCCGGCAAGAGTCTAGTAGAGCTCAAATGGGAGACGAATCTTCTCCCTTCGGACGACACATCACTGGGCGAGCTCGCGCCAGCACTACAGACGCTCTTCGTCGTGCCCCAGGCTCCCTATCCGGAAGCGGGAGACCGCGAGTCCCGCCTCGAAGCCGCGCAATTTACCCTCACCCTGCCGACGAATGTCTTCCTCCCAGCTTTCACGGCCTTCGACCGCCTTACCTACCTCGACCTCTGGAAGTGCAACTTCAGCGAGTTCGGCGAGACCAGCATTACGGACAAGCCGTCTTTCCGACTCGTCACACTCGTCCTGCAGGAGTGTACCGTGTCCGGCCAGGTTCTCGACTGGCTCACAGCAGTGACAGTCGAGTACAAAAGTCTGCGGACGCTCAGGCTCGCTTTCTTGTCGGACGATGCAGGCGGGAAAGGGGAAAGAATTCTCAAGCCGAATGTGCTCAAGCTCATCACCAAGACAGCGCCACATTTAGACCATTTCGCTTTCGAGGGGGATAGTGGACAGCTGGACGAGCGAGCGGATAACTTGGAGGACGCGGCCGACAATGAAGCAGTAGAAGGCGAGGCTGCGCTGCTTCCATCCTCACTGGGACATTTCCGGAGACTCAGCTCGCTGCGGCTCGGCGGAGAAGCGATCACATCGCGACACTGGACGAGTCTTCCGCGACACGCTCTGCCGAGCCTGTCGACCCTGGAGGTGCACTATGCGCCGTCTTTGCCGCCTGAAGACGTGCTCGAGAGTCTGCGTTGGCTGCCGCCCGCAGAGACGAAACTCGCGAGCGTCTCCCTTCAAGGACGCGAGGACCAGCGCCGCCGCAACATCAGGGAGCTGCTGGCTACAGCTCCTGATCAGCCAGGTATACGAGGGGACTGGACCTGGAGCGCAACAGAGTACGCCGCGTTCCTAAGTCTAGCAGACGCGAGGGGCTTCACATTCACCGCGGACGGTCCGGTCACAACCCAGACTGGCGGAGAGGGAGACAGTGAGGGGGACGAGTCGGACGGCGACTGGGACGATGCGGAAGACTTTCAAGTTACTGCCGAGCAGGTGGGTCCTCCTCAGGGATGCGTAGGCTGCATCAGCTGGACGGTATCGGCTAGCCCGCATCCGTTTGCCAGTGGGAACAGGAGAAACAGATCGAAGCGGAAGAGCTAGGCCGGACCTGGGAAAGCGAAGACGAGTATTAAGATGGCTACGGGCATGAGTCGCTTTATCTGGATTTGCTGGGTTCGCGGAGATGTAGCAACCAAATTTGGCGTTTTCTTGCGTGTAAGAGCAGGATATATGGACAACAACAGGGGCACGGCACTCTACGGCTTCTTGACTGATGGGTCTCACAGCCTGACGACACTCGGCATCCGTCGCCTGGCAGCCAGCTCCCTCTTCTGCTCGGTGAGCTCGTCCACTCTGGCTTTCAGTGCGAGAAGCTGTACCCTCTTAGCAGCCAGTTGAGCTGAGGGCTGTCTTTCTGCCGGCTGCCACGCCTTCTTCGGATCGACAGCGTTCAGGTCCACCACCCTAGCGCGCGAGGACAAGGTGGCAACCTCCCTGTGAAGAGCGGCAGTCTCCTCCCGGAACTGTCGAGCGGCGTCGCTTTCCGCCCCACCCCTGCGTGGCACAACGCTCTCGTACGCGGGAAGCTCGCTGAAGTCCTTGAAGAGCTCCTGCGAGCGGAAGAAGGCATTCTGCCTGCGCAAGAAGCGGACCGTGTTTCCGAGCGTCTCAATCTGTGTCAAAAGATAGAATAGCATGAGCGAGAGTCCAAAGGACATCGGCCTACATCCCATGTGCATACCTGCTGGACGAGATGCGAAACCTCGAGTGAGCCCGTAAAAGTGGTGTACTCGCCAGCCTCGATGCCTGGCCCAGCGGCCTTTTCAGCTGGAACGGCGAGCTTGAGCTTTGCATTCTCCGCCGCCATGCCGTCGTAGTCCTGCTGAAGCTGTTCGACGGTGCGCTCGAGTTCGCGCTCCTGCTCCCGAGCCTTGACGACCTCGCCCTCCATCGCGGCGAGCGCGTCCGCTTGACGCTTGACGCCCTCTGTGCGCTTTTCGAGTAGCTCGATCTTGACGGATGCCTCTTGGATGGTCTGGTCCTTCGCTCGGATCTCGCGTGCTAGATCTTTCACGTCCTCGCTGAGCTTGATTACCTTTTGCTCTGCATCAAGATCTCGGGCAGCGCTTGAGTGCATCTGCGCCACTCGGCTGACCCAGGGCGCTTCGTAAATGCCTGCGAAGTACGGCGTGCAGCTCACTGCGTCAGCTGGACGGCGGCATGTCAACATATTTCGCCCGTGGACTAACCCCTGACGACATTCTCGGGCTCGAGTGCGGCAGAGACCGCTAGTGTCAGGGCTTGCTGCAGGTTGCGCAGTACCACCTCGACGCCTAGCAGGTCTTTACTCTGGCTGCGCACGTCAGCAGCCGCTTCCTGCGTGATGCTCGCGAAGGTGGACAGCTGGAAAGGTTCTCGTGAAGTTCGGACTTCAAGCGTGTAGCGAGACACGAGGTCGGAGAGCTTTGCCATCGAGACGACTTGTCATGTCAGCGGTAACTTGGAGCGGTCAGCAAACGCGGGGCGCTCACCTTGCTGGCAAAAACAGCAATGGACCGCATGTTGACACTCGCTGCCTGGAACGACTCGCTTGTCTCGGTCCGCAGAGAGCAAGAATCGACAGAGACTTCTTCGATCTTCCGGACGAGCTTTCTAGATGCAGTCTTGAGCGTTCTGGCCGAGTCGACGAGGCCTTGCAGCCGAGCGAAGACAACTTCGTCGATGTCCGCACCTCCAGTCTCGACCGAGACGTCTGTCAGGATAGGAGTCAGCCCTTTCAGCTACGTAGGCTGGGAGACGAGAAGCGGGACGTACCTGCTTCTCGAAGAAGCAGCGCCAGGGTCTGCTTGGCGTAGCCGACGCCCGCAACGAACGTATCCAGGTCGAGGTCCAGACCGAGCAGCAAGCCGAGCTGCTGCTCTCCATAGTCAAGCCCACTTTCACCCAAGTGCGACTCGGCGACATGCGCCGCCTGCGCCGTGAAGCGCTCGATCTCGGCGCCAGCTTCGGCTTCGCGCAGCTCCGACACCTTTGCGAGCTCGATGAGGCTGTCGATGCGCTTCTCCATTCCCGCAAGCTCCACATACACGCGGCCCATCTTGACAAATGTCGGCGGGTCGCACCGCTGCAGATTGACCGTGAAGCGGCGGCAGAGCACTGTGAAGCGTGCGAGCTTGGTGCGCGCCTCGCACACGGGCACGAGTGTATCTGACACCGTCTCGGGGAAGGCGCCGTCGCTCAGCCCATGCACCGCATCGACAGCCCGGAGCAAGATCTCTGTCTTTGCGCCCAGTCTTTCGAAAAACAGCAGCGCGTCGATGGCGGCGCGGTCCTCCTCGTGGAAGGCCGCCGGCAGGTACGGCGTGAGAATAGACAGCTGACGTCGCGCCTGCTGGGCCTCGAACTTGCGTAGCTCAAAGTCGACAGTCTTGCTCTGGTTGCGGAGGACTGTGGACTGCAGCTTGAGGTTGAGGTTGAGCATAGCCTGCGACTGGCTCGATAAGCTCTGCTGCTCAGTCTGCTGAGATTGGTGCTGATCACGGAGATGCTCAATATCGCTGCGCATGATCGATCAATCAGCCTAGGCCCGAATGCGTATGCGACGGTGTGTGCCCTTACCCTTGCAGGCTGACGACAAGCTCTCGGAACTGTGAGACCGTACCTTCGTAATCCAGGATCCCGTCTTCGAGTGTGTCGAGCTGCTTCCGCTGTTCGCGTAGATGGTACTCCTTGAGGTCTGCACATCTCAATCGTGTCAGCTGCAGGTTCCCCCCGATCACTCTTTCGCTCAGGCGGTCTAGACGTACCGAGTTCCTCCTGCATCTGTTTCTCGTTCTCTATGTGATTCTCTTCGAGTTCGTCGTTGAGCTCCTTGAGGGCCTCGAGATCCTGAATGACAGCGTGCATCTCCTCGATGCGCTGCACGATACCAAAAAAAGCACGCGTCAGTAACTGCGGCACTTCGCATGAGGCGGTGTCCTGGTGCCGCTGCCCACCTCGCTAAGCGTGAGGTTGCGCTCTGTGAGATGCTCGAGCATATCCTCGGCGCCCATAGCGTCGTCCAGCTGCAGCTTCAGGTTCTCGACCATGCTCTCTGCCTGCTCGAGCTGCTCGACAGTAGCGTCGAAGGATGCTACAGGGCGCGCCAATGCCGGTCACAGTCAGCTTCGTTGTATCCGGCTCGTGCAGAGCAGCCCTGATTTACCTTGTAGGTCGGCTGTTAGGTCGAGCTCTTTCTCCAGATCCAGCACACGCCTCTTGTACTCTTGCTCATTGAGCGAGGTCAGGTCGCGTAGTCTACGAAAACGCGTGACCGTCGCGACCTTCATGTCAGTATGTGCTCGGTCTCGGTTCGCTTGATTGCTCTGGCGTCTCACCTCATGAGCGCCTCTTTGAGCCTTTCGTTCTGCTTAGCGAGCTGTATGAAGGCGAGTGAATCGCGTCCTATAGCGCTGCCGTCGGTCGGCAAGTCGGGTCCGCCAGCCTCTGACACGATGCGGGCTGTAGCACTCATTCAGCATAGCAAGAGGCTGTGCCTAGCTGGCGCAAGCGCGGGCGCAGGCGACTCGACTCACTCTCTTCTTTCCTCATGACGTCCAGCTCGACCTCGAGCTCGGCGACTTTCTCCCTCGCAGCTTCCAGCGCCGCATTCTCTTGCTCGAGCTTCTCCTCCGCCATCTCCTTGTCGAGCATTTCCATCTCGAGCCGCTCCTCAGCCTCGTCCACTTTTCGTTGCAGCTCTTCGCGCTCCGCTTCGTGCTCCCTGCGTTCTCTCCTTAGCTCCTTGACCTCGCCGGCGAGCTCAACGAGCTTGGCCTGCAGCTTTGGCCGGGCGAGCGCGTACGCCTCGCTGTCCTCCTTGAGGCGCTCCATCTCCTTGAGGCGCTCGCGGTCTTCGGCGCGCCCGGCCTCGAGCAGGCGGTACCGCAGCTGCAGTTCCTCGTGTGCGCGTAGCGGAACCTGCTTCTCAGGAGCGGTGCCAGCGGACGCGGACGACGACGCAATCACCGCCGGTGGCTGCAGCGAGAAGCGCGTCCGCTCGGCGTCTGCATCTATGGAGACGCTCGAGGCTTTGCTCTGCCGCCGCAGCATGGACTGGTGTGACGGCGAGCCCTCGCCTTCTTGAACGGTGGCGCTGGGAGGCATGGGCAGATCGGCATTTTCCATTCCATCTTCTTGATCGGTTTCTCCGTCCTCCTGCTGTAGCGGCTGTGATGGAGGCATATCGTGTCTAGTGCGCTGGTACGACTGCTGCCTTTGGAGGCTCTGTATCCGCGCAGACGTAGATGCACGCGCGAGGCTCGCGGCGCTCATCGCTGAGCTGGTCGATGCGCTGCTGCTGGAGCTGACGTTTCGCTGCATCTGGGACGAGACGGCATCTACTGCTGACAGTGCCTCATCGCCACGGCTGCTGTTGGCAGGCGGGGCAGAAAGTCTCGATGCGGACTCGGTTCGAGGCGTGACTGGCCGCGCCTTGCCCGTTGCAGACGAAGGGAGGCCTGAAGCGGGCAACACAGATCTCGGAGTCGCCGGCGAAATGCGGGCAGCCGCACCAGATCGTGCCTCTGCAGGCGGCTTTCTAGGCGTAGCGGAGCTTGCAGTCGCCGTGGATGCTGTCGAAGCCGACAGCGGGCGCGGGGCCGTGGAGGCGGCAAGCGACTCGCGTCTCGAGGGACCGGCGGACGACGAAGGAGAGGCGGAGCTCGCGCCCGACGGGACTCTCGGCGTCGAAGGAGCGATGGCCCCTCCGGCCAGACGCGTGCGCGCTGGGGGAGGCACAGACGCGGATGTCGCGTTCTGACTGCTGGCGGACGAGAGAGACGACGGCGTGCGCGAGAGGGATGCGCGCGGCGAGGGCGCGGGAGACGCTGCAGCAGAGGAGCCTAGGGGCCGTGCACTGAGACGGCGAGTACCTGTGGTGGATGCGGCGCCGGGCGTTGTGGGCGACATAAGGTTGGCTCGTGCCTGTGCGGCGGCGGACGACGAAACTCCCGAAGCCGAAGATGCGGGCCGTGACTGCTCAACAGAGGTATTGAGCTGCGTCAGTGAGTCAGTCTGTCCTGTCGTGCAGCCCGCAGGACGGCGCCAGCGTACCTTGGGGAGGGCAGGGACGGCGAACACCTCCTCTTCGCGGTCATCCTGCGCGTGCACGCTGGCATCGTGACGATCGAGCAGCTGGACCTGGGACGGACGGACAAAGACGCCGGACAGGGTCCCATGTTTCTCGAGGGTGAAGTATGGCTTGCCCTGTCCGACCGTGCGGGTTGGAGGTCCATCCATCCATCCATCAACGCGTGTTCCGTTCCATCGGGGCGATACATCCGAAAGCAGCGGGCAGCATCAGCCATGAAGCTCAGAGCACCAAGCAGGCACCATTTGGAAAGCATAGTGATGGAGGGGCGCACCTGCACTGTTCCATCGTTCTTCCCTGTTCCTTGCTCATCGAGCTCTATGCCAATCCATTTACCCGCGGCGAAGGCCGTCTGCCCGACGAAGCGGACGCGCCCTGTCCCTGCCGCGACCTGGACGTGGGCATTCAAGGGGATGGGGATGGCGGCGACAGTGGCCATGTTGTGCGTTGCAGCATGTGCCGTCGATGCTGCTGCTGCTGCTGCTGCTGCTGCTGTCGTTGCTGCTTCTGCTGTGACAGGTGTTGTCGGAGCAACGAAAACGTGACCTGCGACTTCTCTCCTCTCTCTCCCTCGACAAGGATGACCGACCATCTGGCTTCTCCTCCTCTCCTCCCTCCGACACGGATATAGAGAAATGGCCAATCCACCAGGGACAGCTCCCTCCCGCGCCATCAGGTTCACTGGCCACAGCAACTTCCGGTACCGCCTCCTGCTCTCGGTGCTCAGCCAGCGGAGCGTGCACATTGCAGAGATCCGCTCAAACTCTGAGAATCCCGGGATACGCGAGCACGAGGTCTCCTTCCTCAGGCTGCTCGAGCGTTGCACCAATGGCACAGTCGTAGAGATAAACTACACCGGAACAGAGGTCTACGTCCGGCCCGGCCTCGTCACGGGGGGCAGCATCACGCACCAGTGCCCAGACTCGCGAGCCGTCGGGTGGTTCCTCGAGCCGCTGCTCTTGCTCGGCCTCTTTGGAAAGCAGGAGCTGCGTCTGACGCTCAAGGGCATCACGAGCAGCCCGAGGGATGTATCCGTAGGTCACTCTGCATCTGTCGCTGCAAGACGCCGTCCTGGCCCGTCCTGCAGTTTTGCCACTTCCGCCGCAGAACAGTGACACCCGAGCTCAAACCGCACATTGCCCCCCCCCCCTCGTCTCTCTCCCGCAGGCCGACACGATGCGCACATCGTACCTCCCTCACCTCTCCTCCTTCCTCCCCGCCAGCGTCACACAGCCGCTCGAGCTGCGGATCGTCAAGCGCGGCCTGCTCCCGTCCGGCGGGGGCGAGGTGACGTACATCTGCCCGGCGATACGCACCCTCAAGCCAGGGTACAACTTCATCTCTCCCGGGTCAGTCGTCAAGATCCGCGGGATTGCACACAGCGTGCGCGTCTCGCCCACCTTTGCGCAGCGCCTCGTGAACGGCGCCAAGGAGGTGCTGAGCCCGCTGTGCGCCGACACGCGCATCTACACAGACGTCTACCGCGGACAGGAAGCGGGTAAATCGCCCGGGTACGGCCTCACCCTCGTGTCGACGAGCACGACGAGCGCGATACACTCGGCAGAGGCCATCTCGCAGCCCACGGGGAGTGGCGAGCAGGAGCGCGCGGAGCATCTCGAGCAGAAGACGCCAGAGGAGCTCGGCGCACAAGCGGCGTTTGAGCTGCTCGACAATATCGCAGCGGGAAGCTGTGTCGACAGGGGCATGGAGTGGCTGGCGTGTCTGTGCATGGCCTTGGGCAGCGAGGACGTGGGGCGCGTCAGGATCTGCGGGCCGTTGTCGCCGCTGCTGTGGGTCTGCCCTTCCCTCTGCCACTGTCCCTGAGGCTTCTACTAACGCGGCCTTGCTTCTACGGCGCCATGGCGAATAGCATCCAATTCCTGCGTGACCTGAAGGACTTTACCGGCGTGACGATGAAGGTCCGCCTGCTCGCCGACCTGCCCAGTACGGCACACATTGAAGAAGCGAGCAACGAAGTGCGGACAGGCGGCAAGGACATTTACGTGCTGAGCTGTGTGGGGATCGGGTACAGCAACATTGCGAAGAAGACGTGAGTTTCGGGAGGGCCCTTGCGCTCTGCGCGTCCGTTTCCTTGGATGCCATCAGGCGGGCTGAGACCTTGTTCCGTTCCACCCCCTTCCGCTGCGCATTCGCAGGACATAGAAGGACATGGGAGACCTTGTCAGGGACTGCGCGGCGCTTTCATTCGTTGTTGTCGTCGATACTTCCTCTGCAATACGTATCGTATCGGAGCCCACTGAGGAAGGGGTGGCCAACCCGGACGCTTGCGCAATCGGCTTGTATGTGCTGTACACACACACGGTGTGCCTTGCGTGCTGAGGGGAAGACGTGCTTGCTGGAAGACCTCATCCGCCCGAGCAAATTGAAGTTGCCGATGTCGTCCGAGTCGGGCTTCCCCACCTGCGCACCCCCAATCCCGCGGATAAAGCACGACGAGGCTTCTGCTCTGCACCTCTCTCGAGCCTCTGCGTCCCTCGAGCAGCAGGAAGGTAGAGAGCAGTGCGATATACGAAGACGCCTTTCTCCAGCGCATAGCGATAGCGATCGCGCTCTCTTCCATCGCTCGGACATATCCAGCGGCCCGTCTCTGCAAGGCTGGATCCAGGTGAGCACAACGGTGACGCAGCGGCCAGCCAGGCAAAGCGAACACGACATGTTGCATGTATCGCTCATGGCTGACAAGGCTCCTGCCATATGTATGCCTCTCTCCTGCCCCTGCATGTACGAGTACAGTCCCCATTTGCCATTGTTCGCCACACCTAGCCGCCAAGTCGACCAAGCTTCTTCAAGAACGGCATCAGAAGAAACTCCCAAGGCTTTTGCTCCTCGCTTTGCTGCATTCGACGGCCAGGAACAGCATCGCTGCTTGCCACTGCGAGACTGCACCTGCGCGTCGTCGCGTCCCGAAGATCGTCGCAGCGGCTCTCGGACGATTCTGCAGCTCGCAGTCGAGTACTCGCCTCGCCGTTCCTATCGAGGAGGCTCCTTCCGCCAATTGTCCACCACTTGCAGCACGCACAGCGAGCCATGTCGGATCTAGCACCGCCCGTCTTCAACGGGACTGTTGCGCAATGCCAGGATGTCATCATCTCGTGGCAGGTGAGCTCGCGATTCTTTCTCTACCTTGTACTGGGCCGCCACCGAGTCTGTCCGGCCAAAGTGCAACGCAAGGCTGATGCATCTGATGCGACCACAGGGCGGCCAGTTCCCCGTCAGAGTCGAGTCATGTACGTTCAGAGGACTATCTGCATTGGAAACTGTGGCCTAGTCTGACGCCCTGCGGGTCTGCTTCAGTCTACCAGGAAGACCGCAGCTCCGACTGGAAGTCGACTCGTAAGCTTCGACCACATCTGCCCGTTCTGCACGAGCTCCGCTGAGGTCCAATTCTACTCAGCCGGCATGCCATCCGAAGCGGCCAACTCCAATGTCATCTCGTGGAAAGCTGACGTGCCCGCGGGTAGCTACGCCTGGTGCGTTTCACCGGTTTCAGCACCACATCCTGCGTACACGACAGCGACAGTGATCTGACTCGCTGCTTCTCCGTCAATCGCACAGGATCACCCTCGTTGACCACACAGGGACCTACCGCCAGGTTACCGAGCCCGCACTCGTCGAAACCAGCGACGACGCCTCGTGCCTCGACAGCGCGCGGACCGCCGAATTTGTTACACAGACCGTGTACATGAACCCGAATGGCGTGGCCACAAACCGCGGGAGCGCCCTCGACAGCCGCTCCCTCCTGATTGTGGCAGTCCTGTTTGGCGTGCTCTTCTTTGCCGCGCTCGCGGGCGCACTTTACCTCTACTCGCTGCTCAACAATGCCCGTCGCGCGCGCCTTCGAGGCCCGCGAAGGTTCAACCTGGTCGATGACGATGCGAGCAGCTTTGCGGGAAGCGAAGGGCTAGGCGGAGGCGCAACCGTCGCGGCGGCCGGAGCGGCCGGGATGGCTGCTGCAGCGGGTGTCAAGCGCCACAGACGCGTCTCAAGTCTCTCGGACACTAGCGACTTTGTGCCGACCGCAGCCTTTGCCGACAAGAATCGGCAGTACGAGAAGGAGGCGCCCTCGCCCACTTCGACGCACGGAGAGTGAGTTTACGGATCTGTCCGGTGCCATCAGTCGGGTGGCTGCAGCCGCTGACGCTTGCTCATCTCTCCGCCCGGCTCGACAGGAACAACCCTTTCCTCGACCCGCCGTTGCCCACCGCTGCCACGTTAGGGCACACGCGCCGCCCGAGCGAGGACGCCCGGAGTCTCGCTTCTGTCCGCACATACGACTCTGCTGCCCCTGGTCCGCGATCCATGCCGCAAATGGCGGCGTTCCCGTCCTACCCAGCTGGCCGGCAGCAGAGCCGGCCTGTCTCTGCACGGGCGCCCTCGGAGTCCGGAACGCTCTCGTCGGCGACGAGCATGCAGCTCTTCGGGACGACTGGCGGGCTGCGCGTGACCAACGATCCCGCGAACATCTCTACACCAGCGGTGGGTCTTGCTCCCCGATTTGTCCGGTCTGCAACGCGACTGACGTTGACTTTCATTCGGTGGCCAGCTCTCACGCGCCGTGACAAACGCCAGCAGCGTATCGCGATACCCGGACTCGACGAGTGAGGAGGTGTCTCCGCCTGGAACGGGTCTCGCTGGCAGCAGCGGGCCTGAAGGTCAGGTTGGAGGTGAAGACCAGGCAACGAGCATGGACCTGGCCCGGCAGCGCGCCATCTCGGACAATGGCACGCTCGTCAGCGAAGGCTCAACGCTCGCGCACTACGCGTCCGAGCCGCACAGCAGCCGTGGCTGGATCAGCAAGTGATCAGGACTTTCCCGTAGATGCAAGTTTTCGACAAAAGCCATGGACTCTTGGCCGGCCTCTGTCGCTACCTAATTCGCGTCGCTCCGCACACTGTAGTTTATGCGCTACTGTTAATCATGTCGTCGTCTTGTAGCATATTACTGGGTGTCGCAACTACAGCGTTGGTATCGTGTGCTCGAGTGCGTCTCCTTTACAGTAAGCTTGCCCTGCGCGTGCTCGCGTGTCGAGAGACGCCTGCCTCCGATGCCCTTCTCCATCCGCACGATCCTCAGCTGCTCCTAGCGAGCACTGCACTGCATTGCATTGCATCGCAGACATGGACGCTTCTACGATCCAGCATGGCACCGGCTCGACGAGTGAGGAGGTGTCTCCGCCTGGAACGGGTCTCGCTGGCAGCAGCGGGCCTGAAGGTCAGGTTGGAGGTGAAGAGCCCGAGCATCTGCTGCATTACTGTCGACTAGGCAGCTGTTAAGTGACAAGGAGACCTTTACAAAGTTCTCCCCTAGAGGTCATTCTGACGCTCATTCATTCTAATTCCTGTTGCACCGCCTCGCCGGCGCCTCCTGGTGCAATCGCACTGCCCGCACCGTGTCCTACCCCGCCCGTCGCACCTCCTGCTGCGGCCAAGGCCTCTTCCTCCCGTCTCCAAGGATGCAAGCCGTTGTGTACGAGCTGGTGTTCGGCAATCTGCGATATACAGAAAGAAGCGCTGATGTCGCGGTTCCACGAACGGAAGCACGTCTCGCACTGCAGAATGCGGTAGACGGGAGAATTGGTGCCGTTCCGCCATGGCTTGAACATGCTGTCAGACGAGAGCATGCATCAGTTCCAGAATGGTAATAAGAGCATCGTTGTACCTGTACTCACCGACTGCGGACCCAGTGTAAGCGGAACACGAGGTTCTCCATCGTGCAGGGTCCCGCTTGAGCGAGTTCTTGTCGCCAGCTCGCATCGTCGTCCGAGGCTCCCGGCGGACGTCGGCAAAGAGGGTCAGGGCAGCACTGCGAGCTGAACGCCTCGTCGGTCCAGACAGCGAGGAAAGGATAGCCGCGGGCTTCCATCCAGTTCATGACGAACTTGATAAGCGGCTTCGCGTAGGGCGGGTTCTTGTTCTTGCGGCCGTCGTGTCCAAAGCCACATCCGTCGCCGAGAGCGCAAAAGGCAGGTTGCAGAGGGGTAGTGAGATCGATCCAGATGAAGCGGGCTAGCTGCTCTGCAAACCGCTTGTACAGCGTGTCCCTGGCTTGGTAGGCTCGGAGCTTGGTGAGGCCGTACTGACGATCGGACTGCAGGAGCCGTCGTTTACCCTGATCTATCTGCCTCACTTCCTTGATCTGGTTCGTCAGAATGACGCGTGTAGAGCTGGCATCTGGACCCTCATCCAAAGCGTCGATCGACTCCTGCGCCTGCTTGATGGCCGCCCACAAGCCCTGGAAATCGCAGGGGAAGCTGTTCTCCAGCGTCGACTGCCGGACGTTGCCCTCGCGGCGTATAGCCTCGAGACCTTTCGACGATAGGGCGAGACCGGCACTCCTATCGATCTGACTGTTCTGCAGGCCCATGGCAATTGTGAATGCGATGCCCTCGTCGAGTCCGAGTCGGATGAACTGCTCAATCAGTTCTTGCGGACGGTCTGCGCTAAAAGGTGCAGCGAGGGACGGAGGCGCAGCGACTGTGTCCTGCTGAGCGGTGCCTGGTGTAGATGATGCTGGCAGGGCGGAGGTCTGAGCGGCTATGGACGGTACGGAGCTCGTGGCAGTAGGCGCAGCTGACGCGATGGGCCCTTCGCCTTGTGCGGCAACTGCCGGGCTATCTGCAGGGTGTGCTTGCTCTGCTTGATGAACGAGGACCGCTTGGTGGTGCGAGTTGGCCATGGCGGCCATCTGCTCGAGGATGACGTTGCGATCGCGGCTAACGTGTAGGACGGATGCAGGGAGGCCATTCTTCTGCTTCGAGGATGCCTTTGTTGCGAGCTTGATGCGCCGAGTCCCAAAGTGAGGATGCTCCGCCCGTCGCTGGCTGATTTTCTTCTTTTTGCGGCACATCTCTTTCGGCCTGTCGACAGCTGGTGACTCAAGACCTTGCCGAGGGGGGCGCACGACGCGATCGTAGGTGTTGTGTATGAACACCCTGCGTACCCCACTGCCCGGGACATGGCGATAAGCGTAGCCGAGCTCTCTCCGGGAGATGGTGGCGACCTTGCAGTAGGAGCTTTTAGGGTCCGCGGCGAGGACAGAGAGGAACATCTGCGAGACGGTGCGGTCGACGAGAGGGACGGGGTTGGCAATGTTGGCGGCTGTTGGGTTGGCACGTTCGACGCGGTCGCGCTGATTGAGTTTAGCGGTCGCGCTTCCTTCCGCTGGCAGGGTGATGGTGCGGAGATCTAGCATGCGCAGGCAGACTGTGACGCCGTCTGTGAGCCAGGTGCCCTGCCAGATGTGCCCTGGTCGCAGGCAGCAATCGTCGAAGAGGACGTCCATCAGCGGGATCCGCTGATCTTCTGTTCCGCTGGTAGCGTGTCCGAGGCGCTGCAGGATGTCGGCTCCAATCTCGGCAACTTTCGCCAGCCAACCCTCGTTGGCTTCCCAAGTCTCTCCAGACCGCGCGAATGCTGCTGGGTTCTGTCGGAGGAAGCCCTCCCTGCGCGTTGGCGCAGTCGGCACAGAGCGGTACCGACTGGAGAAAGCAGGCGATTTCGACAACCATGCGAGAAGCCGGGGTACGATGATGGCGCACTTCTTGAGCATGTTATGCGTTTGCTCGTAGTCGAAATGGACGAAAAACGGCCGCATGTTCTGCAGGATGAAGCGGTCAGCTCCATCTTTCGTTCGATCTCGTCAAGAAACTAGCACTCACGACCGCGAAGTCCCGTCCCAGCATCCCGAAGAAGGGTACAAGCTCGCCGTATGCCTGTTTGGGTCGAGCCAGGATGCTTCCGATGGACAGATAGGCTTCTCGAAGCGGCAGGAAGGAGTGATGATCCCTGAACAGCTCCAAAAAGGCATGCAGTGTGCCAGCGGTGTCTGGCGTGGTACCGAGACGACCGTGGACTGTGCTAATCCAGTCCTCGTCGGCGACCGCGGGGTGCTGGGCGTCCCAGAGTATTGGCAATGCCTGTGCGGCCAGATCCTTGCCGCACATCCACGACAGCTCGCTTTTGAGCCACTGCTTGAGCGCTGCCTGCGACCTCATCCGCTTCTGGTGCACGCCAATCTGCATTACCTCTCCGACCCATTTGTCCTTCTCTCCGGGGAGGTCGGGGTAAAGCGACCCCTTGCCGTCGAGGAAGACTGACGCGATGTGAAGAAGACAGGGATCGCCGTGGTCGGCGTTGATGGACTCGTCGCTGTAGGAGCGCGTCAGGTAGCGCTCGAGCACAAGAGGTGCTGGTGGATGATCTGCCATGTAGCTAGTGATCCGAGCCCTGCATGCGTCCTTGTCCCCGTCCTTCGGAGTGAAGCGTGCGACCCATCCGTCGATGAGCTGCTCCATCGTTATCCTCTCGACTGTCTCTGCGCTGACCGGCGGGCGCGCAAAGAACAACTGGACCAGCTGGCGCACTGGGGCCCTCGCATCTTTGGGAGATGAGCAGAAGCGCACTTTTCCGATGTCGCCGGTTTCGGGCAGGCAGAGCTCCCTTGCGTAGCACCGCATGGCTTCGTTCAAGGTCGCTATCATTTCGCGCTTGCTGAAGACGACGAGCTGGATCAGAGGGATGAGAGGATTGTTGCGTCCGACGTGATACTCGTTGAAAGCGCGGACGGCCTTGCGGATGTCTCGCTTGCTGACGTGGTTCTGGTACATGCCGCCGGAAATGTCCGAGCTGCTGGCCGGCTCCAGCTCTTCATCCTCTTCGTCTTCCTCTTCCTCTAGAGCAGCTCCTTCTTGGACGTGCTCTGCTACGCCTGCTGCTGCTGCTGCTGCTGCTGCTGCCATCTCTGCTGCTGCTGCGTCCGCTGCTGTCGTTCCTGCTGCCGCCGCTGCTGCTGCTGCCGCTGCCGGCGTTGCCTGGCCCGCCATGCCCTCGTAGAGGGACTGTCTCTCGCGGCGAGACTCATGATCATCCTCCAGTGTGAAGCCATCAATCGCCGGGTCGAAGGGTGGACGGTGATGCGGGCGGCGGAGGTTGAGCAGCGGCGCCTCTGTGTGCACCATGTGAGCGGGTGCAAACGCGCGATGCGAGTTGCGCGCGCCATGGATGTGCTCATTCCGGCATCGGGCAGGACGGCGACTGGCCGCTTGACTGGCCGCATCGACTGCAATTTTGTCGCTCGTGACCGTCTGCTGGCGCGGCCCCTGCCGCTTAGCCCTGAAGCGGAACGTGAGGCGTGGATGCTGAGTGGGCAGCGTGCCTTCTGCCGGGATGGTGACCGTTGGAGCTGGCCTGTCGAGCTGCGCCGCTGTCGCGTACTTCTCCGGAGGGTGATAGTATGTATTGAGCACGTCGAGCGCATGCTGCATGTCGGTCAAATGATCCAGGAGCTCCTTGAGAGCTAGGCCCCAGATGCGCGGAGCACCTGGAGGGGCAGCCAGCACGCGCAGGCGAGCAATGGTGGGTTCCCAGCTCGGCTGTGATACAACGAGACAGGCATATAATCAGCATCGTTCGAGTGTGCAGTGGGCATCTCGACTTACACCTGCAAGGAGGGCGGGATCCCTCTGCAGCCGCCAGAATCCGAGGCCCTTCAGACCTCCGGGGTGATAGTCGTGGCCGACAATGAGAGCCGCTTTGCGCGCTTCCCCAGGTGTGCTCCATGGCTTGCCTGGCAGGAAGTCATGCAGCGACCGGTTGTCCGTGAGGACGTACGGTCGTCCCCGCGCGCCGCCTGACCACTTGCGATAGCCCACCGTGTACCGCACCTCCTCGGGACGCGGGAGGAAGTTAAAGTCGCTATCCGGGCTCAGCACCACGACAGTGTGAGTTGTGCGAGCCACGGCTGCCCAGCGGTAGATCGACAGGTCGGCTTCGTCGGCGCATGCTACGAGAACGGACTGGTGCATGGCGGCGACGTGGCAGAGCTGAGGGTTGGTGCGAGCGTACGCATCGGCAACGTCTTCGCGCTTTAGAAGAGTCGAAGGGTGGTTTGGCAGACCGAGGGCAACCTCTGAAATGGACTCGGCCTCTTCCGGCGCCGACAAGGAGAGGACAGCCCGGGCCGAGGCGTGCTGTCGCACCAGCGAGAGAAGATACTTGACGCGTTTCCATCGCTTGACTCGCGCTGTCGGCTCCGTCGGTGGATCGTATCGTAGAGCGACAAGCTCTTCCATAACGGCGTCGAATACGGCACCATCCTTCCCGGTCTTCTTCTTGCGCAGCAGCGCCTCGGCGAGCTTGGCTCCAGTGGTGATGCGGGCATTGTCGATGAAGTAGGTCTGTGTGGGAGCAGTAGACAGATATGAGCGCTCTGTGGGTGTCCATATTTGCCGCAGTCGTGCACACGTACGACCTTGTCCTGCTCTCCCAGGAAAGGCCGCTCGCCTCTTCGGAGCGAGTCGTCGAGCCACTGCACACGCGCACCGAACTGTTCCGAGTACTCTTGACAAGCTTCGGCGATGATGGTAGGCGCGTCGAAGTCGGCGCTGCTGCTGTAGAAGGCTTCTCGCACATGGCGTTCGAAGATCTCCCCGGCGAGCGAGTGCCGGAGATGACCGAAGTGGCCGTTGACATCGACAACAACAGCTGCGTGCAGGTCAGAAGCAAACTCTGCATTAGAGCTAGTGCTGTACGTCAGTGCTGCTGCTGCAGGGGCTGCCCGGCTTACCGAGATGCTGGTTCGCGCTGGACGCGCCTTCCTTAGCGCGGGCGAGGGCACTCCGGACGTGCTCGTGGGTGGTCTCAATGTCGGGGAAGCTGTCCTTCGCATAGGCAGGATTACGACGGTGGCTGCCTAACCGTCTCTGCGCATCCTGCTTGAAGGGATGGCCCTTGGTGATGCCCATGGCGGAGTGCTGTCTCTGCGGCCCGTCCTCGGCAGAGAACGGGCGCAGGCGTGCGAGGTTGAAGAGGGCTGTGGATCTAGCGCGACCGATCTGTATCAGATCTGGTCGTCACTGAGATTGTGTGTGCGTAGGCACATTCGTCGAGGTCGTTGTCGTTTGCATGGAGAAAGGGGGATTGGAAGGGCAGAGGGTCAGCCTCAGGGCCGGGGCGCGGGCTGACGGGCAGGGAGAGCAGCCAGGCAGAGCACAGCACTTACAACTCCTTGATGGGCGTGCAGATACTCGTCTGCGAAAGAGGGAGAGTCAATTGGGGCAAGAGAGACCAACCTCCGGTGTGCAGAGCGCATCGAAATTTGCAGGGGCGACGCTAGCTAACTCCGCGTCCAAAGCTTCGCGGAACAAACAAAGGGGTAGCATCACAATCTAGGCGATGACGAAGCCGTCGGGCTAGAAAGAAGAAGAAGAAGAAGAAGAAGAAGAAGAAGAAGAAGAAGAAGAAGAAGAAGAAAAAGGAAGCTGCGAAGAGAGTGGGAAGTCACTGATACATGCTAATGCTTCTGCGGTGTGATAGAAGGAGATCGTCTGTGTATGCCCTCATGCTTTCTGTGCCCAGAGCATTTTCATCAGTGCATCTAGATGGATGCTCGCACCCTTGGTGGGAGGTATGTCCCTGTACACGGTTTCGACCTGGCCGTGGACGCCATCTTGACCTTAGCCGCCGCGAGCGTCAGGCATGACCAAGACAGCTCGCTCGCTCACCTTTGAACTGCTTGACTTGGCCAGAGTACCGCCAGCGGCTACAATGTAGCTTCTGATGCTGTCGGCAAGCCTTTTCTTCTCCTCGCCTGTGCCGATGACGGCGTCGTCCAGAGCGAAGCTCCTTCCCGCCAAAAAGCTCGGGTTCTCCGCGTGATTGAGTGCAGCGTCGCGCAGCCCGCAGCCGCACTTCGTCTTGTACGCAGGAGTGCTAATGCGCTCGTCCCTCGGCTTGTCTGCATGTGCGAGCGGTATCAGTAAGCTGCGCAAGAGAGTCAGGAACGATGCACAGCCCACCTCGCTTATGGGCGATCCAGTCGGCGAGGCACTCCTCGCTAATCACATTGATGCCGCTGATGATGGATTGGATACAGTTGGCAGGCGCCGTCGTAGTATCGAGTGCGTGGAAGTCGGCCGCGCGGACGTCCTCTGTCAGGACCATGTTCGGCGTGCCTGTAACGGCGTCACGAAGTTTCTTCGACTTTTTGGAAAGGTAAATCTAGGGTTTGCGCCCTCAGCAAAGTAAGCTGGTGACTGTCGGAGCCGTATCGAAGCCGACTCACTTTGTGGACGACCTGCATCTCGTCCGGCGCCTGCGCGTCTTCTCCGCTTCCCTCGACGGGCACAGTCTTGGCTGGTGCAGGTACGCCGGCGCTGGTTGCTGCGGTGCTGTCTGACTGTCGAGGCGTGCGCCCCGTTGTGCCTGCTGACCCTGTCCCTCCGGCGGCGACTCGCGCGCGCAATGGACGTCCGCCCTTGGCACCGTCAGTTGCTGCAACAGATGCCGCTGTCGATGGAGTGACTGTGGCTGGTGCTGACTGAACCCTCGTAGCCGCAGCTGCTGCAGATGCTGGTGCTGCTGATGCTGCCGGTGCTGGTGTTGGGGCTGCTGCTGCTGCTGCCGATGCTGCTGCCGGTGCTGCTGGTGCTGCTGATGCTGCCGGTGCTGGTGTTGATGCTGGTGCTGGTGCTGCTAGAGAGGGCGCATCCGCGCGGCATGCCGAGGCCGTCAGGTTCATCGAGCTGGTCATCGCGGCCAGCGGCAGTTGCGCAGGAGTTGGAGGCGCAGGGTGAGGACCGGCGGACGTCTCTGCCGGGACAGTTGGCACACCTGGCGCCACGCGAGGCGTGCTTGCTGTGGGTGCAGAACTGGTCCCTGGAGCCGCCGTGCCTGCTGCCTTGGGCGCCAGATTCGCTCGGACCGAGCTTCCGGAGAGGAAGGGCGATAGAGCGCCTCGTCGGGGCGATGACGCTTTATTCGGAGAGAGGTTCTGCAGCGGATGCACTGCGGGCTCGAGACGCTGCTTCTTGGGCGTCGATCCGTTGGGGGCGTCCTCGTCCACCGGCTCTGCGTATGACTGCAGTGAGGTGTCAGCGTGATCGCGCTTCTGGCGAGGCAGCAGCAGGAGCAGCACAAGATACACACCTTCTTCGAGGCGGCCGCTCTGGTTGCTCTCGCGGCTCTGGGAGGCGCCGGGCCCGGCTGTGACAGCTTGGCCGTCCCTTTTTTCTTTACAGGTTGGGCGTCGTCCTCCTGCTCAACTTGATCCTCCCATTCCGGGTCCTCCTCGTCGCGGTCTGTGCTGGAAGCTGGGCGAGCTCTCTTCTTGCTTGAGGTGGAAGCGGTGGCTTTGGCATTGCCCTGCCCTTCTCCGCGCTTCTTCTTGGCGTTGGCCGAGCCTGCACTAGAAGCAGCTTTGCGCTTTCGCGAAGGTGCTGCCGCCTTCTTCGGCGCCTTGGACTCTGCCGCTGCCGCTGCCTCTGCCTTTGCTGCTTCTGCAGCTCGAGCTGCTACTTCGGGGTTGAACGGCGCACTCGGCCCGGGCTTGGGAAAGTCGCAGAGCTTGGAGACCGGCTTCTCGGGCTTCTTCGTGTCCTTCCCCTCCTTCCCCTTCTTCTTGCTGTCCATCTCGCCTTCGGCAAGCGTCTGGCCTGCAGCTCCTCCTTCGGCATTGTCTCCTGCACCCGCAGCGTTCTCTGCCCCCGCCTTCTCTCTCTTGACCGTCCGGCGGACTTTGAGGGTGCTGTGGGAGAGCGGACGCTCGTCGTACGCGCGCGTGCGGGCGTTGACGGTGGCGAGGATGCCGTAGATTTTGACGGCATTGTCCGAATAGGGTGTAGCGCTGCCAAAGATCAACGCTTCCAGGCGGTCCGCGGCCTCCATGAAGGCTTCCGGTGTGAGGGACGTGCGCTTGACGACGGGCTCCTCCCACAGGCCGAGGTCGCCCTCCTCCACCTGCCATAGGCTGTGCCTCGTCATGTCTAGCATGATTTTCTTGATGCTCGCTTCTTTCCAGAAGAGCTCCGCTGCATCTAGAAGCTCCTCCCCGTGTAGCTGATTGCACAGGTCGGACGTGCCCTTCGCCAGCCAGCGGAGGAGGCCGACCAGGTGGGCAGAAGTCGAGTAGAGTTGGACGTCGGGCATGTACTTGGTGTACTCTGCAAAGACTTGTCCGATCTCTTGCAGGAGCCTGACGACCAGCTTGCGCTGCAGCTCGGCATCGTGCCGCAGGTCTCCGACAAAGTGCTGCCAGACCTGCGCCGTCGAAAAGACGTTCTGGAAGAAGTCGACATTCTCGAGAATGCGAGAGTCGGCGAAGCGGAGACTGCCCTGTGACGCATGTACAGGCTGGGGGTTGGGAGCAGCGGCGGGGACGGGCGGAGCCTCCTCGGGAACCTTGAAGCTCGACTCGCGGCAGATGGAGGCGACGAGCTCTTTGCAGAACAGCAGCACGTCTTCCGGGTTGTCGCCTATCTGCCGAGACACGGCGACGTCGAACTTGCAGTCGCTGACGATTTTCCGGGCGTGGTAGCAGGCAACTGGGATGGAACAAAGCTCGTCAGTGCGCTGCTCTCATCGGCGAAGCGGAACAAAGTGCCACTCATACGATGCTTTGCCTCGTACTGCTTCTGTCCCTCTGTTATCGGCTTATAGCATGCGTTACACTTTGTCGCGCGGCGCGGAGGGCGAGGGGTGGGACGCGGGTTGCTCGAGCCGCCGGCTGTCACTGGAGCTGCTGCTGCGACAGGCTCGTCATTCGCAGCGGGGTCGCGTCCTTTCCCCTTCTCCTTGGCCGATAGGCGAGGGCCTTCCTCCGGGTCGCACTGCATCCCGTCGGACGAGGACGAGCTTGCGTCCGTACTTGGAGCCGTCGTCGGGGCCGAGGGCGCATGAGGCACAGGAGCAACAACAGCAGCAGCAGCAATGGCGGTAGCGTCGCCGTCGAGGCTGAAGGGTGCAGCAGTGGTCGCTGCTGCTGGTGCCCGCTGTCGCGTCGTGCGTGTTGACCGACTGGCAATCATTTTGGGTGGCGCGGGAGAGCGGGACCGAGAGAAGAAAGTGGAGAGTGAAGTATGAAGAAGACGACCGTGGCCAGCACCGATGGGAAGCTAACACCCGTGCGAACCTATCTAGCTAGGTGCTGAAGCCGTATCTGCTCGGGCGACCAAGGTGTCGCGCCCGTACTTTTTCCCCTCGAGAGGGCGGCGGCGGGTCGGAGGCGGCAGCTTCCAGAGCGCGTCTGAAGACGAGGCGAGCTCGTAGAGGAGGATGTAGCTCGACCGATCTGTATCAGATCTGGTCTCACTTTGTAGTGTGTGTGTGTGTGTGTGTGTGGTGCCGTCGTTTGTTGTGAGCCGTATGTGGAGGGCAGCGAGGGTGGGTGGATGACGCGCGCGACGGGGTCAGCCACAAGCACAGAGAGCGCTGTAGAGCCGGCAGCGCGCAGCAAGGAGCAGCAGTGCTACTCACATCTGCCTGTTGCTCTATTCGAGCTATCTGTTGCTGCGCTGCAGCTGCTGCTGCTGTAGTGGTGGTGGTGTGCTGGGGGGGGGGGGAAAGGGGAGAAGCGGTCTCGGGCGCCTCGCACGCGCCGCCACCGTGCCCAAGCGGACACGGAGAAAGCGACAACGCGAGACGTTAGCACACGAACATCAGCAGACCGACAACCATGTATCCTGTATTGCACGTCTGCATGTTTTCAGCTAGAGTACAGCCAGGCATGCAGTGAGCTCTGCAATCCGCGCGTCAATGCGCTCCTTCGTCTTTGTCCCGTCCGACGACTCGCCCTTGGCAAGCCACTCGAGTCCAGCTGCTGGAGCAGTGCACTGGCTCGGCTTGTCGACCTGCACCAGATTGGCGTTGACACGCTTGATGGCTGCTGACCGCATGTCCGACGGGCGGGATTCGAGATGGGGAAAGCGGGGCTCCGTCAGGATGGAGGCGAGGAGCAGATTGGCGCCAGTGTTGGCCTCCTGAAGCGACCGCACGTCGCAGACGAGGACGAGGTTGAAGCGGCAGCGAGAGATGGCGACGGTGAGCTTCTTCTCGTCGATAAAAGTGGTATTGGGCAGGCCGCCCTCGCTGTTCCGTGCGGCGACCAACGAGACAATGCAGAGGTCGGTGGTGGAGCCCTGTGCCGTCTCTATCGTCCCAATCTGGAATGACTTGAAGCTCGAGCAACCGGAGAACAGCTTGCAGGTCGCCTTGAGCTCTTCCACCTGGGCGGAATATGGCGTAATGACGCGAACGTCGATGGGCTCTTGCCGCGCACCCGCAGCCGCTCGATGGTAGTGAAAGAGATAGTTGCGAATGGTGCCTGCCTCTTCTGCATTGTACTTGCTCGTCCCCTCTGCGGACCTCATCGTTCCCGCGACGTCGAGCACAATCACCGGCTGAAAGAGCTCCAGCGCGTGGAAAGGCGACCAGCGCAGGATGTTCTGCCCCGTCGGCGAGTGTAGGCGCGTCTGGTTGTAGCGATGCGCGTCGAGGAAGGTTGTGATGACGCCGGGAAGGCGGAAGCATAGCGTGAGCCAAAGCGTGTGGTCGGCGAGCTTGTCCATGAGGTTGAAGCGGAGATCCAGCGTGCCCTCGTCCGCTCCCTTGATGACTGCACCCAGCTGCTTGGCATCTCCGCACGCTACCAGCCCAATGCTGTCGAGCAGCACACGCACCAGGTCACTCGCCTGGACCTGCGACGCCTCGTCCAGAACGACAATGGCTCGAAGGAGGGCGTCCACAGCAGCTTGGTTGTAGGGCGTTGGATACCCCGTGGTCATGAAGCAGACGACCTTGGGATCGGAGATGACGAGGTCGACAACGGCCTGGTCGAGCAACGCCGAAACGCTCTTGGTGAAGCGCTTCCTGCTGCCAGTGAGATCGGCGCTGCCGAAGCTGGCAGGATCGTCGACGACAGACTGAAGCCAGGGCAGGTTGTTCTCCAGCTTCATCTTGCGCTGGTTCATAGCCTTGGCCTTCTCCTCGTCCTTCGGATGTTGTTCATCGATGTACACCCTCTCTTGGGTGAGCTGCTCTTGAGTGATCTTCTTGTTCTGGTACTGGTCCCAACACTCCTGCAGCAGCCTGCGCCGCACGCCTTGCTGGCTCGCAATCCTCTCTATCTCTGTCTTCCATTCCGGAAGGAGCAACTCGGCTGCAGCATAGGTAGCATGGTGCCGGATATGCTCGGGCTTCCTCTGCGCCCGGTCGAACTTGGAGACGCGCACGCCTTTGAGATGTCGCGAGATGGCGAGCGGAAGCGCTGCGAGCATCTCCCTGAGCGTCGCCAGCCCTTCATCGACTGCCTCGTTGGTGGGCGCCATATAGACAACGCGCTGCTTGAGCGCGAGGGCTACGATGCTCGCGACGGGGGTGGCTGTCGAGATCTGTTGAGCCGACTGCAGAT
This sequence comes from Symmetrospora coprosmae, assembly GCA_008802785.1. Lineage (NCBI taxonomy): Eukaryota > Fungi > Basidiomycota > Cystobasidiomycetes > Symmetrosporaceae > Symmetrospora > Symmetrospora coprosmae. The sequence continues at coordinate 150,081 of VUYT01000025.1, read as the reverse complement.
ACTGGACGACGTACTCGAGGATGACGGGCTGCCGGCTGTAGATGATGGCTTGACACATTGTCCTCGTCTTGCCCGTACCAGGCGGGCCGCCGAGCGCGAGAAAGCTGTAGTCGCTGCTGCCGAGACTGCGCATGACGACAAATGCGACATAGTTGAAAGCGTAGCGCAGCTGTTGAGGCGCGAGTTGCTCTCGCGTGCAATGCTGCACTGCTTCCTTGAAGGTGCCGAACTCTGCATTGCTCAGATGCTCCTTCTCTACTTTGGCAGCAAAGTCGGCGGGACGGAGGAGCGCATCCTGCTTGGCAGGCGAGAGTTTCGGCAGCAGCGATAGGTTGTACTCCGAGAAGAAGAGCGTGTCGAGGCGCGCGATCCGGATGACCAGACCCTTTGCTCTGAGGAGCTTGCCGGGTGTCATTGAGGTGGAGCGCCAGACCTCTCTGAAGCTGCTGTTGCTTCGGTAGACGTCTGCCGAGACGCGGACGTAGATGTCTTTGGCGTACCCCTTGTCCCTAGCCTTCTCTGCAGCCTCTTCTTCCTTCTCGTCCTTCAGATCAAGCACGATATCGCGCGCAGGCTCCTCCTTCTCCTTGCCCTTGCCCTTGTCGAGATAGCCTAGCTCGCCCTCGTCCCTCCTGCGCTTGGCCGTTGCAGCCATCGAACCAGGCAGCGTATATGCGGTAAGGACGAAGTGCTGCTGGTACTGCGGATCCTCGAAGAAGAGGAGGACGGGCGTGTGCGGCGTCATGCTGTCGCTCCACATGTTCTGGATGGCAAAGTTTCCGAAGGCGACCCTGGCCTTCGTAAACGGGCCAAAGAGAGCGTCCCCCTCCGAGAGATGGAGATCCTCGGGCAGCTCCTCGTGGTCCGTTGTCTCAGGGATGACCAGCTTGACGTCTGCGAGGCTGTATTCGAGGTACTGCCCTGGGTCGCCGTCGTTGACGAACGCGCGGTACCAGGCGAGAGCGGTGCGGCACCGAGAATCGATGTTCTGCACGTACTCGTTGATCTGGTTGGCGCTGAGACGGGCTTTGAGATGGGTGTAGTGCTCGTAGCTGCCTGGCTCGGCCAGCGGTGCGAGGGGGAAGGGGACCCTGGACGAGCGGTCGGCAGGATTGGCGAGCCGGTCGAGGGGAGCGGTGAGGAGGTGGCTGCGCAGGGTTGCGCATGGGCGTGAGAGCTGGACAACAGCATCGTCGATGTTTTTCTGCCTGCTAGCGAGAGTCTCGGTGCAAAGGAGCTTCCCCTCGTCCTGGAGCTTGAGTTCGGTGGAGCGTTCCATGGAGACAACTAGTTTCACCGAGCTCTAAGAGCTACTGGATCCACTTGAATGTGTGTGTGTGTGTGTATGTATGTGTGTGTGTGTGTGTGTGTGTGTTTGATGAACGGTCTCTGTTGAAGAGGATGGACAATACGTCAGCTGCGGCAGACGGCGCTGGCAGAGAGCCAGGGACGCGAGTGTCTTCGAGAGCGAGCAGGGTGCAAGGACGTACCTTCCGACTGGCAGGTAGCTTGACACCCCGTGTCCTTCCACTGCTCCGCTGCTGTCCTTGCTGCTGCTATGCCGTGTTGCTGTGGGCGAGGAAGCAGGATGAAGAGGAGGTCAGCGCACTGCAGCCGAGTCTGAGAGGGGACGAGCTCGGGCGTGGCAGAGCCGCGATACCGCGCGAGAGCGAGCAGGCAGCAGGACGCACCTCTGACGTGCTTTGGCCACTGCAGCCGCACGACTTGCCTTTGCTGTTGCTGCTGCTGCGGTTGCTGTCCGGGTCTGTCAGAGGTGGTACGAGCGAGCGTCAGTCATGGCAGACACGCAGCGGCACGTGTGCGCCAGACAGGGCAGGAGAGGAGCGATTGCAACGCACCTTTTCGAGCAGTGACACGTTGCTTGTGCTGTTGCTGTTGCGGTCGTTGTATTGTTTTGGATGTTGTTTGTGTTGTCGTTGGGGCGTAGACGAGGGCCAGTCCTGCGGACGCCGCCCAGAGGCAGGCTCGCCGCGCTCGAGCTGCTCGGACAGACACCAACCACGTCGTACCATGGGAAGGAAGGGAAAGGGAACAGTCAAACGCCCAGCAGACGAGGCAGAAGTAGGACAGTCAGCGCAAGTAGCGCCGGCCAAGAAGAAGAACAGGAACAAGAACTCACGCGAAGAACGCACAGCGGAACGCCTTGCTGGGGCGGAAGCGCCGCAGCAGCAGCAGCAGCAACAGGCTTCAACGCAGGACAGTCCTGGACAGACAGCCTCGTCTACCATGGATCCCTTCGCCGTGAAGACCGTCACGCCGCAAGGGAGTCCCGAGCCAGAGCCCGTACCCGCTAACCAGACAGGCGCATCTGGCGCCGGTCCGGGCAACGACTCTGTCGCGAAGCCCGTGATGAAGAAAGTGAGCGTGCATTGCTCGCGACATTGACGTACGATAGCTGATATACCTGGCTCGTGCGCACTTCCAGCTCACTGTGCTCGACCTCGCCAAACGCGACTCGGAGACGGCGCGCCTCCTCACAGCGAGCCACGGACCCATCCTCGACGAGGACTTCAGGCCCATTGACAAGGAAGCTCGAAAGAAGGCATTCGAGGAGGATGCGGCTGAGTGGGAGAAGAGTGAGTGAGCGAGCCCGCCTCGCAAACAGCGCTTCAGATGAGCGTGAACTGACAATAACGATAGACGAGACAACAGGTACCACTTCGACGGAAGTTGGGGCGGTGGTCAAAGACCTGCTGCAGTTGGCACTCGGATAGCTGGATAGTACTGAAAGCGGATGTCAGTCTAGTCCTGTTGTAGTCCGCCATTCGCAATGCAGACTCCAGTAGCTCGACTCACGGAACAGAAAGAGATTGCGCAGCTTACGCTGCGCAAGTACTGATCCGACATATGAGCAGCCGTACATGCCTGCCACGACATGTGCAGGAGACTTACTCACTGTATGTAGCAGGCCGCGACCTTTCTTGCTAGGTTGCGGGCTCGGCCATCTGCGAGAGTCAGCTGCGTACTGAACAAGAAGCAAGCGTCATGTGTCAGTCGTGGACAGAGACATGCGCCTGCTCCATTGTCATGATGTATGTCTGTATTGCACGCATGACGGTCGTACCAATCATCAGCGAGCGGCTCTCTGCGTTTCCTTCGAGCTTCGCAGGACTCACCAAGCGGACGGGAGAAGAAGGAACAGAACTGACGGTCAGCCAGAACATACATCAATATACCCTGATGACAGCTCTCTGACGGAGATGAGAAGTCGCTACAAGCACAACGCTCTCTGTCTCCTTGCCCAACAGGCGAGCTCAGGCCGGCCGAGGCATGTCGATCGGGTCCTCTCGCGGGAGGCGCGCTTCTTGAGGCTGTCGAGACTGGACGGGCAGGAGCATGAGCACGGGACTGGCGCGAGCGTATTGTAGCGGTAGCTGTGAGGTACCATGACTAGCTATAGGTCAGCCAGGATTCGCTGATGCTCTGGAGCCAGATGGGCGCGCTTACCATGCTGAAGCTTGCCTGCACCACTGTATGACCTGATACCCAAGCAATCATGCGAGCGTATCCTGCCTGGTGATAGAACCAAGATCAGCCGAGATATGATACCGGTTGTATCTCCGCTTCGCCCAGAGTGCTGCCGCTGCTAAGGCAGAACTCCGTCGCGAGCGCAGCCCATATCTGTATGCGCGCCAGCAGGATGCGGGCGCGCGAAGTGCTTACTAGGTGTGCACAGGAACAGTCCGAAACGGTCTGCAGACCAGAGGAAGGGACGCGTCAGCCGCCGAACATCCAGCGCGAGTCTTTTGTGCTGATCTGTATTGCGCGGACTCACTTGGGTGCTTGTAGTTGCAGCCAGCGCCAGACCTGCACTTTACTGCGGGCAAGAAGGTCAGGGACTCGTGAGTCCGCGTAGCCAAAAGGGATGAGAGCCGTTGCCATGTCGAGAGTGGGGATGTCTGCATTGCAAAAGCTACTGGGATAGTACAGGTACTGGAAGGGTAGATGTCAATGAGGGAGCGGGTTAAGAGTGCAGTGAGGGCGAGAGACTCACCATGATGCGGTCGAGTCGTTCAGATCATAGCCGCAGAGCATTCCGTGCCCTGTCATTCGCCGTCCTCGTCTCCAGCTCCTCTGCCGGTGCCAGACGCATTCTGCCCTGGGATAGCATTCTCCTTGCCTAGCAGACCATCCATATTGATATCGCCTGGCGCACTTCCAGTGTTCCTGCCGGTTCTGAGAGGGGGAGGCAGCGTGAGATCGCTGCTCCGTGAGGGTCAGTCCGCAAGGAGAGGAATCAGGAATCGCCTTCGGTAGACTGAACTCACTCGTTGACTGAGCTGCCCGACCTGCCAGTGCCCTCCTCGCCTGAAGCGAATCCGTCCTCTTCTCTGCCCCTCTTCCGCCCTCCTCGCTGCTGCCTACAACGATTGATTGATGTCAGCGCGAACGAGCCATCGCGCAGCAGATGCACTCGCTCACTGGGTCTGCGATGACACAACCCTGGTTCTGGCTGCTGCATCGTCTGCACTCGGTTCTTTGTCCGCCCTGCTGTCGTTGTCGTCGTCGTTGCTGACGGCCCGCTCCTCTCCGTCATCGTCTTCGTCTTCGTCCTCGTCTCCGTCCCCTTGTGCATCCGAGCCAGCAGGGATCTTGCCGCCCTCTTGATCTCCCGTAACTCCCTTGCTTCCCTTCTGCTGATTGCGGTGACTCCCGCTCGTCTCCTGCTGTGCCCGCGTCTTTCCCGCCACTTGAAGATTTAGGTCCTGCGTTGTAAACGGCAATAGTGAGCAAAGTATAACAGCAATGAACGCAAAACCAACTCACAGCTAAGCGCTGTCGTTCTCCCCTTGCATCCAGCACAGTGCCTTTGTCCGTACGTGTTCTTGCGACGAGAAGATTGCAGTCCTTGAGCGGATCCTTGCTCCTCGAGGAGGAGGAGGACGACAGTGAATCTCGGGCGAGAGTCCCCGGAAGCGGGACTAGGCTGGGGATGTGCCCCATGGGTACGGCACGAGGGGGAGACATGTCCCATCCCTCCCCTCTCTGCCCTGTAGCGAGAAACCTGTCCACCTCCTGGCTCTGTGTGGCGGTGAGGGACTCTCCCCAATCCTGACGGGTGAGGACTTGCAGGGTGAGGGCGCTCCACGACAGAGCGTTTGCGACTCTGAAGTGCATTGCCTTGAACCAGGCAGAGCCGCCCGAGCGTCCATTCCCGTGTCGATGATACCCATGAGACGGTCGACCTCCCTCACCATGGCGCTGAAGCTGATGTGCATGCTGTCGGGGATGGTCGGGTGCACTGGGAGCGACGAGAGCTCCATCTGCTCGCCGATATCCTGCTCGTCGTCTTCTTCCGCGACGTCATCCTCGGTTCCGTCGTCTGCCCGGCTTGCTCTGCTTTTGCGGCCAGCTTTGGAGACCGTGCTCACGCCCGCAATGTAGCTGCCATCCTCGGTCCTGCAAGCGATATTGCCGTTCCCATTGCGCTTGCCTCTGCCGTTGCTGCATTGCTTTGTGGTCGAGGATGGCTTTTTTGTTTCCCGATCTTGAAGTCTGCACGGACTGCGCGACAGCCAGGCCCCGTTATCTCCCTGGGCGAGCGAGTAGCTGATGCACTTGGTGCAGGCCATGACGACTGCTATAGATGGTGCCGGTACTAATCTTCCTCCCGCTGCTGTTTTCGTGCGCGTGCGCTACGCGTGGAGCTACGCGTCGACCTCGGCGCGCTTGCCCGGTGCTGGGTTATATCGAACGGGCGCGAGAGTGTATGGCACTAGCGTCAACGAGCTCTGGGAGCTCTGTATCTGCTTAGATAGTATTTGCGACTGCGTGGGAGGATGAAGGTGAAGCTTGCATGGGTCAGCGTCATCCGCAGGTCACCCGCAGGTCACCCGCAAAAGGCGCAGCAGCAGGAGGGGCAGCAACCCACAGAGGCTCCTCTCCTCCAACCAACAAGCACATCCATCCACCGACACATAGCAGTGGAAACAAGCACAATCAGCCAGCATGTCCGCCATCCATTGCATCGCATTGCATCGCATCGCAGAAAGTCAGCACCGGAGCATCTGCGAGGTATCGCTGGCCACCCTCGTCTTGGGCGAGATCAGCCAGGTGACTGCCATGATGCGCAAGAACGCACGCTGGGCGGGAGCGCTGCAGCAGCACAACCACTACAGCTATGGGAGAGACACGCCGCCGTCTGCATCGTCCGCACCCTCTGCTTCAGCTTCGACATCCGCGCTGGGCGTTGGCGCGAGTGAGGAGACGACACCGGGCCTGGGCGGCAAGGACAAGGAGCTCGGCGGAGGATCCGCTGCAGCTGCTGGACTGCGAGGGACAGTCGCGGCAGCTGCAGCAAAGGCAGGCTCGGGTGCAGTTAGCGGCACTGGGAGTGGAACCGGACTCGCAGCCCGCGGCGGCGGCAAGGCGGCTGCAGCGCCGGCCAGCCAGACGCTTTCAAGAGACAGGGACAGCAATAGCAGGTCGGCGTCGGCGACTGCGAGCCTCGCCAACCAGCCAAATTCGCTCCTATCGGGCTTCACGGTGCTTAAAGCTGAACTGCGCGAGATTCACGGTGAAGCGGCTACCTGTCTTGCCGCCTTGTCTAGCAACGCGCCCAGACTGACCTGCCGTTCCTGCATCTTGCGCTTACGCGCGTTACACGCTTCGCAGACGTGTCTCAGCTCGATGCTGTCATCCTGCTATCACCTTTCCTGGATGTCGTGCGCTCCGGCGACACGTCAGGCCCGATAACGGCAACAGCGCTCGCATCTGTCGACAAGTTCATCTCGTATCAGCTCGTCCACCGGGGCTCGCCGAGCCTCGCACAGGCCATGACGGGTGTCGCAGGAGCAGGCACGCACTGCAAGTTTGAGGCGTCAGACTCGGTCTCGGACGAGGTTGTCCTTCTCAAGATCCTGGACGTGCTCAGGCACACTCTCACCAGCGAGCTGGGAACCGTCCTCAGCGACGAGGCCGTGTGCGAGATGATGGAGACGGGCTTGAGTATGTGCTGCCAGATGCGCCTGAGTGGTACGTGCGGCCGCTTCCGCCGTGTGACAGACGCTCGAGCGCTCATGCTGAGAAGCGCCTGTCCCGTCACATTCCGACAGAGATGCTGCGCCGGTCCGCAGAGCGCACCATGCAGGCCATGATAATCTCTGTGTTTCGCCGGTTGCACGCCGTGCCATCGCCTAACGACGAGGGCGATCCGCCAGCCACTCCTACTGGCGCGAGAAGCAGTGGCAAGAACTCGATTGCACTGGCCGCAGACGGGACAATTACACCCAGAAACGAAGAAGACGTGTCGCTGCGGATGACGGCGCCCGATCCCACATCTGGACAGATCCCAGCTGCTTCGACACCAGGTCTAGCCGATCGCCCTATCATCTCGCGGAACACATCTTTCGTCTCAAATCCGTCCGTACCGGCATCTCCCAGTCCGGAGACAACTGAAGGTGCGTGTGCCTTCTGGCTGATACTCTCTCAACGCAAAAGTCCTCGAGAAGGACAGACTGATGGCCCCATTGTCCCCGCAGATCCCGAGCCGCCGCAACAAGGGCTACGGCCATACGGGCTGCCGTCCATCCGAGAAGTTCTTCGCGTGCTCATATCCCTGCTCAACCCGCACGATCAGCAGCACACGGATTCGATGCGGCTTATGGCGCTCGGTCTGCTGAACGTAGCCTTCGAGATCGGAGGGAAGAGCATAGGGAGATTCCCGGTTCTGCGTGCGATGGTGGCGGACGAGCTTTGCAAATACCTTTTCCAGGTACGCATCTCATGCCCCAATAGGGACTGTTCGGGAAAAGGTCGAGCTCACCCGCATTTGCGATCCGACAGCTCGCTCGCTCCGAAAACACCCTCCTGCTGACATCCTCGCTACGTGTCATCTCGAACGTATTCGACACAATGCGCGAACACCTCAAACTGCAGCAGGAGCTCTTCTTCTCCTTCCTCGTCGACCGGCTCATCCGCCCCGCAGGCTCGCTCGCGTCCGCAGGAGCCCGGAAGGGCGAGATGGAGTCTGAGCTCGACGCGCACACCTGGAACGTGGCCGAGAGCCCGGTGAGCGGGCACAGTATCGTAGCGCTAGCCGGCACGCCAATGAAGTCGGTGCACTCGCTCGGTGGCACGGAGCGCCGCAGCTCCGGGTCGTTGACGCAGTCTGGCGGGCCATCCTCTGGCGGGAGCAGGCAGCAGCAAGCTGTCTTCACGCACGCAAACGAGGCGAGAGAGCTCATGCTCGAGTACCTCGCGCAGTATGCGAGAGCGCCCGACTTCATGACGAACCTATGGATCAACTACGATTGCAACGTCGACTGCGAGGATCTCTTCGAACGGCTTATCAAGTTCCTCAGTCGGGTATGTAGTCTGAAGCGAAGCTGTCACATACCCGTTCTGTTGCTAATGAGTGACATGCTTCTCTCTATCTCTATCAGGGCGTCTACCCGTCTGTACCAAATAACGCCTATCACCAGGACAATTCGCAGCTGCAATGTCTCGATACTCTTCTCACTTTCGTCAACTACCTCTCTTCGCGTCTAGATGCCGTGCGCGTGACAGCTCCTACCATTACTATCCATACTTCAACGACTGACTAAACCTTTCCTCTCGCGCAATAGCCCGCGAAAGAAACACTCTCGGTAGGCATTATCACAATCGCTTGCTCAGCGAGCGGCCTGCTCACGGCCGTTCCCTTCACAGATGTCCGAGATTGACCCGCAAGCACTCACGGCCGCCAAAGCCAGCAAGCGCAACCTGCTCGAGGGTGTGGTCCGCTTCAACGAAAAGCCAAAGAACGGCATCTCCTTCCTCGAGGCAAAAGGCTTGATATACACTGAAGAGAATGCGCATATGCCCAAGTCCGAAGCTCTCGCTATCTTCCTGAAGAACTGTCCCCGTCTCGACAAGAAACTGCTTGGCGACTATCTGTCGAGACCAGATAATCTCGACACGCTAAAGGCATTCCTCGGCTTATGTAATTTTGAGAACGTGAGTCGCCGCATGTAGAGATGACGCGCACATGGAGCAGATGACTGACTGCCTGCATGCCCTTTGAGCAGAAGGTCATCTCGGACGCCATGCGGGACATGCTGGAAGCATTCCGTCTGCCTGGAGAAGCGCAGCAGATTGACCGGATCACGGAAACGTTTGCGCAGATCTATGTTGCTGCCAATCCAGGTACGTTATGGCCCTCTCCGTCATGATCGAGTCCCGCTTACGTCCCTTCGCGTATTAACAGACGGCGAGATCAAGAACGCCGATGCTGCATATGTTCTCGCATTCTCGATCATCATGCTCAATACCGATCTGCACAGTCCTTCCATCCGGAAGAGGATGACTTTGGAAGACTACGCTCGCAACCTGAAGGGTGTTAACGACAAGGCTGATTTCTCGATCGAATACATGGTATGTATTTGTGGCTTGTTGGTGCCGTTTCTGGTTCTCGCTAACTCATGCCGACTCGGTGCCAGCGAGCGATCTACGATGGCATCCGTAAGCGTGAGATCGTTATGCCAGAGGAGCACGTCGGGCAGCTCGGCTTCGATTATGCTTGGGGCGAGCTTCTACGGCGGGCAGAGCGGGCGGGACCGTTCCTGATCTGCGAGGGCGCCGAGTTCGACAAGGCCATCTTCACGCTGTCGTGGAAACCAGTCATATCGGCCCTATCATACGCCTTCACGCACTTCACGGACGACTACATGCTCCAGCGCGCCATCTCCGGGTTCCAGCAGTGTGCCTCGCTTGCCAACAAGTTTGGCCTGCCAGAAGTCTTTGACTACACCATTCGCTCCTTGTCCAAGATCACGGGCTTGTGCGCTAGTCAGCTGCCGCCTGATACGTCGATGACGTTCCCGACTATCGACATCGACGGGCAGACTATCTCTGTCAGCCCCCTGGCCCTCCGCTTCGGCACGAGCTTCAAGGCTCAACTGGCAGCGGTCGTCCTCTTCTCGATCGCGAATGACAATACCGCAGCCATTTCGATGAGCTGGCTCGATGTGGGTGACATGGCCGCTAATTGCTGTCGAGCGGGAAGCTGACATCCGATTGGAACGTAGATCTTCGAGATCTACCAATCTCTGTTTATCCATTCCCTCCTCCCTCAATCCCTGCTGAACATGGGCGAATTTCTGGCTGGAGCACCCGCAATCCCGCTCAAAGTCCGCGTCAAGCCGGCTGTGCCCGAAGAGAAGCGCAGAAATGATGGCGGCCTTCTCTCAACACTCTCATCCTACCTCCTTTCGCCATATGCGAACGGCGCGGAGGGCATCGGGCGCGATGTCACCGATGACGATGTTGAGCACACACTCTCGACCTTGGATTGCATTGCTTCCTGCCGGGTTGACTCGCTATATAGTGCGATTATGTGAGTCTGTAACAGGCCTGCGGCAGAACTCGTAAAGCTAGCTGTGCTGACGTTGATCCTTTTCTCGCATTGCAGCACCCTTCCTGCCGAAGCTCTAGGCATCGCAGTGCGAAGTCTAGTCGATCTTACTGAACGGTTGACACTCGATAAGATCCGTCTTCGGCCTCAGCCAGGACTCGCGAGCGGTCCGCCTTCACCCGCTACCGGGCGGATACAGGTCGCGTACGATCCGGCAACCGTCTTCATGCTCGAATTGCTCATGAGCATCGCTGGCGAGGCAGAAGATGCGGTTCACGAGACATGGCCTGCCGTGTTCGAATTCGTCAACAAGCTGCTGGCCGCCGCTCCCTCCTTCCACCACATCTTGCTCGAGCGGGCCGTGACTGGACTGCTCCGACTCGCCTCCCTGGTGGCGAAACGGGTAAGCGCATTCTCCGCTGCTGTGGAATCGAAAGGCCCAGACTGAACCCGCCCTGACGCGACTGAACTCCAGGACGAGATGCGGGACCAGGTCTTCCTCGCACTTGATGCGCTACAAACTCTGCCGCAGCCAATCATGAACATCCTCTCGGAGCAGATTGCCGCCGGCCTTTCGAGAGTCCTGCTGGAGAATCCGGCAGCCATCAAGTCGGCAACCGAGTGGAACCTTGTGTTTGCACTTTGGTCGGCCACTGCCGTCAAGGAAGAAGCGGCAGTGACGTCATTCGCGCTCATCGGCCAGCTCGCGGCAGGGCAGCTAGCAGGCGGGCTCAGTGCAGACAACTTTGTCGGCTTCATCCGTGTCTTGACGGACTTTGCGACGGCTGCTGGCATGGGAGACGTGCGATATAGAAACAGCCCAGCTGGGTGGGTGTCTCGTGGGCCAGCTCGTATGAGTGAAGTGTTCCTTGCTGACTTGACCAATTCACCCAGCGCGAGTGATCCCGTCGTGTTGCGAGGCAAGCAAGCGCTCGACATGATCCGAGATGCTCAGTCTCTCGCCAATACGCTTATCAGCAATTCGTCGCTCAGCCCGCCACAGGCGTGGGAGACGTACTGGCTGCCTGTCCTGCTGGCATATTCTCAGCAGAGCGTGAACGGATGCCGAGAGATCCGGCAAACGGCACTGGCAAATCTGCAGCGGACACTCATCGCGTACGAGGTGTTGTCCAATGCCGAGGTCGACCTTACCGTCGTCTTCGACCGCCTGGTCTTCCCGATGCTGGACGACCTCCTCAAGCCGCAGGTCTTCCGGCGCGACCCGGAAGGCATGGGCGAGACGCGTCTGCGCGCTTCTGCACTACTCTGCAAGATCTTCCTGCATTACCTCGTTCAGCTATCAGAAAGGCAGGGCTTCGCTGGCATGTCGGAGCTGTGGATGAAGATTCTCGGATACCTCGACCGCTTCATGCACAGCGGTAGGAGGGATCAGATGGTGAGGTGTCCACACATACAGCGCTTCACTAGCATGAGCTGACATTTGACCACGACAGTACGAGGCGGTGCCTGAGTCGCTAAAGAACGTCCTGCTCGTTATGCACGCGTCCGGATTCCTTGTCCCGCCGCATCAGAGCAGAAGCGAGGAACAAGCTGCCCTCTGGGACGCAACGTTCGATCGGTTAGACATCTTCCTGCCTCAGCTCAGGCAGGACCTGTTCCCAACGCCAGTCGCGACTCGCTCGAGCCAACTGGCCCTGCAGCCTGCTCCCGCTCGGAGCCCGTCACCTTCGCCATCCCTGCCGCAGGGTGAGGCCGATGAGCGGAAAGAGGCGATGAACGTGTATCTGTAGACTGTCAATGCATGGCACTCCCTCGCTTGTCCCTCCTTGTTGTGTACAACGCGATGCGTAAATGAGAGAAGTACATGATTGCGGGCAGCCATTCTGAGACCCGGCATTGCGAGATTTGGGCGAAAGACTGTACTGATCATTGGTGATGGGCAGAAGTACCGTGAGAGCTGACACTGGCTGGAATGTGCCTGATTGGTGCTGTGCGTCGTCTATCGTCATTGGCGTTCCATCCCGTTTCGTCCTCGGTCGTATGTTCGGCTACTCGGATCCTGTTCTTATCCGTTGTTCTCTGCGATCCTGCACCCGCATCTCTCTCCCTGGCATCGCCCGAGCGAGTTGATGCATCCTGCGGAGCTGCTCAACTAACCACTCGACTTCACCCGATGTGCCAGCTATAGGTGAAAGCGACGCCGGATGCACCGCACAGCTCTACGAGCTCGGCGGCTACCTCGGCGCTGAGGATACGGAAAGCATCGAGATCGTCCGTTGCTGCAACTCTGTCGAAAATGTGAGAGATGCTGAGCCTCCGTGGGCAAGAGCTCGGCTTCTGCAGCATGCTCTTGACAGAGGTGACGAGCTGGTCTTCATCAATGTTGGTGAGAGCATTGCGGGTCTTGGTCGAGATGTGCAGGTGTCGCAGCTTTGTGGAGGCGAGATGGCCGAGCCCTTCGAACTCGAAAATGTTGCAAGGGATACAGGCGGTCTGGAGCTGCCGCAGAGGCGCTAGCAGTAGAGGCTCTGCTGACCTCCAATCCCGAGTGACACTGATGTAGAGATGCTCTAGCTTCGACAGCTGGGCTAACCCGTCGCGCAAGGCGGCCGTGGAGATGCGGGTATCGTAGGGACCTGGTCTGTGGTCCTGGCTGATGCTGAGCTTGCTGAGCGTCCGGGCCAGATGGCCCATAATAGTAAGGAATTGCTGATCGCTCAGAGCAGTGTCACCGAACTCGAGGGCTCGGATGCTGCATCCGAGAGCGTGAAGGTCGGGATTATCGATGATAGCCGTGGATGCAGAGAACGCCGAGACTTGTGGATTGAGGAGGATTTCTTGGCGCATGTTCATAGAATATCTGGATCCTCCAAAGAGACTGACATGCTCCACAGATTCGCTTAGTGCGCGTAGATTCAGCAGGTCTGCGAGTGACGGCTTGAACTGTTGAGCGATCTCTGCAGAACACAGCTGTCGGATCATGCGAAGACGTTTGCAGCGCCTGAGAACTTCGAGGAAGGTCTCGTTCGGCACGCCACTGAAGTTGAGGAGGTTGAGGTGCTCAACATCGGTGCAGCGAGTGAGAATGGCGAGGCAGGTGAAAGAGACAGCCATCGGCGACGTCGAGTTGGGCGCAAGCGCTTGAGCAGGGACCCCGTCGCCGAGGGTCAACGATTCCACCTTGGCTGCAAGCACTGGCTTCTCAAAGATGATTGCGAGGAATTGCGTGGCCGCACGATGGTCACGAGGTAGGTTGAAGGCGAGTTTGCTGTAGAGAAGGGGCTCTGCGACGCTGCACGTTGCAAGCCATTTCTTGTGGCTGTCAGGACTCACAAACAAAGCGGGATAACTGTCCATCGTCTGGCTCGGACAAACGCACATATGCCAGTCCTTGCACACGGGCGACGACGAATAGAGAACAGCCGAAGTCCCAGCGAAGCTCTGTTCGCAGGTATCGAAGGCCGGATCGTCCGGCAGGCCACCGAGGTCTTGTGTCGCGCGGAGATCGCATTTTCGGTCTGCGTGTTCGTCGGCGACGACGGCTTCGAAGATGAGGGTCAGGAGCTCCGTGGCGAGGGTTTGAGCTAGACCGAGCTGGATGTATGGCATCTGCTTCTTCTCCTTCTTCTCTTTCTTCTCCATCCCGGGCTGGGTCATCTCGCCGAGATATCTGTGCGTTGGAGGGTGGTGGGAGGAAGGAAGGAGGCTTCGGGGCGTCTCCGCTTCGAAGTCGATACGCGCCCGGGTGGCAAAAGGCGGAGGGAGAAGGCAGAGCACGCCTGCCCATATACTCTACGCCGATCGGCATGACGCTCATCACAAGCACACGACTATCCACTCTGCTCGCAGCCTCCGCGACAAGCCGCTACAGGGATTCCGCTTCGCAGATGTGCAAGACCCAGCTGGCGCCTTGCAGCCCACACGTCACCAAGAACCCGTCTTCGCTGGGTCTTTCATGCGATTCCACGGTCGACCCCCTATAGCTACATGACGAGCTTGGCTCCTCTCCTCAATGGTCATCCTCGCTCGGCCCCGGACAGTCGGCTAGCAGTTCCTCCTGGTCGCCATATGCCGTCCCGCACCACAAGCAGTAGCTGTAGCGGCAACACCGACCAAATGCCGCGTTAGCTCGATCCCAACACAGAACAATCGCGCGCACATACGGCCTTGATCACAGAAGAGACGCACCTGTGCCGCTCCCGGAGATATCGCACCGTCTCTGCCAGCCGCTCCCTGGCGTCCATCTTGAGGAATGCCATTTTTCGCTCTTCGCGCTCCTCGATCTCGGCGTCCTCAAACACCTCGTCCTCCCCTCCTTCATCTTCGAGCTCAGCATCAGCATCAGCAGAAGCCAGAGCGGGCCTCGCCTGATCGTCGCCCAGCAGATTCTCCTCGTCCCCTTCTTCCGCCCCGAAATCGCCGAGCCGCGTCTTTGGGCCAAAGCGCCTGGCGTCCAGGTACGCTGCGCGGAGAGCGCGCGCCTCTTCCTCCGGGTCGAGCCAGAGGTAGTTGTGCTTGACGCCGATGCGCGCGTCGAGCTCGGCGCACGTCGCCCGCGCCCGGGACAGCAGCCCGTACGCGCGGCGCTCGTCCCGGGTCGACGCGGAGCGCGAGCGGTAGTCGTCCACGCTCAGAGTGGCTCGAGACGAGGCCGACGAGACGGCGTCGGCAAGCTTGCGCCGCTTGGCTTCTTCGACGCCGAGGCCGCCGCGGCCTGCGGTACGCGTATACGCGTAAGGAGGAGGTGAAAGGATGTAGAGGGTCGAGTCAGGGGGGTGTGCGAATCGGTGTACGGGCGCAGGTGCCTCGATGCACGCATAACCGTACCTGAACGCATCTGGATGGCTATCGGGTCTATCCGCGGGCCAGGTCTTGCGGCCGTGGCTGTGGCTGCAGCGCCGTTGCTGGCAGTTACAATCGACGGTGTCGGAGCGGCCTTCTCGCCCGTCTCGACTCTATCACCAGCTGAAGTACCGCCGCCGTTACTGTATGGCCGCGGCTCGCGCTTGGCGAACAAGCTGACATCAAAGGCGGGTCGACTAGGTGGTGGCTCGTCTTCGTCTCCCTTTCCGTCGGTTGAGTGCGACCCGTTGATCTGGTCTTCTCCTGCCCTGACGCTCGTGTGAACCTGACCGTAACTACTTGCATCATTTTCGCTGTCTTCGCTGTCGTCCCCGTCTTCCAAATCATCCTCGTCACTGTCCTCCTCATCACTCTCGCCGAACCCGCTCAGACTGATAAAGTCGCCCGGCGGCTCGTTAGCAGCCATCTCGCCTTTACTGCTGCTCTTCTTCTTCTTTGCTGCCTTCCTCGGAGGACGCGGCGAGGTCGGCAGCGGTGCGGCACGCTTCCTGTTTCCGAGGCTGGACGACGAGCCGATGCCGCCCCTAGGCTTTGTTGACGCCTCCACGTCCATCTCGTCCGCGCTCGAATTCTCGCTTCCAGCAGGCGTCGTCGAGGAGGAGAGATGCGACTGCTGTTTCTTGCCGAGCGCTTCTCCTGGCTTGAACCCCATCTTGATCATCATTCCGAGAGCCTTGTTCCCGCCGGCGGGTGCAGCATCCGAGCCCGCGTTGGACGTGCCATTTGCTGGTCCAATCTCTCCGTCAGGCGCCACCGCGGCGGCATGACTCGCATACAGGATATTGCGCTTCAGCCCTTCCTCGCGGGCCTCCTTCTCTCTCTCTGCGCGGCTCTTGGTGTAGCCGCGCTCCTCGTGGCGCTTCCGGGCCTCTTTGCGCTTCTGGGCGTAGCTTTTCGGCTGCTTGGATGTGTCTTGAGCGGCCTGGACGAGGAACTTGTCCGACATGAAGTCGTCCTCGTCGTCGTCGTTGTCGTCAACCCCATCATCCTGTAGTGTCACTGGTGGTCTGCCCTTGCCCTTGCCTTTTCCCTTGCTGCTGAAGGCGGGCGGCGGCGAGTCTGACGGCGAGGCTGACCCTCCTGCTGCAGCCGACGAGTAGTACCTGCTCATGGCTGCCTGGCTGCCTGGCTACCCTGCTGCGATGCTGCCTATGACACTGCGATGCAATGTCGTCGTTGTTGGTGTGTGCCCATCTGTGCTTTGTTGACCGATAGAGAACGGCCGTGGACGACGGCCACGGGGTACATACAGTATGCCTGCCTGTATGCCCTTCTCTCCCTCTAGCCATCACAGCATCGCATCGCAGCACATTGCACATTGCACAGTGCACAGTGAGGCCCACTGCGGACACAGACACGGACACGGACTCGGATACTGTGCAGCAGGAGCAGCAGCAGCAGCGTCGCCGTCGTCGTCCCCGTTTCGCCATATCGCAACAACAGCCCCGGATGAAGTCCATCAGGAGATCACTCAAGGACAGGGACAGGCAGTCACCCCCGAGCACGGCAGGGAGCCACAGCCATAGCCATAGCCAGCACCACATCCTCGGAAATGGCAGTGCAGGCAGTGCAGGCGCCGTCCTGCTGCCCGTAGCGGCCCCACGGGGAGGGATGCACGGCAAGACCCCTCCGAAAAAGGTCATACGCGCCATTGCATCCTACCGCTCCCAGTCCCCACAGGAGCTTTCGTTCGAGTCGGGCGACTTCTTCCACGTCGTCGGCGAGCGCGTCGATGCTGCTGCTGCAGAGATTGAATGGTTTGACGCGGCCAACCCGCTCACAGGGGCAAGGGGACTCGTACCGGCAAGGTGCTTCCAGATCCTCGGCAGGAACGAGAAGGAGAATGCAGCAGTCGCAGTCGCCCAGCATACACGGAGCGGGAGCATGCACTCGAACGCGGCCACCCTCAGTCCACCTCTGGGCGGCTCTGGCTCTGGCTCCCAGGGGCACTCGTCCTCGCAGTTTCACAGTCAGCAGCAGCAGCAGCAGCAGTATGGACAAAGAGGCAACAACAGCAGCACAAGCCTGTCGCGCCAATCGGCAGGGAGCAATGGGACTGTCCCGTCGCCGTCTTCCGGCACTTTCCCAAACGGCGCGGGAGGAAGCAGCCGTCTCTCCAAACCTTCGTCAGCCACAACAGGCAGTGGGAGCAGGGCAAAGACGCAGCCCCTGTACGGCGTCGTCCAGTATGACTTTGTCGCCGAGCGCGCGGACGAGCTCGACGCCAAAAAGGGCGAGAGCATCATTGTCATTGCCCAGAGCAACCACGAGTGGTTCGTCGCAAAACCCATAGGGAGATTAGGCGGGCCGGGCCTCATTCCCGTCAGCTTTGTCGCCATCAGCGATACCACTACGGGTGGGTGGCTATCTCATTCTCGTCCTTTGCTCTGCTCCGCAGGCGAGGCCTCGCCTTTATCGGAACATCGACTGGGCTGACCCGCTCGCGACCCTATCACTCCCGCAGGCCAGCCGCTGCCGCAAGAAAAAGTCCGCGACATGATAGAGTCTGGCATGGTCCCGCCTGTTGAGGAGTGGAAGAAGCAGACTGCGGAATACAAGCAGGCTTCCATCCCCCTGGGCCGCTTCGACTTTAGCAACCAGTCCACCCCAACGCTGGTCAATCCGTCGGGTGGACCGCAGCGGACGTCTGCCGGCAGCAACGTGCCATACAGCAGCAGCAACAACCCGTCTGCCACGAGCTTGGGCAGCTCCGGCCGCCCGCCGTCCGGGGCCAGCGGGCCAGGCAGCAGCGGGCTGAAGACCTTTTCGCCCAATAGCTCGACGAGCAGCTTCCACAACACCCACCAGCATCAGCACCACAGCCAGCAACAGTATCAGACGGAGAGCCAGATCCAGCAGTACACTCGTCACCAACAGCAATCCTACGATGAAAAGACGCCCCAGCCGCCTGCGAATGGGCAGTTTGCGTCTACATCGTCTGCTTACCCCGTGCCGGATGACGCGACGCCGCAGGATAGCTATTTCCATCGCCAGGGGCAGCAGAGCGAAGGGCAAGGGCAGGAGCAGGAGTACGAGCCTACCGGCTACGAGCAAGATGGCGAGGTGGAAGACTACTACGACAAGTACGGCCTCGTCTCTAGCGCAACAGTCGAGTCGTTCCACAGCGAAGAGGAGAACTTCTGGTTCCACCTGCGCGTCAACTTCAGCCAGTCTGGGTACAGCCTGATTCTGTACCGGCTGTACGACGACTTCTACGAGTTCCAGTGCGCGCTCATGGACGAGCACCCGGTCGAGGCGGGGCGCGAGCTGCCGGCTGGCACGGACGCGCGGGCGGGGGACGTGCCCCGGCGCATCATACCCAAGATGCCCGGGCCCGTGGACGCCGTCGACGAGGTTGTGTGCGCGCAGCGCGTCGACGACCTGACCGTGTACTTGGGCGGGCTGTGCGCGCTGCCGGACTACCTGCGCGCCGACCCGCTCTTCTACGAGTTCCTCGTTCCCCGCCCCGGCGACGTCGAGGCGGCCGCCCCGGACGCGGCCATGCGCGCGCGCTGGGAGGCAGAGAAGACGCGCGACAGGGAGCGCGACCGCGAGCTCGCGAGCTCGGCCAGTGGGAGCAGGAGTTTGGGCAAGAAGCTCGACGAGGAGGTCGAGGAGTACCTCGATCAGATGGGCAACGTCGCGGATCGCATGTCTGGCGCCCGCATCAACGACCACCACGAACACGGCCACGACCTGGGCTACAGCAAGCCGGGGCCAGGCAACCTCCCGCCGCTCAGCACGCATACAGCCAGCGATCTCAATCGGAGCGCCCCCTCGTCGAGCATGTCTCCAGCCGGGCAGTTTGCCGGGTATTCAATGTCCAGCAGCGCCGGCCCCAGTGGGCACCAGCATGCACGTCAGCCGTCCACTCAGCAGTACCGCCCGCCTTCGTCCAGCGGGGACAGTCAGGGCGGCGGGGCGGGCTCGTACAATTCGAATGGCGGCCCGCTGTCCGCCGGTTCTGGAATCAACTTTACGTCCCCGTTCGGCGCATCGGTCCCGAGCACCACCAGCAGCAGCAGCGCAACTGCCACCAGCGCGCCCTCTGCACAGGTTCCCGCATCCCCGTTTGTCAAGATCAAGATCTTCCACCGCAACACGGACGATCTGATTGCCATTCGCGTGCCGCCGAGCATCAATCTCGCCGCCCTGCTCGACAAGGTGCGCGAGCGCCTCGGAGGCGAAGTCAGCCACGTCCGGTACCGCGACGAAGGGAATGCCCGCCTCAGCCAGGGGCAGATGCAGAGCTTGCTCAGCCTGCCCGGAGGAGCGAGGCTCGTGGAACTCCGGAACGACCGCGAGCTGGATGACTGGATCAAGGGCGCGCAGAGGCTGGTCGCCTACGTCGATTAAGAGGACTCCTTCCGATCGTCATTGTCAGGTATAAAGGGGCGAAATGAGGGGAAAGCATCGTGTTGTTCATTCGTGCTGATGCTGGGAGTATTGGGCTACGTCTACCTAATCAGTCGAAATGTGCACAGCAAGCGTATGCCTATTCAGTCAACCAAAACCTCCCGCGAGACTCTCACAGGCTGTGACGCCTTGCGTTCGTTCTAAAGCGAAATACTCTTGCCCACTCCTGCATCTAACCACAACAACAGTGACTGCAATGACTCGGAGCTACACAAGATGACCATGCACTCCTTGCCGACCAGCTGCCTACTCCCGACGCTGAGATAGGGCTAGCCCTTTCCTTACGACATAAGCCCCTGCATCTCGCTCCGTCTGCGGACCCGTTCAGATTGTCAGTCGGGGCATGTGGAATGTGTCTAAGCGGGCGGACCTACAGATCGTCCAAGCTAGCCTTGAGCGCACTCGCGTCCTCAAACTGCCGCCTGGCGTTCGCATCGTCCAGATAGCCCGCGACAAGTGCTTCTTGTCTGACGAGCGGAATGGGCGTGGCCATCAGCGCTGCGCGTCTCCGGCAGATGTCGGATCAAAGGTGCCATTCGGACCTACTCGTACAGCACGGCCAGTCTGGCCATTCTCTCCTCTTCTTCCCGCTGGCTCCGTACGCTCTGCTTCCGATTCAGCGGCTTGTTTCCATTCCCACGAGGAGGCCCGTTCCGGGAAGCAGACAGATCAATGACCCCTTCACCGTTGACCTTGTTAGTCGGCGGTGGCGGCTCATCCGGGAGCTCGACCGCCAGCGCCCCCATGCCTTTGACGATAGCCATCTTCTCCCCGAGAAACAGCATGGCGCGGTTGAAGATGGCCTTCTGCAGACGATCCTGCGACGACGAAATGGGCAGATTGTTTGGCCCGATGAGCTTTGATGCGGGGCTAGTCGGTGTTGTCGGATGCGGCGGAAGGTCGCGTATGCGTCTCGCCAGCGCATCGTACGATGCCAAGTTCTGAAAAAGCATCTTGCGCGCCGCATTGAAGCGCTTGACGATCTGCACAGTGGCCGGCGTCGTGCCCCGCAGCTCCGAGAGCTCGGCGAGAGCCTGCTCAATCTCGGTCTGCATGCTCTTGAGCAGGCTGTACAGGCGCATCCACCCCTCCGTCCGCTTGGGCTGCACCTTCTTCTGCCGCTTCATGACAATGTCCAAGCAGTCGCGACACACGCGCACTCCGCGCTTTGTCTCGTCCGCGCGCTTGCTCTCAAGGGCCGATTCGAGTAGGTCCCGCTCGCGCTGGGAAAGGCTCGGATTGAACGGGACCGCGGCATCCCCGAGATCGACCTCTCGTAGTACGCCGGAGGTGAGCAGGTTGAATGGGCGTGGTGCCGCGGATGCGAGCGATTTCTCGGCGAGTCCGAATCCAGGCGCAGGCGAAGACGGCCGGGAGTCCGGTAGGTGATCGTAGATGATAAAGGTTGAACAGCGGACCATCCGCGTAGGTAATGGCGGGGCTAAAGGTGCTTCCGCCATATTCTCGCTTTCTGGGCCGCGATAGGCTCCAGTGCCATTCTGACGGGTATTGGACGCTGAAGAGTTCGGAGGGAGGAAGCAGACGACACGACCGCAGAGACGACAATGGTGCTTGCGCGTGATGACATTGAAGGGAGCGGCGCAGATGGGACAGCGTGTGGTTTCGGCGTCGTTCTGCCATTTGACAATTAGCTGATCGGCGGCTGAGAATGGGCAACCTCTACGTATCAGCACGTCGGTTCCTTGTGATAGATCGCCTCTCAGAGGACATACATCTTGTGTCTGTGGCTCCTGTGACGCGTGAGACGCCCTTCATAACACGCCCAAACATGTCGCTTGTCCTGCGGATGCCACTCGTCAGTCGCTGGGGCGAGGCGTTTGCAGCAGGCGGTCCTCCAGTAGCATCGGACGCAAGCGAGTTCATCGAGCTTGACCTGCTGAAACCCCCTGGGCCCGACGAAGTCTGACTTTCCGTCCCGCCAGCAGGGAAGTGCAGTTCGACAATCTTGTCTAGTCGACGGAGGAGGCGATCTTCCTCTAGCGATCCGCCACCAATGCTGATCGCGCTACCTCCGCCGATGATGTCAATCTCCTTGCTGCCTCTTCGCCCGCCGCCCCTACTGTTCCTAAAGGCGATGAAGTCGTCCGTCCGGTCGTTGATGACGCCCTTGGGCTGGTAGCCGGGCTTGTATGGCGCTTTTCCCTTGGCCTTGCTGCTCATCGCTCCTTTTTGCTGACCACTGCTCGACACGCTTGCTTCTCTACTGAGCAACGGACTCTTGCTGGAAGAGCCCTGCTTGTCCCTGGCTAGCTGCTGGTTCGCATAATCTAGCCGAAGCTGGGCCGCTAGCGGCACACCTGTCGGATGAGCAATATCAGCAGCCTGTGGTGTCAAGCTTTGACCTGCGCCAGCTGGTGTGGAAGGCGTTGCTCTGCCGGATGTTTGGTAGGATTGGCTTCCATTGCCTGTTCCAGGACGAGAGCCCTTGCTGCCCTCTCCAGTGACAGGAGCAACCGCGTTCATCGACAGGCTCCGCGAGCTTGTTGGCAGACCTGCGGAGTTGCCGGCTGGCGCCAATAGCCCTTGATGCAAACTGGAGCCGCTCTCGCTGGCGGGCGGTGTCGACGAGAAGTAATGGCTCATGTTGCCGAAGCCGCTCATGCCAGGCACGTATCCCTCTGGCGTACCGCCATTGGTCAGTCCAGAGTCTGCCCGATTGAGCATCTGCACGCCAACAGGCAGCCTGTTCCAGACGGCATTGGCGACGCTACTCGCGGAGGAAGGGATTCTGACGGGCGTCGACCCGTCCAGAACGCCGTTGACCCCGTGTAGCCCGCGAGCGAATGCGGATGTGATGTGATTCGTAAGGTGAGGCATCGGGTTGGCGGGAAGGTGGGATGGTCCCGGGGAGGAGGCGGAGGAAGAGCTCGAAGCTCCCGTTACCGCGAATACAGGCCGCTGGATCTGACTGAAGGAGTGCGACGGACCGTGAGGGTGTGGCTGAGTAGGCGAGCCGGCCATAGGTAGGCCTGTCGCAGCCGATTGCGACTGAGACCGCGAGCGTGAGCCGGTCAACTGGAAAGGGAGACTCGGCGAGATGGACGAAAGGCGGCGAGTAGAGGCGGCTTGGATAGTCGAAGCCCCTGATGAAACGGTACCACGCTCTGCTGCGAGGCCGGGCGAGCTGAAGGAGCTGTCTGTGCCTGTGTAGCTCGTGTGGCTGCTGCTCCGGCTCGAGGCGTCGCTGACGGTGGAGGTGCCGGGACGCAGAGCTACGTCGCCGTTCGCTCTCGCCGCCGCCGCGCCGGCATGCCCATCAGCATGCGCATGCTGATGGTGATGCACGCTCCCTGGCGTCTGCGCGGCAGACGATGCGACGCTGCTCGACGGACTGCCGGCAATGCCATGATGCGATCCGGGCCGGATGGTCGCTTCGCGCTCTCGCTGACGCAGCGTCAACTGCGGTGCGGTCGACTCGCTATGCCTGCTCGCAAAGTAGTCGGCTTCGCTGCTCCCAGCACTGCCGTCGTTGCTATGCGAGTGCGAATGCGAATGCGCCGAGCTGGGAGATCCGACCACCGCTGAAGCAGCGGGCGCACGAGCAGCGGTACCACCGAGGACTCTGGTAGGAGGCGCTGCGGATGAAGACGATGCGGATGCAGATCCAGATCCGGATCCATGACCGCCGTCGCTGCTGCTGCCAGTGGAGAGCTGCGAGATGCGCTTGTTGCGCACGGTCGGGTCGAACGCCCTGTATGTGACGCGGGCGCCACCTGGTGCGGGCAACGATGAGGCCGTCGAGCCGGATAGTGAGGTCGAGGCCGCACTCGACGTTGTAGGCACTCTTCCTCTTTCCGGTGGCCTCTGCATGCTGCTGCCTCTCCTTATGTTCGAGCTGAGGCCATTGCGTGTGCGCGCAAGAGGCAGAGAAGCGCAGTGCGGCTTGACATCCCTGGATCGCTTCTAGGTCTGCTGCGTCTACAATAGTTACAGGAGCCACAAAGCGAGGTATGTCATTCCATGTTCTACAGGTACACCACCATCTGCCAAACGATACAGGTCTGATGGACGTGCACTGCCGTTTATATGTGAGCGCACTGCACGAAGATGTGGCGAATGCTATGGAGACAAGGGCCGCCAAGCCGACGTACTGACAAAGTGCGCGAGAGTCGTATAGTGATGTGCTGGTCGTATCGATAAGTCGTCCAAGTCGGTGATGCTGCGCTGGCACATGCGCGCCAACGCTACGCCCCTCTTGCAAAGTAGACGATGAGGGCGACGGCTAGGAGAAGAAGGGGAGCGGCGCCCAGGAGCATCCACTTGCCGTAGCACTGGATCTCGCTCCGCAGACACTCGCGTGTGATTTTTGGCAAGCCAGGCAGTTGCTGCTGCTGCTGCTGCTCCAGGTCCGTCTGGTGTCCACTGTGGTCTTGTGTGCGCCGAGATGAAGATGCCCCGCTCTGGCTATGCCGCGATGAAGAGCCAGCCTTGTCGCCTGCGGACTCGCTAGTGCTGCCGAAGAAGCGAGCGAAAAGGCCCTGCCGTTCGCAGACAGGCGTCGAAGGATCCTCCCATGGGCCTGCACAGAAGGGTGCGGCGGCCTCTCAGCCCGACACTCTTGCCTCGTGGCGCAGCTCCGGCTCACGGGAGGAGAAGCGCATCACTACTCACTGCTGGCGGGTCTCGGAAAGCTCGTGTACACCTTTGAGTCTCCTCTGCTCAGCTGCGACCGCCTCGTGCTGCTGCTGTTGCTGTTGCTTCCGTGCAAGCTGTCATGCGGATCGACGAGGGTGTCATCGCTTGATCTTCCCGCGCCCGTCGCCCCTGCTGCGCCAGCGCCAGCTTCTGGCGACGCCGGAAAGCCATAGCTGTCCTGCCGCTCCAGCCGAGTGTCATTGCTGTGCCCCGGAAAGCGTATTGCTGGCGGCACCAGTCCATGCGCGCGCGACACGGCACCAGGGGAGTCCAACAGAGGCGTCCTCTCTCGGGGGGTGTTCGCCGGCTCCGCCAACGCGGATAGCCGGGACGGCATCGCACAGGATAGCCAGGGTGCTTCCTCCGCGCTCTTTCCGTGTGTACTGCGTACGGACTCGCACTTTGCGCCCCGAAGCTGCTCTTTCCGTTCGGGATGTCGGGGCGAAGTAGAGGTACAGCCGCCACGTGGCCAGAGTGTGATGTCAGAAGAACTCGGCGCGGAAAGGGTGACCCTGTCACCGTTGACTTCTGCTGTCTGGTACCAGATCTGAATCGTCTGCATCCAGTGGGCTGAATTCAAGAATCGAGGCGCGTTAATCGAAAACGCCACTCGCAGGCCTAATATATCTCAGAGTCACAGGATCGCATATCTCCTGGTCTGGTGAAGACGTGCTCTGAGTCTACAGCAACCTCTTTTCTTCAGATGTCACAACCTTTACAGTCTCATCTAGTCTGGCGCAGCCTATGCGCAACCTGACTAAGTGTGGAGGCCACCTCTTCCAGCGCCCGCGCGGTCTCGTTCGCTCCTTCCGCGCCAGCAGCATTCACCTCGCTCATGAGCTGACTAAGGATACTGCCGCCCATGTCGCCCGCAGCTCCGGGAGTAGCAGGCTGAAGCGGCACTTTCGTGCCGGTCCGTGCGAGAGCTGCGGGGATTGTCGCAGGAGGTGGAATGAAGTGCCTGGCACTGGGTGCGGAAGGCGGCGGCGTCGTCGAACGCACGGATCCAACTGACGAGTCATCGCTCTGTGACGACTCGGCTCTGTATCGCTTGTGCTGATTAGCCACCACCGTCCGGGCGAGCGACATGGACGCGGGGACGTTGACTGAATCGATGTACCGCATGGACCCGTCGTTCAATCCAACAGCATCCGTGTATGATCGCTTCAGTGTCGGGACGCGCGGTCCGATGTCGGCTTGCTCTGGCGCGATCTGCCGATCTAGAGGCGTCGAGTACGAGCGGGCGCCCATGCCGGGCGTGGACAGATGCGGGAGGAGCGGTGGTAGGACAGGCCCCTTCGCATAATCACTGCCGGAGTGTAATGAGGGCTGCGAGAGTGATGAGGCGGAGCTTACGCGAGAATGACAGTGCGATTGCGAGATGGGTGTACGAGGCGGAGGCGGGATGAGCACACGACGGGGCGGAGTTGAGATGGATATCGGACTGCCGAGTGAGGGAGCTACTGGTGGTGCTCGGGCCCGTGTCTCTACATTACCGCATGGCTGGTATGCCAATCTTCGTGGCTGACCGGGCGAAGCAGAGTCTCCGGAGCCGAAAGGCATAGCCTCGTCTTCCCGGTCCTCCAGACCTCTACGAAGAAAGCTCTCCCTGTGCGGTGTTTGCGCTGATAGCTCGTCTCTCTCGGTGTATGTGGGATAGGCAGGCGGACTGCGTGGCAGCGCCATTCGACGGGGTATGGGTGAAGCAGGCGCAGGGGGAGCGATGTAGCGCCTGATGGTGGTAGGAGTCACGGCCAGAGGCGCAGCCGAGCAAGGGAGAGGGCTCCGGCCAGAGCGCATAGCGATAGCAGGCGGAGCTCGGCCCCGAGCCCGCGGGTCTCCGGCCCCGTTGGTCGTGTCGGAAGTCGTGCGCAGATGCTTGACCGGGCGCTGCAAGTGCGATACGAGAGACGGGCTTACAATCGTCATTGCGCGCTGCAGCTGGTTGCGGAGAGACGCGGATGCTGATGGAGGTGGGATGAAGATTCTCGGTGAACCACTCGGCCCCTCGTTCAGCGAGAAGGCAGCAGCACCACAAGTGGGCAAGGCTGACATGGACCCGCTTCGCAAGCCATCGCTGAAACACGCCGTGCCCGCGTCGAGAGCTAAGGCGGGTCGCTGCCGCTGATCCAGTCCGCTTCCATCAGCGGCCATGTGCGAAGGCTCCAGTCGCAGCTCCCTAAGTGCCCCGCGGAGGCCTGCTGATGCTGGTTGACCAGACGGCGTCGAGGGCGTCCGAATGCCACTATGTGCGCGAGCCATTGCGACGCTTCGAGCTGAACTAGGGGAAGCCAGCACGCGGTCGGAACGGTAGTACGGATGCGAGCTTGGGATCGATGTGAGACGACCGGAGCCGAGTACATTGCCCGGAGCAGCTCTACCGAGCACGGACTTGAGCGAGCCTGTAGCGAGAGGAGCAGGGATCGGTGCGGCCTGTCGCGACGCGGTCGCGGTCTCGCTTCGACGCATCGCAATGAGGGTGGCGACGCCTTTCTGCTCCGTCTCCAGAGTGACATCCTCTGCAGGCTGCGCGCGAGCCGTCTGCAACCTGTTGAAATGGAGAATGCTGGACTGAGGCGTGGCCGGCTTGGTGGAGTTGGTCGGCGATTCGCGCAGCTCGAGCTTGATGCTCATTCGCTTGGGCTGACAGTCTACCTCGATGCTCGCGCTGAGCGGGGGAGCAGAGGGGTCGGTGATGCACTCCATCTTCACCGTCACGCTTGAAGAAAGCGCGCTTCCGCTGTCCTGATGCTCCGTGGGACCTCCTGGAGGCGAGGCTGCATCTCGCATGTCTCGTGCCTTTGCGGAACCTGATCCGTTCTTGGCGTCTTCACGATGTCCCTCCCCTTCCTCGACCTCGTGTTCGATGGCATGCATTGGTGTTGCAGGATCTGGTGCTGTGGGCTCGCTACTGGGTGATGTATCCTGGCCGCCTCTATCTTTCGCCGCTGACAGTTTCGCGCACGGAGACAAAGGGATGTCATCGGTCTTCCCTTTCAGTAGCTTGATGTTGCCTAAAGCAGCTGTGATCTTGTCCTGAGCAACGCTCACGTCGCCATTGCTAGCGTGTAGGCAGCTGCAGGCACGCGAGTACGCGGAGAAGCGTCGCAACTTAGCGAGCGTCTCGCGCATCGCCGTGACATGTCAGGTAGCAGCTCACCTCTGCAGATTCCGATGATCACTCAAGAAAGCCAGCTCAGCGACTCTGGCTGGATGACCAGACGGAGATAGCGCTAGCTGCTTGACCCAGCCCAGCAAGGAGCGGTAGACGATGATGTAGGCATCGTACGACATGGACGGAGGAATGACACTGCGAGAGATGGTAACGAGGGTAGGCCTGCTACTTGACGGCGCAGGGTGCCCATCCCGCATAGCTGACGAGGTCTGCTCAGATCCAGACGCTGGAGCTTCTACATCCCTAACAGCAAGGTCGTCCGCAATCGGGCTGGCGGGAGCTTCGGTCATAATGTGCCTGCCGGGTTGCTGTGTTCGTCCGTGGTGTGAGTACAAGAGCTCATATAGATCTCCAAAGAACTGCGTCATCAGCTCGGTCCGAGGGTGGAGGGTGGACGCGCAGACATTGCACGATGAAGGGCAAGACTGCCCTGCCTAATCCTTGCTCTCCACTCACCGAACCACAAAGGCGGGCGTAGCGATCCAGGAACCCCTAGTCAGCCGCTCCAGATGCGGACATTTTCTGACGAATGGGTCCTCGAAATCAGCTGGATCGTCTCCTACTGCTGATCCCTTTGTGCCTGCACGGGCTGAAGAGATTGGAACAAGGGTGGTTTGGGGCTACGGAGCGGAACTATCAACTGAGATCGGCTGAAGGGTGATGAGGATGCTGCGAAACTGTGGGTCAAGTCCGGGGCCTTGGGAGCTGTCTGTCACAGCTGGAACGGGGGCGAAGCCTGTGATGCTAGGATGGTCTGGGCTCAAGCAATGAATCTGTGAGAAGAGGATCAAAGTACCATTCTAGATTAGATGCAAGCCAGGCTTGCCAGTGAGCCCGGACGCGGCCGTCAGTGCGTCAGCCACTGCGACCTCCACCAAGCTCCGACGATCGCGCTGTTTCGTCCCGTTTTGCAAGCTCTCCTTGCTCAGTCTGACAGGCCCTCTTGTGAGAACCATTCGACCACGTCCTGCAGTCGGTCGTTGTGAGGAAGCTTGGTCGTCGTGATGGGCCCGTTTGCTTATCATTTCGCGCGTCGGCAAGCGGAGACAGACGGGACAACGCCCGGAGTGAGCATTTCAACAGCATTTCCTGCACAGCGAGGGCCGTGTGGAGGAGGCAAGTGGTGAAGCTGATTAGCCGGTCCCTTGGGAAGCTCCCCGTCACTGCTGTGAACCTGGACCGGCTTCTCGCAACCGGCTGGCTGGCCCTACAGTACAAGGACCTGCCTCCTTATCGCTGTCCGATCACCTCAGCTCGTCTTTGACCCGGTTCGGATTGGGCGGAGGAGGAGAAAGGACAGCCAGCCAGCCCGACCCAAACCTGCTTTCCCGGGCGGCGTCTATCTTTCCCCTTTCTCCCTTCAACGACCACACACAGCAAGCAGCTAGGCTCTCTATCTCTCGTACACACATATCATCCTCCATTCAGTATTAGCCAGTCATGTCGTTGGATCCTTACGTCGCCCACCCCCAGATCCTCGAGAAGTGAGTGCGGCTCTTAGGCGAGGGGATGATAGGGGACGATGCGGCCGTCACCTCCCGAGACGGCCAGACGGCGAGCTACAGAGCACGGCGCTGACACTTGTGTCTTGTCATTGCGTTACAGGTACCTCCAGCTCGACCAGGGAGGCCGCATCCAGGCCGAATGTGAGCTCCGACGTGGCTCTCACAGCCCGCCCCGGCTCAGCCCTCTGCTCTGATTGCCGTCCTGACGCCCCCATCGCCGCTGCGACTCCGCCCCGCCGCCCAGACGTCTGGATTGACGGAGATGGAGGATTGAGGTGAGGGAGAAGCTTCTGTGCCTAGTCTCGCCTGACCTTCGCTCACACGTCCCCTGCCCACCCGCTCAGATGCAAGACCACCGTGCGTCCCTGCTTGCTATCGCTCACTGCGCCCCCCCGGCTAATTTGGCCGGGGGAGCAGCGGTGCTCCGGGTCAACCCGCTGAGGAAAGAAGGGAGCCTTCTCCACTTTGTTGAACAGACCTGCGAGAAGGCGTCCATGAACGTCGAGGACTACAAGGAGTGGAACTTTGACGGCTCGTCGACAAACCAGGCAGAGGGCCACGACTCGGACGTCTACCTCCGACCCGCCGCCGTCTTCAAAGACCCGTTCCGAGGCGGCGAGTGAGTCAGGGTTCAGCTGACACCGTCTACTTACCTGCAAGCTCAGAGCTGACTTGCTTGTTTGCTTGCTAGCAACGTCCTCGTCCTCGCAGAATGCTACAACTCGGAGGGTCTCCCCGTCAAGACCAACCACCGGTGAGGCCCTCGTTGCACAATGCCCTCACGAGGCAACACGACTGATTAGCGATCCACCTCTCAGATACTCGTGCAAGAAGGCCATGGACGCCGCCAAGAAGCACGTCCCGTGGTTCGGCATCGAGCAGGAGTACACCCTGTTCAACAACGACGGCGCACCATATGGCTGGCCCAAGGGCGGTTTCCCCGGTCCCCAGGGCCCATACTACTGCGGTGTCGGAGCTGGCAAGGTCTTTGCCCGTGATGCCGTCGAGGCTCACTACCGCGCCTGCCTCTACGCCGGTGTCAACATCTCTGGCATCAACGCAGAGGTCATGCCTTCGCAGTGGGAGTTCCAGGTCGGCCCTTGTGTGAGTTGACATTGCTCGCTCAGCTGCGTTGAGGCACAAGTGTGGCTTAGAGCACTGACAAGCCGAGCTGTTTGCCGCCAACAGGAGGGTATCGACATGGGAGACCACTTGACCATGGCCCGCTTCCTCCTCTTCCGAGTCTGCGAAGAATGGGGAATCAAGGTCTCGTTCCACCCCAAGCCCCTCAAGGGCGAGTGGAACGGTGCCGGGTGCCACACCAACTTCTCGACCGAGGAGATGCGCGCCGAGGGCGGCATCAAGGCGATTGAGGCGGCCATTGAGAAGCTCTCGCACAGGCACATGGAACACATTGCCGTCTACGGCGACGACAACGACATGCGCCTGACGGGACGACACGAGACGGGCCACATTGGCCAGTTCTCTTCGGGCGTCGCCAACCGTGGCGCTTCGATCCGAATCCCCCGCTCGGTCGGCCAGACGAAGAAGGGATACTTCGAGGACAGGCGACCGGCATCCAACATTGACCCTTACCAGGTCACCGAGATCATGGTCCGCACCACTATTCGTGAGTCCCCCCGGCCTTCCATGTGTCCGTCTTATAAGCCGCTGATGTGGGATCTCGTTTCCAGTTGACGAGTAAAGCGCTGGGTCCGCGTCGCGAGGGGCGGCATGTGCGGAGTGCATAGCGGCGCGACATGTCGCAAACATGTAGCAGCAGCACAAATTTCTGCTCGCGCTTCCCGTCTCTCGTCGTCTCCCAGCAGTTCCTCCCCAATCTAAACCACAATCTACCTACCGTAGTCGCTTGCTTATCTTAGTCAGAGGCCGTTGGGAACCAGGTGTCATTGACACGTGCATGGTCAGCAATGCAGTGCAATGGGCTCACACATGTTGATCGGCTGGGCACGTCTACTCGTTTCTACTCGTTTGGTCCGTCGTAGGCGTCGGAGGTTTGCCGCGTCTCCAAGCTCAGCTTTGCTTCGACGACATAGTCGAAACGCCTTCTATTTCGCGCGATGGCTTCGATGAGCGGTCTGTCGGACGGAAGCGGTGACGCCGTGGCTTTGCCTCAGGATGCAGTACCGGTACAGATGACGGCTCCGTCGATAGACTTGAAAGCGAGCGGAAGCGTCGGGGCACACGAGGATGGGGTACCGGCTGCAGACGATACTGCCGGAGCGCGCAATGCCACTGCAGATGCTTCAGTCATTCACGCAGGCGGCGCATCAACAGCGGGCGGCAGCGAAGACGCGGCCGCCGTGCCCGCAATGAGCAAGAACATGCAGAAGAAGCTCGCCCGACGCGCCAAAGCCGAGGCCGAGCGGCCTGCACGACGTGCACGCGAGCGAGAAGGAAAGAAAGCAAAGCGCGCAGAGAAGCGCCGCTTGGTCAATGAGGAAGGGGCGGATCCGGTCGAGCTCGGGCTGAAGAAGCGCAAGCTCGAGGAACCGAGGCAGCCCTTCGGCGCAAAGGTCGTCATCGACCTCAGCTTTGACGACAAGATGGCGCTCAAGGTGTGCAGACGGATGCCGCTGTGTGGATTCATCCGTAGTCTGCGTGCGTCTTCTGCTGATCCAACGCCGCTTTGCCTTGCTTTGACCTTGCGCACACAGGACATCAAATCGATGTCGACCCAGCTGGCGCACCTTTACAACGTCAATCGCAATGCCACCGGCCCCGTAGACATCATCATGACGCCTCTCAAAGGGCAGCTGCGCGAGCGGATGGACGCCCTTAACAACCGCGACTATCTTCGATGGAAGCGGATACGAACGCTAGAAGTGCCCATCCAGGCGCTATGGTCACACCCGCCGGACAGCACGAGTCCTGCGACAAAAGATGCAGCGACCACCTCAACGGGCGACAATGTGCAAGCGGCGGGAGATGCTACAACAGGCAACATGGAAGCCAGCACGAGTGCTCTGTCCGGGACGACACCTACAGAAAATCGAGGGGAGCCTCCGGTACCACAGATCGACCAGAGTAGCGTTATCTACCTGACAGCGGACTCGGAGAATACTCTCACGGAGCTAGAAGAGGACAAGACGTACATCATTGGCGGCATCGTCGACCACAATCAGTACAAGGTGGGCTGTTGCTCGTATCAAGTGATCGGCTCGCGGGCCACGTTCTGACTTCGCCATATACCCCATGCACCTAGAACCTCTGCCTTGGGATCGCAAAGGAGCACAAGATTCGGCACGCTGCGCTGCCCATCGGGCAGTACGTGGAGATGGCTTCGCGCAGAGTTTTGACGGTCAACCAATGTTTCGAGATCATGAGCCGGTGGTGAGCGCGATCGAGTCTGATTAGGCTACGTCTATGCGCATGACCGATAGCTTTGCTGCACAGGATACAATACCGTGACTGGGAGAAGGCGTTTTTTGACGTAATTCCCAAACGCAAGTTTGACGACAAGAGCCGGAAGCAGAAGCGGAAGGAGGCAAGAGAGCAAGCTGACATCGCGGGTGGCCTTACGCCGGAAGAACGTGATGGTGGACAGCAGGCCGAGCTTGAAGGCGAGACCTGCGAGGAAGGTTTCGAGGCGGAAGAGAGGGACGAGGAGGCAGAAGCCAATTCAACTGCGAGCAATGCCCGCGACATTTCAGGGGATACGCCTCCGCAAGCGACCGTGTCACCTCTGACGCAATATTGACCTTATGTCGTTGCGCAAAGTATGTCCAGTCAATGGCTCAAGCAGCAAACAACGCTATGCGAGTGTCCAGCAGCTCGCTCGCAGTATTGCGGGGCTACCGGAGCCCGGTGATATCCCGCTCTTCGCATGCACACGTTCGAGGTCACGTCATGCTCCTGACGGCCAGCAGTTGCCATCTTGCTGAGGCAACAGGCGAAGCGGCGGGATCATGAGCCAGGGCGCTAGAAACTCGGCCGTGATGGACGACTGCACCGCGGCAGAGTTATTCAGGCGCTGCATGAGCATGTGCTGTCGCAACGCGCTCTTCTCGTCCAGCGAGAGGTCGGCACCGACCTTGGGCGGCGAGATGCGCATCTTGGCATTGTGCCACGTCTTGGTCTTTGCGAGGAGGTGCTTGCGCCCTGGCTCGAGCGTGACTGTGAACGTCACGGAATCCTGCGAGGAGTGCGAATCGTCTGACCTGCAGCTGAATGACGAGTCGGAGCGCCAGCTCGCGCTCGAGGTGAGTCCCGGTCGGTCGAGGGAGACATCGCTGTGGCTGAGCATGAGCGCGGTGTAGAGATCACAGCTGTTGTCGTTCCTGTCGGACCACGCATCGTCATCTGAAATGCTGGCACCGTCGTCATCATCGTCATCATCTGATGCGTAGGGGCCGTGGCTCAGAGCGCTCGAGATTGATGACGGGCTGGGTATGCCGTCGTGCTCCTCGCTAGAGTACCGCGGGAATGGCTTCTGCGGCAGGTAGAAATGAACGTGCTTCGTAGGTACGTATGCAGGTTGCTGCATCCCGGCGGGCAAGCCGTGTCGCGCTGTATGATCGCCTGAGATGTAGGAATTAGGGCAGAAAGGCAGAGATAGCACAAAGGAGTGTGTCGGTGGACGAGCGAGAGCAGGTGCGGACGTGAACGCGTACGAGACACAGCTAGCCAGTAGCAATGTCGGAGAAGTCAGAAGCAGACTCCTGGCAAGAGACGCTTGGAGGTTCATCGGCGGCCTGTTGACACCGCATCGTCGCTGTACGTGTCACGCAAGGGGTGCTGTCAAGCCTTTGAGCCTATAGGTAGTCAGTGACATAGCCGACGCATCATATCGGATGCTTCCCGGCAACTCCCTGCTGTGAAGGGGAGTCAGACGCGTAGGGAAGCTCGTCACGCGATATCGTCTTCAGACAAGCGGAATCGCTGGCTGGCGGAAGCTCTTGCGGTATCGTTGCACTACAACATCCGCGTCTTGTTCCGGCTCGCAGATCTGATCTCCCTTCTCCGACCCGTGCGACCCGTGCGCTCGGCCTCGCTCAGCTCGAGGCGCATGCGTGCATTCTCGCTCTTGCTGTCGTCGCGCTCGAGCCCTGCGCCCATCCGGGCGTTATTCAGCGTATCGGTGGCCTGCTTCTCCATGCGCTGCTTGTTCATCATGCGCTTCTCGTCCGCCGCGTCCTGCGCTTCGGTCGTGCTCGGCACAAACGAGTACTCCATGCCTCCGCCGGGCGTCGAGCGCAGGACGCCTTCGTCTGCTGCCGAGCTGAGCTTGGAGCCTCGCGGGACCGCGCGGCCCTGCCGTCCAGCTTTGCCGGATAGCGCAGTGTGCGCTCTCTGCCCGAAGGTCTGGCTGCCAGATGCCGCTGCGCTGCCAGGTGACGCTGCCTCGGCGGCATCGCCATCGACGACCAAGCGCGGGCGGTAGGTTGGCGCACCGGAAGCACGCTCCTGCTTCCTCTGCTGCCGGGCAAGCTTGAGCGCCTCCCTCTCTCGCATTTGATTCGGAGCTTTTCGCTTGCCAGTGCGTGCATCGACTTCGCCCGGTGCCTGTCTCTGTTTGCCCTTGGCCGTCCTCGGGTCGAATTGCCCGAGATCGCCCGAGCTGTCCGAGTCCCCGTCGCTAGCGTCGTCATCATCATCGCCCTCACTGCCTTCCTCTTCGTCTTCCTCGCCGCCGTCCATAAGGTCGCTAGCGACGATGCGCTGGCGATCCTTGGGCTCGTTCTGCCGCCGAGCAGCAGTTGAAGGGTTGAGCATGGCAAACTCGAGCGAGTCCTCGTCCACCTGAAATTCTGGATCGGTGAAGAGGGTCTTGAATCGAGAGTCGGTGAGCACGGAGCGCGGCTCGGCCTTGCCACCCTGCTTGACCTCCTCCTCCTGCTCCGATTCGGCATCCTCCTCGTCCTCTTCCGCTTCTACGGGTACGTCTGCGCCGCTGGCAGCAGCGGCCCGCGCCTTTTTCTTTGCCTCCTTGCGCGCCTTTGCCTTCTCCTCCTTCTCCTCGCGTTCTTGTATCCGCAGCGCGAGGCCCTTGTTGACCTTGGCTTCGTCGATGGTCTGCTGCAGCTCTGCGAGGCGCTCGCGCTCCTTCCGGGACAGCGAGGTCGTTTTGCTCGTGCGGATGCGCGACTCGCGCTCCTTCTCGAGCTTTTCGCGGATGAGGCGGTCGCGGTACTCTGCGTATGCGAAAGGGTTGGCGATGGCCCGCGCCTTGGTGTACAGGCGCAGGTCGACAAAGAAGCCGTGCATGTAGGGCTTGAGCGTGTTGGTCCCGATGAGGTGCTCCATGCCCAGCGTGCGCAGCTCCTGCCGGTCGACGAACTTGTAGTCGTCGTACAGCGTCTCGACAGAGTCTTGCTCCAGCTCTTCGGTCATGTTGTCGAGGAAGCGCGCCCACTTGGGAGCATTGCCCAGCTGCGGGATGTAGTATCCCGTGATGGGACTCGCTTCATTCGCCAGGAAGACCAGGCCGGTGTCTGGGAATACGTGGAGGTCGTTGATGTTGCTGGGCGGGTTGATGGAGATGAGGTTCTGGCCGGATTGCGCTCCCCAGATCTTGAGCACCTTGCTGTCAACCGAGGCGACCAGCCCTCCGGCCTCATCTGCTAGCGAAGTGGAAGCCGCCGAGCTGTTGACCCATTGTATCGACTTTATGGGCAGGCCGTATCCCTGATCTTTGACAGTGTAAGGTGTCGATGAGCGGAGGTCGTAAAGGAGGGTATGGCCCGTCGAGGTGCCGACAGCCATGTTGAGGCCATCGTCACGCGACGAAAGGCATGTCACGGACAGTGGATTTGCGGTGTGATCCAAGCCATCGAAAGAGGTACTAGCCACTCCAAGGGATTGTGCAGACGGAAGCTGCAGGACACCCGCCCTGTTGCGCATCCGCAAATCCCAGAACTCCACGGTTCCCGGTAGACCCTGGTCCTCTGACTCTGTCCCCGCAGACAGCAGGCCATGTGCAGGATTGATATCGAGTGCATTCACTCCCGAGACGGTGGACTGGCACTCTAACGGATTGAGGAACCTGCCCTGGTCCAGGTTCAAGCGGTAGATCTGGTTGCCGCTCGCTCCGACGACTGCATCGCAGGACGGGAAGTGGTATGCCAGGCTCCTGCCATGTGTCGGTATGCGAGTCGAGTAGAACTCGGACGAGGCAGTGTGCACGGACAGACTCCGGTCTGCCTGGAGGTGCAGCGTTTTTGTCCAGTCGTCCGACAGGATGCAGAAGTCGACATTCTCCGAGTCGGTGACGCGCTCCGACTTTAAGCCGAGCTCGAGGAGGTCGAAAATCTTCATGCGCGGCTTGTAGGTGCCGGT
Source organism: Symmetrospora coprosmae (assembly GCA_008802785.1). Classification (NCBI taxonomy): domain Eukaryota; kingdom Fungi; phylum Basidiomycota; class Cystobasidiomycetes; family Symmetrosporaceae; genus Symmetrospora; species Symmetrospora coprosmae. The sequence continues at coordinate 113,852 of VUYT01000025.1, read as the reverse complement.
AGCGAGACAGAACTGGCCATCGCGTGTCGTCTTGATCTTGTTGCTAGCTTCGGGGAAGTCAAAGTCCTGCGGAACATGCGTGCATGGGTCGCATCAGCATGAGGATGGAAGACGAGTATCTCCCGGCGCATAGCTGCGAGCCCATCCTCGAAAGACACACACACCTGTATCAGGCGAATGCCCTGCCCTTCCTCTGTCTTTTTCCGGCGGCGTTCGCCTTTCTTCTTTGCCGCGAGCCAGTCTGGGACGGTCTGCCCTCCGCCGTTGACAATGTAGCAGCGTGCCTGTGGTCGGACATCGGATGTCGGATTGAGTGGAGCACAGTGTCAGCTTGGCTTGCTTCAGACGGTGCTGCTGATGGTGGTCGGGTTGGACGCTTGGTCCATCGACATTTGCCACCCACATTGGAGCCCGTCGAGGCGAGATTGACGACCATGCCCGGTGCTGAAGCCTAAGGAGAGCACACGACGACAACAACAACAGTGACCTTGCTTGTGATATGCCCGTAGTGTCGGCAGCTGGCTGGCGAGGTGGTGGTTGCTGTAAAGGTGAGCCTGAGCCTGAGCCTGGGCTTGCCTCTGATTTCTCCCTTACCCCGTCGGGGTTAATCGGGGTTAGTCCGAGCGAGAATAGGGGTAATGCGAACGAGAATAGGGGTAATCCAGCACGCTTGACCCCGGTGCTTGACCTCGGTTGACCGGGATTGTAGACTCTGCTCGGCTCGGCAACCATGGCCAACAAATCAGACAAGAGGATCGCAGCAGAGAATGCATCGACGAGGACGCTCCTGCTCGCAGGGACTGCATTGACGCAGGTGGGTGCGCGCGATGGGGATGGCGCTGTCACTGTCGCTGGAAGCTCCAGTTCCGACGCCCGTGCTCCACCCTTCGCGCGCAGCTCCTCCAGCTCCTCCTCTTTGCCGTCTCGGCCAGGCAGCGCACCCGCGCACACCTCCTCCTCTACCTCTTCACCTCCCTCCCTTCGCTCTTCTTCACGCAGCAGCTCTATGGCATGGCATCGCCAAAGTACTCGAGCTCCGGCGCCCTCGTCTCGGCAGGAGCCGACCTCACCCAGCCGGGCCTCACTCAGTACATGCAGGATGTCATCTACGTCACATGGGCGGCCCAGCTCTTTGGCCTCGTCTGGAGTAAAGGCTGGTGGCTGTACACGTTGGTGGGGTGCAATCTCATCAGTCTTGCTGCGCGCGGCGGGCCCACTTCCACATGCCCGCTGACTACGTGCCATCGCTGTCGTTTCTCAGATCCCCTCATACGCACTCTACAAGATCATCAACATCGCCAGCCCTTTCATATTTGGGAGCAAAGGCGCATCTGCTGCGGGACACCGGCAGCAGCAGCAGCAGCAGGAACAGGCTGCAGCCGCAAAGGCAAAGGAAGGCATGTCCAAGCGACAGCAAAAGATGCAGGCACGCTACGAAAAGGGCGACAAACGATATCAGATGCACCAGAGACCACAGTCATGACGTCCTGTCAGAAGGGCAGCAGCCAATGTCATCAACGCTGTTTGGCTACCCGATGCCGTTGCTCGGCACTGCTGATGCTCTTACTGCGTCCTTGCATCGCCGCAACAGACACCCCAGGTCTTCGGCCCATTGACCATACCAGTCCCTTGTCCGGAGCGCACAGCGGAAAGATCAGGGCGGTGTCAAAGCCGCCAAAATCTATATATGCGCCCCCCTGCTCCGACATCCCTCGCTCTCTTCTTTCCTCACTACACCGCTACTCTACATCAATTAATCCTACACTACATCTATCCATCCATATATCTCGCTTACCCTCTCCAGAGCACGCTGCAACAGCCAATCGACAATGTCAACGGGTAACTCGCCTCGCACCAGCTTCACGCAGCAGCGCAACAGCGGTGGACGAAACCCTGCTGGCGGTCAGGGTGCTCAGCCGGCTCCTCTGATTGGCAGCAGCGACTGGCGTCGCGGCACCAAATTCTACGCAACCCTTGCCCGAGGTCACCGTGGCAAGCTCCACCTGCCTTCGTGGTCACGCGGCCGTCTGCAAGTTTATGCACCCATGGATGCGGACAACAAAGCGGCTCTCATGAAAGAAATTCACGATCTTACATACTCGAAGAATCTGCAGGGTCGCAAGAGCGTCCAAGTTGAGTGCGCTGTAATCAGCCGGGAGCTTTTTTCAAATTCGGAGACTCGCCAGGCCGACGGAGTCATGGTCGTGTCGTGGCGAATCAATAGCATCATCGCGACAAGCTAGTCGATGACGCAGACTCACTGTTGACCGGCATTTTTTAACCTCTCAATGTTAACTGATCGCAACAGTTTAGACGGTCGCATCAAGTTTGTCGTCCATTTTGCATTCGGTGCCTATCTACACTCGGACTACGTTGGAACTCGGTTGCTGGTGTGGAGCCGTGGTGATAGAGACTGAACGCATGTGATTCCCGCTGGCGATATTCGATTCTCTCGTCGGGTTTCTCCCCCGACGGTTGACACCTCCACTGCAGCTGGCGACTCCAGCATGTCCCGCGTGGTGTCGCAATCCCTCACTTGGAGCAGCTCTGTCTGGACCCCCTTGAAGTTTTGGTCCGGGCGCTATACCGGGACTCAAAGGTTCTACTGCGCTTCGGCCTCATATGTCAATGTTCAGGTGGCAGATGCGCGCAATCTACTCAACTGGACGTACACGCGCTTGTCAAAGCATCTGATGTTACGGAGATGACACAAGATGCGGAGGCCTTCGAACAACGTATACAGAGATTCGGCAATAGTGGCATGGTGGTCTGCGGGCGAGCTCCTGATCCGTTCTTCACACGTAGAAGTGATCAAAGGCGAACGGTTTGCCACTACTCTTTAGCTGTGCAACCGAGCTGCAAGTGACCTGCGGTGCAAATCGCCTGCTGGTGGCGCCGGGCAAAAGCAATAAATACAGCTCACGACGGTTGACAAGGCTCTACTCCCTCATATTTAAGCATCTTGGACACGCCCTACAATATCAAAGCGTTACTATTACCGCAACTCAAGGTTCGACACACTCTGCAGCATGCCCACACCGTCGCCAGATGTCCGTCATTCTCGCAGCGGCTCGTCTGGTCCAACCAAGACCTCCGGCAACAGAAGCTCCGAAAACACAGTCCCTGCAGTGCTGAAGCGACATCCGAGCGCGTTCTCTGCGCACACCACCCCACGCTCCAGCCAGGATGCCGCGGGCACTGGAGGGAACCCGCGTCGACCCAAGCAGGCGCAGGGACCTGGTCAGGTTCCCAAAAGTAGTGGTGGAATCACGTCTCGTTGCAGCCAGGAGGAGAACGCGGCAGCCAAGCGTCCGAGCCGCCCTACCGGTACCACACCTGCCGTCGCTACGCCAGGACTGCCACAGGTACCTCCCGAGTTCCGATGGAAAAAGGGGGACCACTTTGTAGCCACCCTGCACAAGAGCAAAGGCAGCATCTTGAGATCTGGAGGATCATTCGCTAACGGCAATCTGCACGTCGATGTTCCGATGACCGATCTTGACAAGGCGGAACTCAAGCAGCAGCTGGCGAAGTCGGCCCAGGAGAAACATGCGAAGGAGATCATTCAGTGCAACATGGTGATCGACAACGTGACGAATCACAAGATGTGGCCCAATGACGCGATCATCGGCCTCAACGTTTGCGCTTGGAGCTTCTCTGGCGTGCGGCACTTCAAGTAGGTCTCGCCTGCACCTGGTAGTTGCGCATCTACCTTACTGCGTCCTGGAACATCTGAGCTCTTGCAATGCCTGCTGTTCGAGCTTCACGATTGCATTGGGCCGTTTTGACGAGACTGGGTCCGCAGCTGTGGCCTGTGCTGATGTTCGCATTGGGCATGCCTGATGATCCTGGTATAGTGCCACTGGTCAACTTGTCGCTGAGTCAGGCTGCACTGCAGATGTTAGCCCCTCTTGCTGCAGTCTCTTGCTGCAGCTCGGACGACATCAAAGGTAGTGGCGTGTCATAGACTAGTCAATTACCAGACGGCAGACTTCCTAGAGAACATGGGCACTACATCCAACTTAATCTAACAGTGACCCCCGGGAGGCAGAGAAAGGCAGCAGAGCAAAGCGAAAAGAGACGGAGGAAGGGCACTACGCATGCGAGGTGATGCCAGCCAGGACGAGGAGGTCGGCATCGGTAGCAACGGATGCCTGAACCTTTGCGAGCGCCTGGAGGGCGGTCTCGATGGTGGTCTTGAGGGCCACGTTGGCCTTCAGGACGACGTCGGCCTCGACTCGAGCCTGGAGGTCGGCGCATGCGGAGAGGGCAGCAGCGATGGTAGCGTGCCCGTCTGCCTTGCCCTGTGCCTCAATGACCGAGATGTAGGCATTGAGCTCGAGCACGGCCGACGCGGCAGCCTTGGCGGACGCCTTGATGGACGCCTCGACGAAGAGCGTCGTGCCGTCGATGAGGACCTGCGCGTCGGCGACAGCCTTGACGGCAATGTTGGTCGAGGTCTGGACGGTGGCGAGGAAGTAGACGACGAGTTTGGCTCGGACGTCGGCGAGGGCCTGGACGGCGAGGTGGAGAGAAGTGTGGACGGCAGCGTTGACCTGTGCGGTGACCTCAGCCTCGAGGACGGCACACGCCTTGACTGCCGCGACGAGGGCGACGTGGAGGTCGGCGTCGAGCTGGACAGCAGATGCGGCAAGCTTGGCCTGCAGGTCGGCGACGGCCTTGACAGCAACGTCAAGAGATGCCTCGACTTTGACAAAGACCTCGGCCTGGAGCTGTGCCCGGATGTTGGCGATGGCGTCGAGGCAGAGGTTGACCGAGGTGTGGAGAGCGGCCTTGGTGTCGGCATCGAGGGTGATGACGACCTTGGCGAGCGCTGCAAGGGTCGCCTTGACGGTCGCCTCAATGCCTGCCAGCGCTGTTCCAACAACGTTCACAGTGCCGCCGACCACACCGCCGACGACCTTGCCGACGTCCCTGAGCAGCTCGCAGAGACCGCCGTTCTGCTTGGCGCAGAGGTCGACAGCGACGCAAGCCGAGGGGGAAGGCGCCCAGACGGTACCTGCGTGGCACTTGTTCTTCTCGACGCAAACAGTCTTGTCGGCGTTCCAGACGTGGCTCGAGGGGCACTCGCAGATGCCCGTGTCGATGTTCTGCGTGCAGAAGCGCACTCGTCAGTCGTGTTCAAAGTAAGAGACCATGCTAGAGGCGAGTCGACTCACGAGAACAGAGACGCCGCGGCACGTCTTGACCTGGCAGACACGAACCCCGGACCAACCGGCGACGGAGCTGACGGCGGCCTCGCGCGTCTTGACCGCGGTACAGGTGTCGAGCGACACACACGCATTGGCAGCGAGGTCGAGGACGGCATTGGCGTCAATTTTGACGAGGCCGGTCACGGTAGCGACGACCTTTGCCAGGCCAGTCGTTTTGAGGAAGACGCAGGAGTTCAGAGGGGCGCAGGAGCCCGATGAGGTGGGGCGGTACGAGCCGAGAGCGCAGCCGTCATTGGTGGAGCCGCGGGCGATCAAAGGCGCAGCGGAGGCTTGCTGAAAGAGTGTGAGTGCCGAGAGCGCCGCGGCTGCGAGGGAAGTGGTCGAAGAGAACATGCTGCTGCAAGTGAGTGGAGATTAAGATAAGACTGCTGAAAAGCTGGTTAGGGTGGGAGAGACAGGCGGCGGAGGATGAGAAGATGAGAAGATGAGGATGGAAGTGGAAGAGAAAGCGAGAGCTGGCTTTTATGGAGCATCTCGGTGGTCTCGGAGGGGCGCAAGGGGGTCCAGTCAGGGGTCGGGGTTACAGCACCAGGGACGGCGGTGCAGTGGGCCAGAGGGCGGCCTCCTTTCCTTCGATGCTCCAGAGCTGCATGCGCATGGTCGAGCTTGAGCTCCAGGCCACTTCTCATCTGGTCGCGATCCATATGCCATTCTTCGGGGCTTCGGAGCGTGCCGGTTCAGGGGGTACCGGTCAGCTCGACGTCGACGTCGATGGACCTCCGAACGAGAGCGCGATCTGCGCCCATACTCGTGTACGGCCAGTGCACTCGCATGCGAGTGAATAGCAGTTCAAGTTTCACAGTCTGGATGCGCCCAGTCCTGCGAGACGCACTTCGGGGATATGCGCTGCGCGTACATCGAGCGAAGGCTGAGGCGGTCCGCAGGAACAACGACTGCAGACGCCAAACAGCCTGAAGACCAGGCCGACGCACAAGGAAGGGCAGAGCAGCACATCAGTGACGGAGCCGAAGTATTGCAGCAACAAAGAGTATACAAGAGCCCGTATGGAGAGCTGGAGCGAACAGCAAAGAGACCAGAGCCCGGCGAGTAGCGCAGACTCGAAAAAACAGGGGAGCACAGCAGAGAATGGAAGGACAGAGAGAGGAGGGCAAGGCAGATTATGCCTTGGCCTTCTTCTCCTTCTTCTCCTTCTTTTGCTTCTTGACCACGCTCGTGTCGACTTCAACCGGGTCCACCGTCATTTCGGCCGTTGACGGCGCAGCAATAGCCTCCGCATCCGCCTTCTTCTTCTTGTCCTTCTTCTTCTGCTTCTTCTCCGCCGTGCTAGCGTCCGGGTTGACGTCGGCCATCGAAATGTCCGCCGTCGTCTCTGCGGGCGCAGCCGCTGACAGGGGTGCGCCCGGGACGTCCGAGACCTTGCTCTTTTTGCTCTTCTTGACCTTCTTCTCTGCCGGCTCGAGCGCGACCTCCTCGTCGTTGACGACGACGCCCTCCATGGGCTCGACCGCCTCGGACTTGCGCTTCTTGCTCTTCTTGTCCTTCTTGTCCTTCCTGCTCACGTCCGCCTCGGCTTCGACCTCGACGACGGCGCCGTCGGCCGCCTCCTTCCGCAGCACGTCGAGCACCGCAGACATGGCCGCGCTGTTCTTGGTCGGCTGCGAGCCCGTCTCGTAAAAGGCCAACCGCTCGTCGACCTGCGCCCGCAGCGCCTCGCCGAATTTGGTTGTCGGTGCGTCCGAGAAGCAGTCGATGCGCGAGGCGATCGAGCACTTGTTTGCGAGGAACCGCGAGATGCGTCCCTTGTTCTTGCTCGCCGCGCGGCCGATAAAGGTGGACTGCAAGTTCGGTGGAAGCAAGAACTGTCAGAACGAGACCTTCTAGGCCGAGGAAGAGGAGTGAACAAAACAACCCACGTTGTAGATCAAACCGTACTTGGGCGTGTTGCCCTTTGTCTTGAGTGCTCGGAAGAGTGCCTTCTCTGCACCGAGAATCTGCACCGTGCTGGCCGGGTATTTTGACAGGTTGGTGAGCGAGCCGGCGTGCGAAATGAGGCGGGCAGCGACAGTGTCGCCGATGAGGGCGCCGAGGTTGGGCGCGACGAGCGACATCTTTTCGTTGAGGTAGATCTGGAGCGACTTGCGGTACGCAAAGAGGTTGATGACGCGCTCTGCAAAGTTGATGACGTTGAGCAGGTCGATGGGTGCAATGTCCGTGCCCATGGACGCGCGCGCCGCGTCGACGACGTTCTTTGCGCGCGTCGAGTCTGCGTCGAGCATGTCGGTGAGCGACGAGACGTAGTCGTCCTCCTTTTCCTTGTCGCGCAGGTTGTTCTTGTCCTGGATGAGGCCGACGCAGCGCGCGTACTGGTAGTTGTCGGGTACAATCTTGTAGAGCTCTGGGAAGTGCCAGCCGTACCACTCGCGGACGCGCATGGCAAACGTGTTGACGTCCTTGTCGAGCTGGTCGAGGAGGGCAATGGCCTGGATGATCATGTTGTCGGACCGGTTGACATTGAACTTTACTTTGCCGCGCGAGTAGGCGTGGCCCAGGCCGAGCTGGGCGCGCGACACGTCGCCCGTCTCGAGGCCTTTGAGCAGCTTTTCGGCGTGCAGGCGGATCCCGCGGATGAGCTCGAGCGAGCGCTCGGACGTGTCGCAGTTGATGCCGAGCCCGCCCTTGATGCTGCTCGCGAGCTGTCGGTCAGACACGCCGAGAACGACGTTGGCCTTCTTGGCGGGGAGCTTTAGCTCGAGCATGGCCTTCAGGTAGTCATTGACGACACCTGCGGGTGGAAGCTTTGGGATTTTAGCGTTGTGCTCTGCCGACAAGCGCTAGGAGGTACCAGTGTTACACACCTTCCGAGACATCGTTGGCGTTCTCGAGAGCGTGAGCAGCGTCTCTGTGAGCACATGCAAGAAGCAACGGTCAGCCAGTGCGCCTGATGAGGGAGGCTCATACTCCGTGCCCGCCCGCACTCACTTGAACGGCTCGAAGGACTCGAGCTTGACCATCTTGCCGAAAGTCGAGAGCTCGGCGATCTGGTCCTGGACGGCCTTGCTCCTCTGGCCGATCTCCTCATGGAGGGTGGCTCTGTAAGATGAGTACACGCAATCTCCCTGCATCAGCGCTCTCGCTCTCGCACATCCGAGCTGCTAGGCAAAGGGGGGATCCCCTCGCACCCCTCCCGGCGCATGCTCGTTCGAAGCCTGATCATCCGCCCGCTCACGAGAAGAGGGCATATCCGACCGAGCTCTCAAATAGCAAATGGGTGGCCATGATAGGCTATTCAGGTACCGGCGTGCTGCTGTTGTCGAGGTGGATTGGCGGTTCTCCGTCTTGTGCCTCTTTCAATTTTTCGAGACGTCGAGAGTGCGGCGAGGCCGAGCTGCTTTTCGATTGAGATGCGGCTGTGCAGGATTGAGCAGAGCAGACGTCTGAATAGCACAGAGGTCGTTGTTCTCCCGGTCTGTGCCTGTATCAATCTGCGCTCCTTTCCTCTGAGTGTGAGGGTGAGTTGCGTAGAGTCGGGGCTGGGCGCGGGCAAGGGGGAGACGAGGAGGGGAGCAGCAGCGTCCACTACCTACTGGCAGAGAGAGAGGCACACCGCTGCAAATAAAGCCAGAAGACGGCACACAGAGAGAGAGGCATACTACTGTTATATATAGACCGCAGCAGACGCACAAGGCGGATGATAGCGTATAGCCTACACAGGAGATTGGGTGGGCCGTTGCTGGGACACGCCTGACAGGCCCGGGGCGAAGTGGCCAAGACGGGGACGCCTACTGAGGAGACAAGGAGCTCGGGATGACCAGATGCAACGAGCGGATGTAGCTGGCAGGGATCGCATTGACTGCAGATAGAGCTCTCTCTCCCTCTCTCCCTCTCTGCGTGCAGCCGTCCGCACATGGGTCGCGGCCATGACAGTCTCGGGCCTCTCAACGCCGGGCAGCGGGAGGGAGAGAGGCAGGCGCGTCTTGCTGCTGCTGCTGCTGCTGCCTAGTCGACTCTCACCAATTCGAATTATAGTCAGCAAGTAGGAACATGGCGGACCTTGAGGAGGTCGCACTCGATGGAGGAGGTGGTGCAGCCGAGCAGAATGGCAGCGAAGCATCTCCGGCGGCTGCGTCTGCACATGTGGTCGCCCAAGAGGAGGACGAGGTCGCGCTCCCCGTGCCAGAGACGCCCGACGACGATGATAGTGGAGCGCAGCCAGGCATAGCCACAGTGCAGGAGGAAGAGGATGGGCAACCGCCCGGGTTACCTTCAAAGAGCCCGTCCGCCTCGACCGCCGACTTTCAGGAGGTCTCGCTTGGGGCGGCGCACGACCAGGAACCGCCAGCTGGAGCGACACAGGCGCGGTCGCAGCTGCGGGACGAGCGGGCGTCGCAGTCTCAGCCGCAGCAGGAGCAGGATCAAGAACGAGAGCAGGTTAACCCATCACAGGATCAGCACACGCCGCTACCGCCATCCTCTGCGACCTCGTCATTCCCTCCTATCCCGCCGCTCGGGACGCGGCACTCGAGCAGCGGCGCCGCAATGGGTAATGGAGCGCACCCAGCGAGCCCGAGCGCGTCCGCCTCGACTCCCGCCTCGGCATCAGGCACAGGCACAGGCACAGGTTCGACCTCATTCTCGTCGTCGATGCGGCGCAGCAGCACCACCTACTCTGTGGCATCGGCGGGGCGCGCCTCGACCTCCACCACGGCCGCTGGGCGGAAACCGCTGCTGCAAGGGATTCTCGTCATGAACGCCTTCGAGACGATCCTCAACAGCAAGGACGCCCGGCGCATACCCCCGCTCAAAGCCGCGGCCCAGCGCGCGCTCGACATCCTCAAGGAGCCCCTGCACGCTGGCGAGGAGAGCGAGGACCGTCGCGAGGACGTGTTTGAGGCCCTCAAGCTCGCGTGCGAGACAAAGACAAACGGCCTCATGATGACCGCTCTCGACGCCATTGGCAAGCTCGTCTCCTATGGCTTCTTCAACCCACCGCTCGACGACTCTACCACGGCTCCCTCGAGAGGGGACGGCTCTGCCCGTACGTCCCTCGACGGTGAGACGGACAGGCCCGCACCCTCCAGTCTGCCGAGCATCGCGACGCCCGCCGACCCAGCATCGGAAGCGGAAGACAACTTTGTCCGCGATGCGAAATCCGAACGGCTCTCCGAGATTGTTGTCGACACCATCTGCGACTGCTTCATCGAGACGCCAACAGGCCCGACAGCGGCTGCTATCCAGGCCGCGACGTCGAGCAACCCGGCAACGGCAGACAGCGTCAATCTGCAGATCGTCAAGGCTCTGCTGACTCTGGTCCTGCAAGACGCCAACGGTCGGGGCCTGACAGTGCATCAGTCCAGCCTGGTGAGCAGCAGGGCGGCTTGCCTCCGAGTCTGCCTCAACACGCGCTGATCATCTACACGTACACAGCTCAAAGCCGTCAGGACAGTGTACAACATCTTCCTCCTCAGCAAGAGCCCGACGAACCAGATGGTCGCCCAAGGCGCCCTGAACCAGATCGTGGGATCCGTCTTTGCTCGTGTACAGGCCGAGCCGAAGCTTGCTGCTCGCAGCAGCCGATCCTCGGCACCATCGCCGCGGCCGCCAAACAGCCGGACTACTTCGGAGGCCCTGGTCGCTTCTGCCTCCGCGGAGCAGCAGAGCGATGCCACGCCGCCACAGGCCGAGGCAGCGGAAGACCAGGACGACAGCGAGCCGGTCCCACCGCCGGCTGATGAGGCGGTTCCCGACAGGAAGGCATTGCGCACCAGCACAGAAACGATTCGTCCCGCTGTATTGGGCGAAGCGTCGATGACCGGACCGGACGCAGAGAGTCGCAAGAGCGGTGCAGACCGACTCGAGGAGACTATCCCGGAGGTCGTTGAGGCCGTTCCGGAGGCGGATGATGCGACAGCTGCCAAGACATCGAAAGACCGCGCCCCACCTCCATCCCTACAGCTGGCAGATGTAGCAGGTAGCGTCGAGGGTAAGCCCAGAGGCCAGCAAACGTCCGCGGAGGCCCCGCTGCAGACCCCGTCAGGCGAGAACGGACCGAAAACACCAGGCCCTGGACAGGAGGGACAGCAGACATTCTTCAGCCTGAACGAGCTGCACACAAAGGACGCCTACTTGGTCTTCCGGGCGCTGTGCAAGCTCGGCATGAAGCCGCTTGGCATGGAGAGGTGAGCTTGTGAGACGGCTTCGTGACTCGCTCCAAGCTGAAGACTTACCCCGGTCGAAATGCACAGCGAGCGCGACATGAAGTCTCACGCTATGCGTTCAAAGCTGCTCTCGCTCCACTTGATCCTCAGCATCCTCCACACCCACCTGCCCATGTTCACGGACCCGAACGTGGTCATCTATTCGACGGCGACAAAGGAGTTCACGCCCTTTGTCCAGGCCATCAAGCAGTACCTGCTTCTGTGCCTGAGCCGGAACGCCGTGTCGCCCGTGCTGAGCGTGTTTGAGCTGAGCTGCGAGATCTTCTGGCGGATCTTGAGCGGGATGCGCACGCGCCTCAAGAAGGAGATTGAGGTGCTGCTGAACGAGATCTTCCTGCCGATTCTCGAGATGCGCAACTCCTCCGTGCGGCAGAAGCTCGCACTCCTCAACGTCTTCTCGCGCGTCTGCATGGACCCCCAGGCGCTCGTCGAGATCTACATCAATTACGACTGCGACCGCACCTCGCTCGACAACATCTACGAGCGTCTCCTGAACATCATTTCGCGGATATCGACCACGCAGTATACGACCCATACACCCGCCGTCGCTGGCCCGCCGGGCAAAGAGGGCAAGGAGCTCGACAGCAGCAACGCTGCTGCGACCGCTAGCTGGACCGCCGCCATGCCTTTCCTCCCGACCATACCAAACAGCGTCTCCACACCCTCTGTATCGTCCCTCTCTATCACTGGGCAGAGCACGTCGAGTCTGTCTTCGTCATCTTCAGCACCAGATCTCACCATCAACCCCTTGACACCCAACATCGTCAATGCCAAGCAGACCATAGAGACGCAGCTGCAGCGTCAGAGCCTGGAATGCCTCATCTCGGTTATCCGGTCGCTGGTGGCATGGGCGGGGCGGCCAACGGTCAACCCGAGCTCAACATCGATAGCCAACCTGGCCAGCTCGTCCAGCACCACATTACCCGATCTAGGCAACGACTCACCCGCGGGACCCTCGTCACGCAACAGCGAGGACGAGGGTGATCGCTCCATGGAGCTGCCCGCTTCTGCGAAGGAGAACGGCGCTCTGCCTCCTACACCAGGGTCCGGGACGGCAGAGTCCTCTGACGATCCGGGCAGATTCGAGACTGCTAAATTGCGCAAGACCACCCTGCTCGAGGGTATCAAAAAATTCAATTTCAAGCCAAAGCGGGGCATTGCCTTCTTGGTCGAGACTGGCTTTATCCGGTCGAGAGAGCCGAAGGACATTGCGGCATTCCTGCTGCACGCCGACGGGCTTAGCAAGGCCATGATAGGGGAGTACCTTGGAGAGGGGTGAGTCCAATACACCGCCGGTCTACAAAGCGCGACAAGAGCCCTGACTTTTCGTGGCCTCCGCCCTGCATCTTCACAGTGACCCGGTCAGCGTGGCGACGATGCACGCCTTTGTCGACTTTATGGAGTTCCAGAACATGGGCTTTGTCGATGCGCTGCGGATGTTCCTTCAGTCCTTCCGTCTTCCAGGGGAGGCGCAGAAGATCGACCGTTACATGCTAAAGTTCGCCGAGCGCTACATCGCGGGCAACCCAGCCGTGTTCGCGAACGCAGACACAGCCTACATCCTCTCGTTCTCCACCATCATGCTCAACACCGATGCACACTCGCCCAACATCAAAAAGGGGCGGATGACGAAAGCCGAATTCTTCAAGAACAACCGGGGCATTAACAACGGGCAAGACCTGCCAGAGCAGCTGCTCAGCGACATCTACGACGAGATCCACAGTAACGAAATTCGGATGAAAGACGAGGTCGAATCTGCTGCTGGTCTGCAGGGTGCAGCCGGGTCTGGCATAGCGACAGCGCTCTCGAATGTCGGCCGCGACTTTCAGCGGGAGGCTTACCAGCTGCAGTCGGAAGGGATGGCCAACAAGACGGAAGCTCTGTTCCGCGGCATGAACCGCAGTCAGAAGCGCGGCGGCCTGCAGAAAGGCAACGATGTGTTCTTTGCAGCTTCGCACGTGGAGCACGTGCGCCCGATGTTTGAGGTGGTGTGGATGCCGCTGCTAGCAGGACTTTCGAGGCCGCTGCAAGATTCGGAGGAGATGATTGTCGTGGAGCGAACGCTTGAAGGCTTCAAGCAGGCAATCAAGATTGTCTGCCTGTTTGACCTCGAGCTGGAGCGGAACGCCTTCGTCACGACCCTGACCAAATTCACCTTCCTGAACGATTTCAGCGAGATGAAGGCAAAGAACGTGGCGGCGATCCGCTGCTTGCTCGATGTCGCTGCCATCGATGGCAATTACCTCAAAGGCAGCTGGAAGGAGGTCATTATCTGCGTGAGCCAGCTCGAGCGCTTCCAGCTCATCAGCCGCGGCGTCGACTCGCGCGCAGTCCCAGAACTCGGGAGGAAGCATAGCAGCAGCAACGCAAGCGCTCGGACGAACGCTGCAGCCAAGCTGCGGCCAAATCGCCCGACAGACGAGGTCTCGAATGAAGCGAGCTCGTCGCACATTACCAACGCTGCGGACAGGATCTTCTCGTCTAGCGCTGCGCTGTCCGGCACAGCCATCGTGGACTTCGTTCGGGCCCTTAGCGAAGTTTCGTGGGAGGAGATCCAGTCATCGGGCCTGGCCGAGCACCCCAGAGTGTTCTGCCTGCAGAAGCTGGTTGAAATCTCGTACTACAACATGGGGCGGATAAGACTCGAATGGTCACAGATGTGGGGGATCCTCGGCGAACACTTCAACCAGGTTGGTCCTGGCCCCAGCTCGCGGACTCCCGCACCGTGAAAGTCTTGCTGACGCCCGTTCTCTTGCGTAGGTGTGTTGCCATACGAATGCCAACGTGTGCTTCCTGGCACTCGACTCGTTGCGCCAGCTTGCGATGCGCTTCCTAGAGAAGCAGGAACTGGCCAACTTCAACTTCCAGAAGGACTTTCTCAAGCCTTTCGAATACGCCATGCTGCACAACAAAAATCCGGAGGCGAGGGATATGATTTTGCAGTGCATGCAGCAGATGATACAGGCGCGGGTCGACAACCTCAGATCTGGTTGGCGCACAATGTTTGGCGTCTTCTGCGCGGCCTCCAAGGTCAACACAGGTATGAGATGCTCTATGATGGGGTTGCATTCACAAGGGACTAATTGTTGGACCACCCCCCACACCCATGGAACCAACAGAGCGCGTTGCGAATCAGGCCTTTGACATTGTCAAACACCTGAACAAGAATAACTTCGCTCTCATTGTGACATACGGCTCTTTCGCCGACCTGGCTGTGTGCTTGACGGACTTCTGCAAGATCAGCAAATACCAGAAGATCAGCCTGCACGCCATCGAGATGCTGCGCGGCTTGATAGTCCAGATGCAGCGGAGCCCGGAATGTCCCATTACAGAAGCCGGCCCGCCAGCGCGGACAGAGCACGACAACCCTGCAGACGACCCTATGACGAAATTCTGGTTCCCGGTCCTGTTTGGCTTCTACGACATCATCATGAACGGCGAGGATCTTGAAGTCCGCAAGCGGTGAGTGGCAGGCTGATCTGCCGGAACATCCGTGTTGCTGCAGTCAGCTGACTCGTAACGAATTTTGCGCAGCGCTCTCGATTACCTCTTTGAAACGCTTAAGACGCATGGGCATGCCTTCCCAGCCGAGTTTTGGGACAGCGTCTGCAAGGAGGTCCTCTTCCCCATCTTTTCGGTGTTGCGGTCCCAAGCAGACGTCTCGCGGTTTTCGACCCACGAGGACATGAGCGTCTGGCTTTCGACGACCATGATTCAGGCGCTAAGGGATCTCGTCGACCTCTTCGCGCACTACTTTGACGTGCTTGTTCGCATGCTTGACCAGCTACTGGGCTTGCTCGTCGAGTGCATCTGCCAAGGTGAGGGCGGCCTCAGCCGAGTCATCAGCTGTTGGACGCTTGACTGACCCTCACTCCCCTGCCTTCCGCAAGAAAACGACACACTGGCCCGCATAGGGACGTCGTGCTTGCGGCAACTCATCGAGAAGAATGTCCGCAAGCTCACGCCCCCGCTCTGGCAGAAGATCGTCACTACCTTGGTGCAGCTCTTCCAGACGACGACCGCTTATCAGCTGTTTGACGAGAACCTGCGTCTGCCTCTGGATCCGGATGCGCCCGAGTCTCCCTCCGAGTCTTCGTGTGCGTATGCCATGAAGTCAGACCAGGCCGTCCTCTTCTACCATGCTGATATCCCGGTGCCGTGCTTTGCAGCCAACTTGAACGGGTTCGTACACCCTACTCCGCTAGCTGATCCGTCCTCCCAGACGAGCGGTGCGGAAGCCTCAGCCACGTCACGCCCACTTGGGTTCACGGAACGGCGGCGGATCTTCCGGCAGATTATCGTCAAGTGTGTCCTGCAGCTGCTGCTCATCGAGACGGCGCACGATCTGCTTCAGAACGAGGAGGTCTACTTGACGATCCCACCGGCGGACTTGCTGCGGCTCATGGCGGAGCTCGACAACTCTTATCGCTTTGCCAAGCGATTCAATGCCGACAAGGAGTTGCGCATGGCGCTCTGGAAGGTTGGCTTCATGAAGCAGCTCCCGAACCTGCTCAAGCAGGAGTCGAGCTCAGCGGCGACGCTCGTCAATGTCCTCTTGCGGATGTATGGGGATCGTCGACCGGACCACATCGCAAAGCGTCAAGAGACCATCCAGGCTTTCTTGCCGTGAGTACTTTTGGAAGAAAAGACCTACACTAACGTCGCAACAAAGGCTGACCCGGAGATCGCATTGTGCCTTCGTCTCGTTTCGTTCCGTTTTGTCAGGCTCGGCATCGACATCCTCGAGGGCTACATCTCTCTAGACGCGGAGACACAGGCGCGCAACATCAGCGCCTGGACGCCCGTTGTCGCAGAAGTGCTGCAGGGCATTTGCTCGTGGGACGACGATGTCCTGCAGAGCCACGTCTCGGTCATCTACCCTCTGGCGGTGGACCTCCTGGCGAGGGATGTGACACCCGAAATTCGCGAGAGCGTGCGGAGTGTCTTCCACCGCATAGGGTTGACGTTGAATCTGTTCCAGGCGGAGGATGAGGACGAGGGCGAGGGTGAGCGGGGCTCATCTGCAGTTGCAGGTGGAGGTGAAAGTGTCGGCCAGATTGCAAACGGCGCATAGACATGATGCCGCAAAGTGCTCGTGGTATGCTTGCATGTAGATTTCAAAAGCTTAGACGTAGCATGAGCAGCTGCAGTATGCGCAGTACTGAAACAGTCTGAGCTGCTCCTGCTCCGCTTTGCCACCTTCCGGCTGGCCAGGCCCACCCAGCTACTCCAGCTGCCCTACACTCGCGTCCAATCCGATATCATCTGCTGCGAGCAAAGCATTCATCAGCGTGACATAGCAGACTCCCCTGTTGCCTATCGCTACCAATGCTCGACGCGCTCTCCATCTCTACGCCGTCTGGGCTGGTGCTCTGGTCGAAGAGCTACCACTCGAGCTCGGGCGACACGTCTGGGCCCATCAACTCGCTGGTCCAGGAGGTCCTCCTCAGCAGCGACAACTACGTCGCAAGCAGCTTCAGCACTGGCGAAGGTGTCGGGGATGCTTCTGCTGCGGCGGCCGCTGCGGCATCGTCGTCTGCGGCCGGAAGCGTCAACAGGCACGACAAGGACTCGCAGTCGATGATGTGGACGCTCGCCAACGACCTCGGCCTGATCTTTGTCGTCGTGTGGCCGCGCATACTCCACCTGGGGTACCTCGAGAAGCTCCTAGACACGATGAAGCAGCTCTTTGTGAGCATGTACGGCGACACGGTCCGCAAGCTCACCTCGGGGCAGCTGCGCGAGCTCGGGACTGGCAACACGGCGTGGAACGCACTCTGGGCAGGATGGGACGGCATTGTCACGCGCCTCGTGCGGGAGCTCGAGGCTGAAGCGGCCAAGAGCAGCAGGAACGGTAAAGGCGCGGGGGCGGGCATCGGGCGTGGCGCGCACCCGGGCAGTCTCACGGGCGGGCTGCCGCTCAGCCCCATGTCGAGCTCCGGTGGTCCGCCCACGCCTAGCGACGAGGACGCCTCCACCACGCCCACTGTCTCGCCTATGAAGGCCAACGACGCCGAGACGATAGCAAAGAACATTGCCGCCCTCAAAGCTAGGAACAAAGCGCGACTGAGCCCCAGCCCGCGGGCGATGGGCAAGAAGGGCGGAAAGGGCGGCGTGAGCTCGGCGAGCGAGGCAAGCGAGTGAGTCCGCTCAGTCCGCTGCGCTGGTTGGCCGTAGCTTGGAATCTGATGCAAGGCGTACCTGGCTGCAGCACCGAGGGAACCCCCAAGAGGTCGGCCACGCCTTCGAAAGTCGCCCGAAAATGGGAAGACTCAAATAAAGTCTCGGATAAGGATATGGCGTCTCTGGATTTCTCCGCTGGCGCGCCTCCAGTCGGTGATGACGCAGACGGAGACGACTTGGTGCTGGATTCGCTTGTTGACGCGGCAGCGCTCGGCCAGCGTCAGGAGAACGGCCTGTACGAAGTGGCAGACTATCAAGACAAGCGCAAAGCAGGAAGGAGCGGCGCCGACGACGATGACGAAGAGGACAGCATCCTCGCTGCCCTTGCTGCCGGCAAGCTGTCGACGAAGGATGCCGCCTCAGAAGGTAGCACCAAAAAGGCGGGCGCGTTGTCCTCCTTCTTCTCCCGGCTCAGCACATCGGCGGGGCTGTCGAGCAAGGCCATCACGGCTGAAGACCTGGTGCCCGTGATGAATGTGATGCGTGAGCACCTCATGAACAAGAATGTCGCGCGCGATATTGCAGACAAGATCTGCGACAGCGTCTCTGCGTCGCTCGTCGGCAGGCAGGTCTCTGGGTTTGGCGACGGCGGGGTGCGCGCCGCCGTGCGGAACGCGCTGGAGGAGTCGCTCACGCGCATCCTAACGAGCAAGACCAGCACCGACATTTTGCTCGATGTTAACCGCAAAAAGCAGGCGCAGGCCGCGCTCGCCCGGAAGGACCCTTATGCCATCACGTTTGTGGGCGTCAATGGCGTGGGAAAGTCGACCAACCTGTCAAAGGTCGCCTTCTGGCTGCTCCAGAACCGGCTGCGCGTCTTGATTGCCGCATGCGATACCTTCCGCTCCGGCGCGGTCGAGCAGCTCCGCATCCATGTGCGCAACCTCGGCAAGCTGAGAATCCTCAAAGAGCTCGAGCAGGACACGGGCAAGTCGAGGATCGAGCTCTATGAGAGGGGCTATGGGAAGGATGCAGCGGGAATCGCCAAAGATGCGATTGCTTTTGGTAGGTCTTTCGTCCAGTGCCACGAGCACGAATGTGCTGCTTCAGATCGGGCTGATCATCTTTCACGTGTACTTCTAATCTTTTCCAGCCAAAGAGAACGAGTTTGACGTCGTGCTCATTGACACGGCAGGGCGGATGCAGGACAATGAGCCTTTGATGCGGGCTCTGGCCAAGGTGCGTCCGTAGCGGACCTGCTGGCTTCCGGCTATCATCTACTGTAAAGGGCCGACTGACTGGGTCTTGGTTCCGACCATACCTGATTGCAGCTCGTCTCGGTCAACAACCCGGACAAGATCCTGTTTGTCGGCGAGGCGGTGGTGGGCAACGAGGCGGTGGACCAGCTCACCAAATTCAATCGCTCGCTTCGAGATTTCTCCGGACTGAGCAACGCCAAAGCACGCGGCGTGGACGGGATGATTCTCACAAAGATGGATGTCATCGACGACAAGGTGCGCTGCTGCTGGGCCGGTCTCACCGGTGTGACAGAGCTGATACAGGGTGGGACTGATGCGCTTTTCTGGCCAAATTGTCCAGGTCGGGGCGGCACTGAGCATGACGTACGTGACGAGCCAGCCCATTGTCTTTATCGGGACGGGCCAGACGTACACGGACCTCAAGGCGATGAAGGTCAACCATGTGGTGAATGCGCTCTTGAGGAACTGACGGGAGGGCCGCCTCTCCGAGAAGAGTGGGAGCGCTGCGGCGACAAGGATGTACAGGACTAATAGGGTGCAGATACACAGTGTTGTTGTACATGGTGGTCAAGCAATGTCTCTTGCGGTTTCGGAGATCATTCATTCCCTTCCATCCCGGGCCAATAGGGGTGGGCCAATCTGACGTCTGCATCGGAAACTATGGGGCAGAAGGGGAACTCGAATGCGAAGCAGACAGAGCAAGTGTGCACTGCTGTACTCACTTGCATGGGCATATCCTTGTAATCTTCCCTCTCCTTGCTGGCTTTCCCGGCCATCCATGCCAGTGGCCATGGCCATCAGACTTCGCCCCCTCAGCATCGCCCAGAGCAGGCGCCGGCCAGCTTCAGCTTCAGCTTCACTCGTATCGCATACCAACAAAAGGCATAACAGCAGCAACAGCACCATGTCACTCGCTACCCGCAGCACCTTGCAGCGCAAGTTTGCCAACCTCGCCCCGTCGACGTACAGCACGGCAAAGGGCCTGCCCGTCGCCTATGGCATCAACCTCAATGCCGCTGCACCAGCAGCAGGGCACGATGACGGGCACGGCCACGGCCACGGCCCATCGCCCAGGAAGGACTACAACATCCCCAAGTGGGCAAACAGGGTCGAGCTGTCCACGCTGGGTGCGGCCAGGATGACCTCGCCTGCGAATGGTGCGTGCGCAAACCCTCGAATGCGAAGCAACCGGGCGAGATTGGATTGGGCGCGCGGGGCGGGAGGACGCCGGATGGCAATGGCAGTGGAGGATCGCCAGGGAGGAGAACAGGGGCAAGGCATCTGGAGCAGCAAGGCGTGTGCTACAGCTCCCAGCCAGGCCTCTGGCTTGCCAGCCCCAGCCGTGGCCATCGACGCTTCCCCGAGCTCCCCAGCCGGCTGGCATGGATGGCTGTCGTCTCTCTCTCCAGCCGGAGATCTCCTGCTCGCACGCCCGCTCATCCATGCCCCTATTGCATAGCCTGTGTGGTAGGTCCTTCATTCATGCTGACTCTTTGCCATGCGCTTCTTCCGTCCTTTGTCGTGGGCCCCTGGCTCCACCCCCATCCCAGCCAACCCGACCCGGCCGTACCAGCAGCGACTCTTTTCCACCTCTTCGCGCTCGCTCGCCGCCGGCGACGAGGCACCCCACGTCCCACGCACCCCTACCACCTCTGCGGGCTTCCACGCGAGCCAGGTGCCAAACTATACAAAGTACACAAGCAAGCAGTCCGAGACGGCCGCAAAGGGCTTTACCTACTTTGCCGTCGGATCAATGGGCCTCATCACCGCTGCAGGTGCCAAATCACTCGTGTCGGACTTCCTAAAGAACATGTCGGCGTCGGCCGATGTCCTTGCGCTCGCAAAGGTCGAGGTTGAGATGGGCAGCATCCCAGAAGGAAAGAACGTCATCATCAAGGTGGGTCGAGCGCGACATGGCGGGATCGCGAGCAGCCAGCGCACGGCCAAGGCAGGCCCTCGTTAGGGTCCTCCCGCTTCCGGCCTGGAATCACCGCGGCTTCCGGTAATGTGGCATCGCTAACACGACACGCCTTTCCCCCTGCCCAGTGGCGAGGAAAGCCAGTCTTCATTCGCCACCGAACGAAGTCCGAGATCGACGAGGCCAACGGCGTCGATGTGAAGAGCCTGCGTGACCCGCAGAAGGACGACGACCGAGTTCAGAGGCGTGCGTGTCTCTCCCACCAGCCTGTTTGCGCGCGGCCATGTGTACAAGGCTGACCTTCGCTTCCGGTCGTGTGTCCGCTGCCACAGCCGAATGGCTCGTCATGCTCGGTGTCTGCACCCATCTCGGATGTGTCCCTATTGGCGAGGCCGGCGACTACGGTGGATGGTACTGCCCTTGCCACGGATCGCACTACGACATTTCCGGACGCATCAGGCGTGGCCCTGCACCGCTCAATCTTGAGGTCCCAGAGTACAGCTTCTCGGACGACGATGGCAAGCTCATCATCGGTTAAGCAGAGACGGGAGGGTATCAGTTTTGGGCAGATCTGCGAGGGCGCTCACCTGGCCGGAGCCTTATAGTATAGATGGGCTGGGTGCCCTCGGCACTAGAGCGGCTCCCTGGGATCAAGGTCTTCGCTGTCCTGTACTTGGTATTCGTCTACGCATGATGGAACCACAGTGCTTCTGTTCTCTCTGCGGGAGAACTACTTTTCTTCGATTGTGTCAACAGTCCATCTGCCCGTGTTTCGTCCACTCTCGATTGGGCTGCTTTTTCTCCCTTGGCCTTGCTGCAGGCAGGCAGCAGCTAGAACATATCTACACTACAAGCTGGCAAGGCTGAGACTATGATACGATCAAGCAGCGACCTCACCTTGATGATCGTCCGCGCAAGATGTAGCTTGCTTTTTTCGGCTGGACTGAAGCAAGCGCACTGCTCACTTCCTCTGCCTCTTGGTGTTCTGGAAGCCTCCCGGTCCTCGATGCGACGGACCCGTTGGAGGCTGGAACGATTTTCCGCCGTGTGACTTCTTGCCACTCGAACCGCTGCTGCCTCCTCCACCGCCGCCGCCTCCACCACTTGCCCGCTTGTAGTCGGTAAAGATCGAGTCGAGGCTGCGGAACACGAGGGCGTACGGGAGCGTGCGGACGACTTCGCCAACGCGCCGCTCAATGTCGGCCGTCGGCAGGCCCGCGCCTCGCGCCGTATCGAGCCCGAGCCGGAAAAGCGTGAACGCCGCGAGAGTGACGGGCGTCTGCTGCTCCGGAAAGGGCACGCCGGCAGTAGCAGTTCCGCCCGTCCCTGCCGCGCCGTGCCCGTGCCCGTGCCCAAACCCATGCGCCTGACTTGCGACCGGCCCAGTCCCGCCACGCATGAGGCGCAGAAGCACCTCGAGAACATTGTTGATGTCCGTGAAGTACGTCGAAACGAAGCGATACCGCGCCTCGTCGAACCCGTAGCGCGTATTAGAGGTTGACAGCCAGCTCTCGAGTGCATGTTGGAAGGTAGGCGGCTGAGTGCCATTGTACGAAAGTGCGGATGTGGCGAGAGAGGATATCGTACGAGAGAGCGTAAGGAGGAATGCGAAGCGGACAGGACAGCAGGCATTGAGGATGAAAGTGGATGCACGTAGTGCAAAGGCAGGGGACGGGACAGGAACGGGAGGAAGGGCGGGAGGTGGAGCGGGGAAAGGCAATGACCGAAAATCAAAGCAAGAGCAGCGCCAGAAACCGAGCATAGACGCGGAGGCGGAGGGAGATTGACCGCAGGCGGAGGAGAAGACGAGTCAGCCGCAAGAGGAAACAAGACCAGGAAGAAACAGAGAGGCACGGTGTAAGCTGCGAATCCTTCACTCGATACCTGGTTCCCGAAGGAGGAAGGCGGCAGGGGTTTAGGAAAGGAAAGAAGGCGTACTGCTTCTGGGTCTGCGACCTTGATTCTGCCTTTCCAAGCCGAGGTTTCCGCGGACTCGCTGGAGGCGTCTCTGCCATTGAGCGGCATTGCGGGATAGGACGCCCCTTTAGGGGTCTTGCCCGCTTGCGGGCGGAGGCCCACAGAAGCAGCAGCCAGGGCGCCGGCGGGGCCCGCGATGGACTCGATCCATTCGTCCGGATTCCCCGCCCGTACCCACTTCGCTTCAGTCAGGGGATTGGCTCGGTCTAGCCGAGCTACTACCGTGATGATTTCGTGCACGAAGGCGGTCGCGGTGGTAGCCGAGTCGCCGGGAGCCTGGTCCTCTTCCAGCTTTTCTGCCGAGCCTGCGCCTCCGACCAGCAGACGATGCAGCGGAGGCAGGAGCTCATCTGCTGCACTGACCGCAATGCTGCCCTCTGCAGCTTCAGCCTGTTCCTCTTCCCGCTCTGTTTTGACGCTTGCATCCTCCGCGTCTTCGGTTGCGTCGCGCACGCCATCTCGACTTGTATTCTCCGGCCAAGATGCGGCCAGCCCTTCCCTGTCGACCTCGCTAAACTCATTGTTGCCTTGGGACAACACCTCGACCTGTATGGTGCGGAGCGCATCAGCGGTGATTCAGCGGCTATGCCTGCTTCTGCTTGCGGGACTTACGTATACTCCGGCGCAAATCCGAGCCTTCTGCTCTGCAAGGCCAACGGGGGCAAGACGGATCTTCATTTCGATCTTCCCTTCGGCTCGATGAACGACCATTTCCTCCACTACGCTGGCATCCAGCACGATCCTCCGAGAGTTTCGAGCGTACGAGATCGACACGCGATCCTCCGATGGCTGAGCCGATTGCGTCGCCGGTGGCACATCTCCTTCGGTGTTGTCAACGGTGGGCTCCAGATCTTCTTCTTCCTTCATGCTGTCTTTGATTTCACCTTCTACGCCTCTTGCGGTCGCAGCCTCGGTCGTAGTCGCCGCACTGATCTCGGCAGTCGCCAACTCGGCGTCGTCGCTCGGGGGGTCCAGGTGGGTCTTGTCCACTGCGGATGCCTCCCCTTGAATGTCGATCGTCTGGGCGGAAGTGGGTGGCGGTGATGATGCGGCAGCTTGTGAGGTCGAGGAGGTCGGCACCATGCCCATAGGCTCTCTGGTATTCCCGACGGCTGGCGCCTCATCCGCTCCATCATCATCTTCTACCGGAGCTGCGCTTGTCAGAGGCTCGCCGTCAAGATCGTCTTCCCCTCCGTTTGCATTTCGGCCTGCCTCCGCCTCCGCCTCAGCTTCTGTCTGAACGCCAGCGTCTGCTTCGGGGCCTTCCGACGTGAGTCCTTCGGCAGACTTGGCAAGCTCGGGAGTTTCCGGTTGTGCACCGTCGTCATTCCTGCCATCCGGCTCTGGCACGGCCTGTGACATCCTGCTTTCAACGCTCATTGCCCTCTGAGCGCGAAGTGCATCCGGGTCGAGCTTAGCCCGACGCTTCTGCCCGCGTGTTGATTTAGGAGCTACAGGCAGAACAGGCTCCACTTGCGCTTGTTTGCCCTTTTTGGTGTTGCTGCTGGCGTTCAAAGAAGATTCGTCCAAGGGCGTCGAGAAGTAGATGCGTAGACGACTGTTTTCCCGGTACTTCTTGCTCGCGGAGAGGTTGTTGGCTTTGGCTTGCTTAGCCGCGGCCTTGGAGGGGAGTACTTCATCATGTACACTCTGTGTACCCAGTGACCTCAAGGCTGCATCCTCAATCGCCTCAGGCGCTTCAACTGACGCCTGCTGCGCTGAAAGTACTGGATCCTTGTCATCTTCCTCCGCGGGAGTCGCTTCAGATGCAGTCGAGCCGGCGGTACGGAGAACGCGGGCCGCTACTTCTTCGTCGTCGTTGTCATCGTTGTCATCGTTGGCCGTGACTGGGCTCTCCTCCTTCGCGCTCGGAGGAAGCTGGCTCGATGCACTATGGGCGTTTACTTCCCCTTTCTCGCCATCGACAATCGATTCGGTAGATGTATGGCTGGGTGCAGTAGCCTGCGCCGGTAGATCCTCCGAAGCTGTAACAACGGGGCTTTTGTGTGGCTCCCTCTCCTTCTCAGTCGACTCCTCTGTCGTGGCATTGCCAGCAAGGGCTCCTCCGGGGCCTGCTTGAATCGCTTCAGGAGGGGCAGCGACGTCGCTCTTGGCCTTTTTCCCGACCGGTGCACCGGAGGTTGATGATCCCTCGATATCCTCCCCGGTGTCCATGCGATGGTCGCCTTCACCATCGCGATCTTCCTGCTCCTCGCTGTGCTTGCGCTTCTCCCTGCGAGAATCAGCTCGCTGCATTGGCACTGCAGCGTCTCCGGTTGACGCGGGGATGTCTGGCGAACCGGCCGGCAGCGATAGGTCCTCGACTCCATCCGTAAGGGGAGCCTCAGAACCATCTTCGATGTCGACGACATGTTCTTGAGATGCGGTGACAATGTCCTCCTTCTCGTCCGTCTCGCCGGTCTCGGAGCCCAGTGCAGGCATGCCGACAGTGTCTGGATCCCCGTCTTCAGCCTTGACAGTCTCTGCTTCTGATTCGGCGGTATTCTCGCGAATGCCCGCACCATCGTCCAGAGCATCGGCGGCATCCTCGAGATCGTCCTCGACCTTGGTGTCTGGCGTCTGAGCCTTTCCTGCTTCCAGCTTTTGATCCTTGATTGCGAGCTTCTTGAGGATCTCGCTGAGCGGGACCGCCTTCCAGGACCAGCCAAGCTCGACAATTTCCAGGCTCTCGATGCGGAAATCGGTCAATGTCCGCTTCTGTGCCAGGGCAGCCGCCGTCGCTAAAGCAGCCGCGTCACTACTACCCTTCCCGCCCTTGGCCGATGGGGCCGTCCCATCCCCAGCAACGGAGCCGCCTCGCGAGCCAGTTTGAGCAGCAAGTTTTCCGGAGTTGGCCTTCTTGTTGACGCTGGGTGTGCTTCTGCCGCCTGCAGTTCCAGCCTGGGAACCAGTCTGGGACGTGATTGTAGCGTTCGAGTCTGCTCTGCGTCTTCCCTTTGCCGGGCCGGTGGGAATGCAGAACGACGAGTTGGGTGAAGGGTTGGCACTGTTGGTTTGGGAGAAGGAGCGCTTGTTTCCCACGCCCCCGCCCGGCCCGCTGGGACCGCCCTGCCTCCCGAGACTGGCGCCGTCGGATCTGCCTCCGTCCGTGGCAGGGCGACCGCTGCCTCGTCGGTCGTTGAAAGCGCCGCGCGTACTGCCACCTCGCCCTCCTCGCCCAGCAGGACCAGATGGGATACTCCCTCGGCCTCCACCGCGTCCACCTCCAGCCGTGGAGGAGCGCAAAGCTGCCGGCTGGGTGGGTGGACGGAAAGACGAGCCTGACTCCGACTGTCGATCCTGTCTTGCAGACGCGGCCGTGCTGCTCTGGCTAGGCAGCGGGCGCGTGTCTCTTCTGATTGTCGGGCCGCCACTTGACTCGCCTGGCGCTCCTGACGAACTGCCATTCGGCGCCATGCGTGACGCAGCAGCAGGGCCGGAAGGTATGTTGGGCAGTCCAGTCGGAGTGGGCGGAAGTGTAGCTGCACCTTTCGGAGACAGCCTGATGCTCCCTCCCGCAGGACCCGTCGGCGGACGGGAATTAGCCTGGCTTGGCCCGGTTGGCAGACTGTTTCCGGGCGCGGCAGGAAGCTTGTTCGGCGGCGCTGGGAGCGGATGTGTGATTGCGGCAGGATTTGCGGGGAGCGATGCATGTGGCGCTGGGGAGCCTGCAGGCTTGCCCGGACCACGTCGAGGCCCGCCAGCCATCGAGGAGGCTTTCATCGGCGCGACAGCCAGCGGCAAGGGTGCAGACGAGCCCATCTGCTGCTGCTGAGGCTGGGTATATCCCTGCTGCTGAGGCTGGTGGTACTGTTGCTGTTGCTGCTGGCCTTGATACACCATCGGCTGCCCGTGGTACGGCTGGTTGCCCATGGCCAATTGCTGCTGGACTGGCTGCTGCTGTTGCTGTTGCATTGGCTGACCATAAAAAGCTGGTTGTTGCATCTGCGCAACGTATGCCTGCGGACCCTGCAGCTGCTGACCTGGCGCATATCCGACGTGCTGTTGCGGCTGCTGTGGGTAAAAGCCTTGATTCGGATGTTGCATCGGCGCACCCGGCGTAGGTTGCGCGCCACCCTGCGGCAGCTGCTGCATTGGCAGCTGTGGCGCTTGATAGGCATATTGCATGCCGGGCTGCTGCGGCTGCTGCTGCTGTTGCTGCTGCATCGGGTTCTGCGGGAGACCAGCTACGATGGTAGGCCCCGGTCCAGCCTGCAGCCCGCCTGCGGCGTTGTGATCGAATCGCGCTCGTTTGTGAGGTGGTCCACCGGCGTATGTCTGCTGTGCCGCCATGGGCTGCTGCTGCTGGTGCATTGGCGGTTGCCCATTCGAGGGGTAGGCAGCCGGACCGACGTGACCAGGTCCTCCTGCGGGTGACACATTCCCTCCGTGGGGACCGAGAGGGGATCCCATCGTGTGCTGCTGTCGGAACTGGATGCAAGCATGCGTATGCAGCGGCCTTAGCGTCGCCCTTTGCAACGAACATCTGACCCTTGAAACGTCATCGAAGGACGTCGTCCTGGTCTCGCACTCACATTTCCTCCATTCCCAATCCCCTGGTGATGACCGCCCCTGCCACCAGGCCCACCTGCTCCACCTCGTTGAGGTGCACTGCCATAGCCATAGTTCCTGAATGCAGCGTCCGCAGCAGCTCCCCCAGGTGACGATGCAGGACCAGCAGCAGGACCTGGCGGCAGCGGTGGTGGAGGTCCAGCAGGCGGCGGCGGCGGCGGCGGCGGCGCAGCGGGCTGCCATTGTTGCTGCTGCTGCATCATCGAGGCATAGCCGCCTGGCTGGCTGTATGGGTTATTGTTGTTGTACATCTTCGGCTCTTTCTGCACCTGGTCTCTGATGCTGTTCTCGTCGTGCCGCCCGCAGGCGCTCTTCTTCTCGACGCGGAAGCCCGCTGGACCACTATCGCGAAAGCAGCAACGCTTTCATCAGCAATAGCAGCCGTCCGAACGTTTGACAGATGTACGACGCCGGGCTCTCGCTCTCGTCCCTTTTTAGTTACGGCAGTTGCTAAAAAGCCGAAACGAAGAAAGCAGGGACATGCACATGCACATGGACCCGGACTGGGACGCTCGGCACGATACCCGCTTGCTTCTTTGGCGTGCAGCGGCTGATCCTGACTGACTGGGAATGCACGTATGACTATCCTCCGCACCACTTCATCTGCCTTCTCCAAATTCACGTTCAGCTGCAGACTTCCCCCTGACTGGGCTGTTCAGGTCCCTGAGCGGTGGCTCGTCCTCGCATGCTGCTCCGCTCAGGCAAGCTAACGGGCTCGAGCTGGCCTCTACGACGGGGTTTCTTCTCTCGCCGTCGAGCTCTGGCCGCGCGCCTCTTCTCCTTCGTGACCATTCTCTGCATCTCCACTATCGTCCTGCTGCAGCAGCTTCGTGGTTCCGCAAGCTTGCCAGTCGATAATGGCGACAAAGTCGTTGTGACACTGGCGTCCTCATCCGCGCGTCTCGCCTCGAACGAGCTCGCCATCGCGCTATACTCGCTCCTCCGACAGACACTGCCCGCACGCGAGATCCGCCTCTATCTCCCACTCCACGAGCGGGCCCTATTTCAAACGGCCTTCGCACGCTTAGACCATCCCGTCGGTCGCTATGTGCGGCAGCACAGCAATGTCATCAAGGTCGAGTACAGAGACGACATTGGACCGAGCGGCAAGTTCGTCTACGCTATCAAGGAACAGCTCGAAGCGGGGCAGGGGGATATTCCGCTTGTCGTAGTCGGTACGCGCGGGTCGGCGTGACGAGCACACAGAGCGCCACCCTGGGCTAAGGTGGTGCCCTCTCCATGCAGACGACGATCACGCGTACGCGCCCACGCTCCTCTACTCCCTCCTCGCGCAGTCTGCGTCTCTGTCTCGTGGAAATGACCGCATCTCAGTGGGACAGAGAGGCTGGCGTATACGAAAGAACTTGCGATGGGGAGTGCCCGTCGCCGAGCTGCGGGACCACGTCGCCGAAGGGCATACTCTGGCCGCACCGTACCGCGTCGGCGTCCTCACCGCCAATGAGGGCTATCTCGTCTATCCCCGTTGGTTCTCGCGCAGTGTTAACGCGACCGCGAGTGTCGCTGATGGAGGTAGCACGCCTGCCGCGCCACCCAGCTGCGCGGGGCTGCTGGACGTGCAGGCGCTCAGCAGCGGAGAAGCGCATCTGGTCGATGACATCTGGATGGCGGGGCACCTGTCGCGCGGAGGCGTGCAGAGATGGGTCGTCCCGCTCATTCCCGACCTGCACGGCAGGGGGTCGAGCTGGCTCAGCCCTCCGTCCATTGACGTGACTGTACACCACGCTCTCGAGTCGCACATGAAGAAGGACGGGCACACGCGCGAAGACGCCAACAACTATGCTCTGCAGCTGTTCCGGGAGGCCTTTGAGCGGGAGAATCTGTGGTATACCCTGCGACAGGATCGGGCAGCCGCTCGGGATGGGTACTATACCCAGCTGCCGGTCCTCAAGCCCTGGCATAGCTTGTGGCTGGTTCAAGTGTCGAATTGGATAGCACGAGTCCGTATCTGGCTGTCGTTTGGAGGTGCGGCGTGAAAGAGGAGATCAATTAAGGGTCACAATCCTAGAACGGGGTTCCTGTCGATGCTTGCTTCCTTGCACATAATTCGGGAGAGCTGCATGGTACGAATGTACATAGGCAGTCCAAAACAGCGAAATTGTACAATCTAGTACCAGCGAACAATGCTTCCTCACGCTGCCCGCGCTAACGATTCTCAGTCTGACGGAGCCGCGCCCTGGCAGGTCGCGATCAGCGCACCGTAGGAACGGCAACAGGGTTCAGGCAGTGCTAGAACATGTTGAATGGTAGATGGGCATGTGAGTCGGCTCCTGGACAGATCCTTTGTGCCGTGTAGCTGTTCTGCAGCGCGTGGTGGTCACTTGCAGGAGGTCCCCGGAGAGGCTGCGTGAGTCCGGCCCGCCCGGACAGAGAGGTAAACCGAGCAGTATCTCGGCAGCAACGACAGTTGAGACGCTGAGGATTGGACAGCATGTCGGTAGAGCGTTGCTTGTGCTTTCTATGCCCTCACATCTGTACTACTGCATCCGTTCGGGCCCGTAGTGGTGAGAGCCGCCAGATTGGGCGGAGCTCTCGGTGAGCAGCAGCCGACGGGGTTACGCTGGCGGCGTTGGAGGCAGGGCAGCACAGACGGAATGACAAGGTCAGTCTGATGATGGACATACGTGCGTATATACCGTCCTCTGGTGGGCAGCATTTGGCCATTGCTCGTGCATCTCGAGGCTGCAAGGGAAAGAGGAGGAAGAGGGAACTCGGGCCAGGAGCGGCCCGACACCGTGGAATAGGCATGCCGCATCGAACGAGAGTATTCAATGCCCTGTGTCTGCTGCAATCAGCTCGTTCAGCATGTAGTTGACCCTCGTCGCCACGCAAGCCTGGTCTCTTGCATAGCCTAGCCCTCCTCCCCCGCCCGCCGGGTGGCTCCTCTTCCCTCACCTGACTCGCCTTCAGCCTCCCCAAAAGTCGCAAAGGTGATCCAGGATAGCAGGAGGAGATCAGATAGCGTCCAAGCATTCCAGAGACGTCTAGATTGTGATCCATCCAGCCAGCTTTGCGCTCACGCGCTTAGTCGTGGAGTGATTGGAGCCTATTCGCTCGCCCGGGGAGAGACAGGCCGGGGGAGAGAGAGAGAGAGAGCGAGTCGGACCACGTCTGGGGGGAAAGGACCAGAGCAGAGAGCAACAGGAGGAGGTTGCTGCAATGTCGCTTGAGATGGGTCCTCAGCTCGTTGCTATGGGAGGCAATGGCCATGGCAATGGCAAGACGACGGCGGATGGGGTCGACGAGGAGCTGCAGCTGCATCAGCCCGGCCTGGCCAGCGCGGCAGCGGCAGCATGGCCGACCGCGGGAGGAGCAGGGCAAGAAGGGCAGCACCACCAGGACGCCAGCACCATCAGCACCCCATCGCTCGCATCGGGCAGCAGCAGGAGCGACAGCAGCAACCACGAGGAGGATGCCAATGACCTTGACGCCGAGGGAGAGCAGGAAGACGCGGGCGCAGAGGCGCTCCTGCCCAAGCAGCGCGTCTACCGCGAGCGCAACCGCAAGATCCAACTCCCCGTCCGCGAAGGGATGAACGAGCTCTCGGACGACGAAGGGGATGGCTCAGAGTGGGCCATCCCTGCGCCCGATGCAGAGCTCCCGCCTGGCTACGACGGCAAGAGGAGGGTCAGACCGGAGGGCGAAAAGCTCCGCCCGGATGGCAAGATCAAGCCGTCCTACTACTACCCAACGGAAGGCTCTGCGCGGGGTGTCCCCGTCTTTGAGCCCACCATCGAGGAGTTCAAGGACTTCAACAGGTGCGCATCGCTCCTTCGTGAGGCGTGGGCGCCCGCTGCATGCTGACAGGAGCCCACATATCGCCACGTCCCCTCGGCGCGCGTCGACGCTCGTTTCGCTCTGTACCATCCTGCCTTCCTCGCACATTACACAGCTTCATCAATAACATCGACAACTATGGCATGCGCAGCGGCATTGTCAAGATTGTCCCTCCCAAGGAGTGGTGCGTTCCCATTTCTGCAGCGCGAAAAGACATGCACGTGATGGAACGGATAGACACGCTGACGCTCCCTGCCACCTTCTCTGCAGGATCAACTCGCTCGGCTCTGTCGCACAGCCGCTCAAAGACACCGTCATCAAGGACTCGATCGAGCAGAACTTCATGGGCTCGCGCGGCCTCTTCCGCCAGTCCAACATTGCCTCCCGCCGCCTGTACAACGTGATGCAGTGGAAAGACCTGTGTGACTCGGAGAAGTTCAAGACACCTAACTTCTTCAATGCACCCGAGGAGGACAAGAGCGCCGAAGTTCGCGCACTCCGGGCGTCAAAGCGGGGCAAGGGCGCCTCCGCCTCTACGCCGGCATCGAAGACGGCAGCGAGCGGGACCACCCCCAAAGCCACCGCGAGGACTGTAGCACGCAACTCGCGCTCTGCCAGAGCGAAGGCCGCGTGGGCACAGAAGAAGGCAGCGGCGGCGGCGGCGGGAGTCGCCGCAGCCGGCGCTGGCTCGCCCGCCGACACCGTTGATGGCGAGTCGACCGCAGGCGACCAGACGATGCAGGAGAACCGGGAAGATGAGAACGATGTCGACTTTGATACGCTGCAGAACCCGGACGAGGCGGATCGCTGGGAGGAGACCTTGAAGGAAAAGAGTGAGCAGGAGCAAGCTGCTGCGGCTGCCAGTGCCGCTGTCAGCGAGCCACACGCTGCGGAGGAAGACTGCAACGTCAAACCCGAGGATCAGTCGCAGCTTCCGCCCACTGCCATCGACAACGCGTTCATGGAGGATGCCAAGCCTTCGGATGCACCCGTGGCTGCGCTTGCTGGTTCAGCTTCAGTCCCCGTAGTATCCGCGGTGAACGATGCACCTGTCTCGATGCCCTGGCAGCCTTTGCAGTGGCCGCTTCCCAACACCTCCAAATCCGCCTCGACGGCAGCGCCGGGGTCAGTTCATGTACCGGCCACGCCCACGAAAATGACGGACGAGGAAGCTGCACAGAAGGCACAGGAGAAGGCAGAGAAGGCCGAAGCCTCCGCTGCCAAAGCGGCCATCAAGCGAAGACAGCGCGAGGAGGACGCCGAGAAGCGAGAAAAGGACTGGGATGCGCTCGACTACCAGTCGCTGCCGTACAATGCCAAGCCGTCTGACTTCACTGTCGAGGAGTGCAAGAACATCGAAAAGATGTACTGGCGTCGCTTCACATTCGGCTCTCCCCCCATGTATGGCGCCGATGGCTCCGGGTCGCTCTTTGACGAGTCCGTCAAGGACTGGAACGTCGCCGCGCTCGACGACCTCCTCATGCGCATCAACCCGCACATGCCGATGCCGGGAGTCAACACGCCTTACCTGTACTTTGGCATGTGGAGGGCGACGTGTGAGCCGCAGCGCGAGCTCAGCTGCATTTCGTGCTCCCTTACACTGACGCTTATCCCGGTTCTTCGCCCAGTCTCATGGCACGTAGAAGACGCCGACCTGTACTCCATCAACTACATCCATTTCGGCTCGCCAAAGTTCTGGTACTCTGTACCACAGGCGCACGCCGAGCGGTTCGAGCGCGTCATGGCAGGGTACTTCCCGCGCGACCAGCAGCGCTGCCCAGAGTTCTTACGACACAAGTCCTTCCTGGTCTCGCCCACCAACCTGGCCAAGGACAACATTCCACTCAACCGAGTCATTCAGTTCCCGGGCGAGATTGTCCTGACCTACCCATATGGTTATCACTCTGGCTTCAATCTGGGCTTTAATTGCGCGGAGAGCATCAACTTCGCCACCGAGGCCTGGCTAGACATCGGAAGGCGTGCGCGAGCATGCGTCTGCCTGCCAGACACGTACGTCTGGCCGCCGAAGTCTAGAATCTGGTGCTTGAGCTGACATGATATATCTACAGAGTCCGGATCGACGTCGACAGCTGGCTGGAGGAAGCGCGAGAAGATGCCGAGCGCATCCGTTCCGACCCGGAATACGCCGAGCAGAGAAAGCGAGAGCGCGCTGCGGCAGTCGTCATCCCGCAGCACGAGGCTCGCAGGAAGCGAGAGCTCGGCGCTGCCTACAAGGAGCGCAAGGCCGCCGAGCCTCCGGTCAAGCCACGCATGCAGCCAGTGCCTCAGGAAGCTGCAGGCCCCGCTCCAGGCATGTTCGAGGCTGGCCCTACTGCGGTTGTCACAGCCTCTAACGCCAAAGTTGGGAAGCCGAAGAAGGATGCTAAGAGGAAGGCGCAGAAGGCGGCCCCGGGCGATGAGGCACCTCCTATGGCAGCCAGCGCGCCTATGTCTGCTCCGACTCCATCCCAGGGGGCGGCGACCATGTCTGCCAGTTGGCATTCGGCGCCGCTGGGCGGCGCTCAAGCGATCGACAACTCCACCAGGAACCCTACTATCGGCCAGACTGGCGCTGCCCCTCAAACGGCAGCCGCTCAGGCAAAGCTCGCCACCCGAATCCCTGTCAGGGGTTACTACCCGTGTGCGCTCTGTCCAGAGCCGATCCAGGAGGGACTGGTCAAGGTTGCGCCCTTGCAGAACCCGGCAAATATCAAGAAGCACGGCAACAAGACGCTCTACGCGCACAAGGTCTGTGTAACGTTCACCCCGACCACATGGTGCGCTCCGGACCCGGTCACCGGCGAGGAATTTGTCTTTGGTTTCGAGGACATCGAGAAGGAAAGATGGGGCTTGAAGTGCGGGCTCTGCACGGACAAGCACGGTACAAAGGTATGCTATGATCGCTATCTCATCTGCAGAAGCAGGCTGTGCTGATCCGGCTCCCTTGCAGATCCAATGCACAAAGTCGGCCAAGTGTGTCCGCGCATTCCACGCTACCTGCGCGATCAAGGAGGATTCCGGCGTTCTGCTGGATGCTCTCATTGACGGCAAGAGCGTTCTCGAGGCGCCGAAAGAAGGTGAAGCGGTCAACTTTGGCGACGGGCACCTACAACTGGACGTCACATGCAGGCAGCACAACGTTGTGAGTGTACCTGCGCTGCGTACACCGGAGATGTATCCTGAATTGACGTTCGAATGCCTTACAACTCTTCAGGCCTGGATACAGGCGCAGGCTGAGAAGAAGAAGCAGGAGCTGGCAGATCGCGTTTCTGGCCTGCCTCTGCAGTCTACCGTTCAGATCAGGACGACGACTGGCATCTACGGCGTCACTCTGCTCGGGCATAGAGCGGATCAGGGAGCGGTCGAAATTGCATTCGGCGACTGCACCCGCGCGCTTTGCAAGCACGGAGCCATCGTCTGGCTCGATGAGCCACCAAAATCAGCAGCGCCTGCAGCTCAGAACGGCGCGCGAGTTTCTGCGCAGCCATCCCGGCAAAGACCTACAGCACCTCAACAGGCAGCTCAGACGGCCAAGCCAGCGTACCGATACGGGGCCCCGACGCACATCCAGCAGCCAAATGCATCTCGAAGCACGTCCAGCTACGCCAATACTCCACCCCCGCAGTCGACCGCATATTCCCAGGCGCAGGCACAATCTCAGTCCAGCACGCTGTCCTGGCAACCAACCAACTGGACCGCAGAGGCCCCTACTCCGGTGCAGCCTGCTCATCAGAGCGGGCATCAAGGTTACGCTCAGCAGTACCAGCAGGTGTCACAAGAGCGCAATTCGGTCGGGCGTAGCTCTGCCTCTCCTGCCTCCTACCAGCAGCCGAGCGGGCAGACCGCGCCGGCATCGCAATCTGACGGCGCGTCGTCCATGGTCTCGCTTCCGCATGCAGCGGGGTCCGGGTCGCTGTCGGTGAACGCCGGCAATGCTCAACGGGCACCTTCGCCCCTCGCCAATGGAGCAAACCCAGACTACATACCTTACGCTCGCAACTCGGGTCGAACACCGACTGGGGAACCGATCGCGGCCACGACCACCAAAGCTTCCAAAGCCCCTCGCAAGCCCGTCACCAAAAAACCCAAAGCGGCCGCGCTTCAAACTGCGCCGCTTCCGCCTTTGCCGCCCGCGCAAGCGGGCAAGATGACATCCAGGCAGCAGGCTGCTTACGAGACGCAGCAGACACGCCACGCTGAGCAGCAGCAGCTGCAGGCGTACCACCAGCAGGCGTGGAGCAGCGCGCCACAGCTCGAATATCTGCCTCCGGTACAAAGCAACGCAGCTTACCAGAGCAATCATAGCAACAGCAACCACAGCAATCCACCTGCCCATGAGCAGGATCCCTATGAACAGCTTCGCGCTTCTTCTTACTTCTCCACCTACCAACAGCCGCCTCAGCAGCAGGAGCCTTCGGCTCACGCTTCAGACCACCCGTCTTACAACTACGCGTGGCAGCCTGTCCAATCCAGCTAAAGTGTCGTTCACAAGTAGTCTGTACGCCATCCGCTTCATGTTACATATGCTCAGACGCCATCGCCTGTTCTGCTCGCCTCACTCGTGCCTATTCCGAAATCCCGCTCGTCCGGCGTCCTTGTATCCCTCCTACCCACTAGCTTTCGTGCGACCACCAGTATGAAATGTAAATGCGTGCCCTGCTGTGCTATCCGCTGCGCTCTTGTGAAAATAGCTTGCTAGCAAGGCGCTCGTCTTTTCTGTGATCCCTGATATAGCCGTCCTGAGCAGCCCGTTTCGGCGGGCATGTCTTCGTGCATGCTGCTGCCAACACGCTAAATCTCGGCAACCACCCCGACGATATGACTCGAAGCGTGCGAATCGTCCTCGCCCAGCTGTACTCCTCGCCATCCCTCGAACGGAATGTGGCATCCCTGAAAGACGCGCTCGAGCGGGCTCGTTCGGAGCGAGCGGACATCATCATCTTTCCGGAATTCTACGTGCAGGGCGTGCTTGCCGACGCGCCAGAGAAGGTCTTCACGTCCGAGGATGGTGACGCGAAGCAGCAATTCGCGGCGCTGGCCAAAGAGTTCGGCGTCGACATCGTCATCGGCACGCTCGTGGAGAAGGTCGAGGAGCACGACGAGCGCAAGAACGTCAGAGAGCAGAAGACGTACAATACGGCGTATTACTTCGATAAGAATGGGAACACTCTCGGGCAATACCGGAAGCGGAATCTGTGTGCGCTGCCAGAGCCTGGAGTATGAGCAGCGGCCGGCGCCCACGTCCCGACTGAGCAAGATGCGTTACAGGGCATC
The DNA here is from genome assembly GCA_008802785.1 of Symmetrospora coprosmae. Taxonomy (NCBI): domain Eukaryota; kingdom Fungi; phylum Basidiomycota; class Cystobasidiomycetes; family Symmetrosporaceae; genus Symmetrospora; species Symmetrospora coprosmae. Next base: position 77,524 of record VUYT01000025.1, on the reverse strand, counting down.
CCGAGAGAAGTTATCTCCACCCCGGTCAGGATGATCATCTGGTTTTCGATACTGCTCACGGCCGCGTCGGAATGCTCGTCTGCTGGGGTTGGTACAGGAGCACTGCCGGTCATATCGACCATCCGCTAATATGCCTTGCCTATCCCAGACCTCGCCTGGCCCGAAGCATTCCGAGCACTATTCATGCAAGACGTCGAGCTCGTAATCGTCCCTTCGTACTGGGTAGCCGACGACATTACGGACGAGGGCAAAACGCACGACCCAGAGTGAGAGGTCTGTTAAGCATAGCATGCGGGCCACTTGCTGACGGGCTCGGCTTGAACAGATTGACTGGCGAGAAGTCCTGGCTAGACGCATTGGTGGTGTGAGTTACGCTCTGACGATGTCGATTTCTGACCTTCTGAGTGCTAATCATCCCCGACGGCTCTCAGAACGCGCGCATACGAGAACGAATGTGCAGTCGCATTTGTCAAGTCAGTCACCCGACGCCCCGCTTCATCAATCCCAATATTGGCAGCTGACACGTCTTCCTTGATCGCAGCTGCGGCGGACCTGCAGAAAAGGGCTTCCTGGGAAGGAGTGCCGTTGCTGTGCCCTTCAAAGGGTGCATCGGTCGAACGGACGGGCCGGACGAGCAGCTAAAGGTGGTCGACCTGGATCTGTCGGTGTTGAAGGATGCGCGATCCGTCTACAAAATGAAGGACGATTTTCGGAAAGGCATGGAGACTGGCGGTTTCAGCGGTGCGGGTGACCAGTGACCACCGCCATCAGCAATCTCCAGCTTTGGTACATGGCAAGAGTGCATTCGGCCATCTCGTGGAAGATTCGAACGATTGTGCGTAAGATACAAGGCGAATTGTCCATAGACGCATGGTTAGAGATTCTGGTACCGTCACCGCAGTACCTGCACTTCTGTATCGCTAGCGCTACTCTCCTCGCCCTCGTCGTCTCTATATGCGGGCGTGTCTTCAGCAGCGGCAATTCCACCTCCTAGCTCTCGGGCGTCTACCCGTTCCTCCTCATCGAGGAAATTCTCCAGATCATCTTCCAAAAGCGCTACTTCACCCTGCGCAATGTCCTCGGCCACGAAGCGCATCACCAGCCGATACACGTAAGTCCCCTGTGGACAGATGGAGGAGCTCAGAGCTGGATTGTCGCATGCGTCTCAAAGATCGGACTCACTACGCCGAGGCCAAGTAGAACGGCCAGAGCTACGCTGAAGCTATTGAGGACCTTGCTCGTGCGGTCCATCCTGTCTCTCTGGTCCGGGTCCGAAAAGAGGAAGAGCCGGTTCCCAATGAAGACAGCCAGAAAGAGCTTTGGAGCTAAGGCGCATGTTGCTAGGAAGAACTGAAGTGCGCTGACCGTTGGGATGCTTGCGAAAAAGAAGTTCGAATAGGAATACGGGAGAGGGCATAGCCGGATGAGGCAGATGAGGGGGAGACCCGTGTGTTGCTTCAGAAGCGGGGTGAAGCAACAACGTCAGCTTTAGGCATCGGACAGTCAGATTCGTCGAAAGAGCAGTCTCACGACAGCGTTCCCAAGCGCCCGGAAAGTCGGCTGATCCTCCAGCATCCGTTTCGCGTATCCAGAAAAGGCGAGGCGGGCGAGTCTGCGGGGAGCAAGATGGGACCGTCGAGCAGTCAGAGAGAGGCGCTAAACAGACGCCTAGGTTGATCCGCCTTTGAGGTCGAGCGGGACCTACGCAAAGCTGGCCATTGCTCCGGACACCGTTCCGGCCAGGGCGAGCAGGAAGCCGCGGCCAAGGCCAAATGCGAAGCCACAGAGCGTTATGGCAGTGCTGTAACCAAAAAGTGGAGGGAAGGAGGTGACGTTGATGAGAACGAAGAGCTGGGAGTGTGCATTGGTGGTATTGTCAGTTTCCTGTCGCCCGAGGCGTCATCGCCCGACATGCCCACCAGCAGGAATCCGCCCCGGCTATCGCGAAGCTCGGTTGCCCATTCCGCCAGTGCTAGCGGAAGAATGCGTCAGTACGTAAATAGTAGCCCTTTTCGGAACGGTTGTCGCCTTTTGCGTGCTCACTTTCGAAGATCCGGGACGGTGTCACGATAATGAAGGCGGCAATGACGACGAGCTGCAGGACGGCCCAGCTCCAGAGAATGGCGCGCGCGGTCGTCGACATTGCGCGGTGCCGTTCGAGCAGCTGATCCTGTATCGCTTGCAGTCTATCCATCGCGCTAACTACTCTGTTTCTTGAATGCCCACGACGGCAAGGAGAGATGTGTGTCCGCAGGCCGACGGCTTCTCTCCGAGGCGACGTGCAAGGCCACACGATGCGAGCACGTTACAGCAAGCCGAATTAAGCAGTACAACGACCAGGAGACACTGCGCTTCAGTCATTAGGGTGTCCGCAGTTATACGCCGTTATCAACAGCTCAAGAAAGCTGATAGGGTGGATCTGGGACCTCATGGCTGCGAAAGGGTAGTCGAAAAAGCCACAATCAGCGAATGCACTTCGAGGCGCACTTCATGCAGGCGCACACACCTTAGACGATGCTCATCCAGACTGCCGACGATCCTGTCCAATCTCCGCTTGCTCGGGCTCCCAATACTGCTCGTGCCGTCCTTGAGCGAGAGCTGCTTGTTCGGGCTATACCCTCCCATCCTCGGCGAGCCGTTTGCGTTTGCATGCGCATGGCTGAACCCGTTCGGCGGCGTGTTGCCTGCGACATAACTGCTCGCAATGCTGCGGTCGCCGATCTCGTCTACTGTGCTTCGACCGGGCGAGTGCGTCCCGTTCAGGCTGCTCCGCCCCGTCTTTATCCCATCGTGCGCCCCGCCAGACCCGCCGAGAGAGAGTTTCAAATCCGCTAGACTCGTCGTCAGGGCCGAATTGTGCCCGCGCAGGCTGCCTTCCCTCCCGCTGCCGACACCGCCAGCCAAGCCGTTGGCGCCAGAGTACCGCGATGACCGGACACTGACAGCCCGCTTTGGCGAGTTGAGCGTTTCCATGGCGGATGTGGGAGAGGTGCCTGGCCCCGATGCGTGCGTATACGGGTGCGACAGTCTGTCGTATAACGTCTGCTCTGAGAGGTGGGTCGCCGTTTGCAGGTCTGACGAAGCGGCCAAGCGATGCAGGAAAGTCTGCAGGTCATCCACAAGAGGCACTCCCCATGTGCTGCACAGTTCACGAGATGCCGTGGAGAGTAGCTGCGAGACGGCCTCGCGCTTCTCCGGCAAGACATCCGGGCTAGCGATCTGCCTGAAAGCCAAGAGGACGGGCACACCTTCGAGCACCACCTGGCCATCCGCCTTGCTGTAAAGAGCATGTAGGATCTCGTCCAAAGCGTGCACCTCTTCCCTCTGGAGTCCCCCATTTTCCCTCTGCAGTAGGCCATACACCCGGATCTGGAGGTCTTTGGCGAAACGCGCATCCGGCGAATGGTAGAGCGGTATACCGCCCCGGGTCGAGTTACTGAATGTGATAGATGGAACAGTTTTGGCCGACTGAGGCTGCTCCTTCTCGTTTTCCGCTGGCGCGACGTGCGTCTCACTAGACACTGCCGCGGCATGCACGATGGCCCGCAGAGTGCGCAGATATGCGATGCGGACCGCAGGGTCCGGGTCATCAAGCAAGACCAGGCTGGCAGGGACCTGCTCGAGGCTCAACGTCCGCGCCAGGCCTTTCTGTTTCTTGTTTGACGTGCCTTCTCCGCTCGCTTGTCCAGCACTGGCCGCTATACCCCTCACACAGTCGAGGAGGGCGACAATGCTCTGCGGGCTCGCCTGGCCCGTCGCGTGCCTGTCAATGACGTCGCCGAGGAGATCGCCAATGAGGTCGTTGATCTGTTCTGGATAGTAGATGTGCGACGAGAGCGCAAGGATGGCGCGCTGCACGCCAGGCTTGTCCGGGTTGCGTGCAAGCAGGCCGGACAGTGTTTCGAGCACGTCGCTCAGAGCGAGGTTAACGATTGCTGTGTCGGGCGAGGAGAGGAGGTGGACGAGAATGTCGATGGTTGCGTCCCATCGCAAGTCGCCTACGCCTTCCGCGCCAGTGTCGGGCGCGCCGTTGCTGTCCATGCTGAGGAGCTGATCGAGCCAGAATTGGACGACCGCGAATCTGTACTGTGCTGGTGTCCACTGCGTGAACTTGCCCGCAAGATGGCTGGACACGCTGTCCGCCTGTCCGGACTTTTTCCACGCACGCCCTTGGTCGTGCTTGTCGAAAAAAGTCACAGTATCGCCGAGGGCGATGTCGATGTGGCGCGGCTGGGACATGCGGAAGATTGTGCGGAGGATCTTGAGCGCCGCCGTTGCCGCATCGCTCGAGGATGGCGGCTTCTCGGTCCCTTCGAGCCCTTTGGCTATCCGGATGGACCGTGCTCGGCGGTCATGCAGGGCGGGCCGTGCGTGCTGCGGGCTCGTGTCTGTCTTCTTGCCTTGCGATCGGGCGCCGTCTTCCTTGTCGCTACCGAACCCATCGCCCAGTTCGAAAAAGGGTCAGTAGCGTGCTTCGGGACGCGGCAAACTTACTACAGGTCGCGCCTGCTCACCTTGAATCGTCCACCTCTGGCATGTCCCCTTTGCCGTCCAGCACGTCAAACAAGAGCGCCGACATGACGAGCTCGCTCTGCGCCGGAAAGTCGGCAGAGTGGAAGAGGTCTGACTGCACGACGCCGTCGAGAGCATGGAGGCCGATGAGCCTGAGCTCAGCGGATTTTGCGTCCCTGGCGAGCTGGCTGAACTGTGCGAGAAGGCGGAGATACTGGCCTTCTTCGATTGCAGCTGATTGGGAGAACGTTGCCAGAGCGTGGAACTGAGAAAGTGCGCGTAACAAGGGGGGAGCAGCACAACCAGCGTTTAGCTCCGGTATGAGCCTCCACACGAGCATGGCTGCGAGCAGACTTACGGCGCCGGCCGTCTTTTCGTAGAGCTCGAGCGTGCCACGAGGGTTCGTCGGTGTGCTGCCAGTACCACCACCAGCAGCCTTTGCCCTCTGCAGTGCGACGTCGATGATGGCCATGGCCTCTGCCCCAAACACGCTGACATCCTTCCTACCTTCGTCGAGGAGCTTCTTCACGATGGAGAGCGTGACGCAGAGCGTGGCGGCCGACTCGCCATGCTTCTGCGACTGGCGCAGGAGGGCCTTCCCGACCTTGTCGAGCTTTACGGGCCGGGATTTCGTGTAGAAGGTGAGTTTGCCGAGGGCATTGCTGTCTGGCTCTACGGCCGTTTTGGACTTTGGGTAGCAATCGTGGATGAGGCGGAGGTGGTTTGGCTCTGGGATGCAGGGGATCATGGAGCGGAGGGACGACATGGTGGGGCGGTCTCTTCTCTTGATTATCTGTGGCCTGCTATGCCTGCACTTGGACGCTGCGCAGCAGATCTAGAAGACGAGGCGGCTGAGGCCTTTCCGACGTCACGCCGAGCGCTGGCTGGCGGGCTGGCTGCACCTGAACACGGGCACGGCGGAAGGGGGCAGCAGCAGGAGCACAGCGTGCACCAATGAGATGCGCGTCAGCCCAGTATGGTTGCGTGCTGAGCTGAGCTGAGCTGCAAGGACTGCGGTGGTGTTGGCGCGCTGAGAAGGGAGTAAGGAGACGAGCGATGGACCAAGCTGGGCTTGACAGGATACCGACCTGTGATCCAGTGTACACTATGACGGCAACGACGCAGAACCTCCATCTGGATCCGCAGATTGCACTCTATGTGCTGCTTCCCATCACCTTCATCATGCTCCTCGTCGGGCTGGGTGAGTCTGCGCACATGGGCTGGCTGATGCGACAGCCGCCGGGACGGGCTGACTGCCGCGACCACCGCATTCCGCCCTGCCCTGCCCTGCCCTGCCCTCGATGCGCGCACACAGCCCGACACTATCTCATCTCCTGGCTCGACACCCCTCCGAAACCATTGGCGCGCCGTGCCCTCCGCGAGCAGCGCGCCCTGATGCGCGGCCAGCTGCTTCGCGCGAACGGGCGACACCTGAGCGCCTCCGAGTTCGCAGCGAGGCGCGAGGTGCTCATGCACGAGTACAGAGACGGGAAGTACCTCAGCAAGAAGGCGGCCTCCTCCGCTGCTACAGCGGACGGCAGCCAGCAGCAGTCCGAGGAACCTCCTGCAGCGCCGCCCAACCCGCTCGACCCGGCTGCGATGGAGGGCATGATTGCTATGGTAAAGAAGCAGGCCGTCATGTTTGTGCCCCAGTCCATCCTCATGGGGTGGATCAACCTCTTCTTCTCCGGGTTCGTCCTTAGTGGGTCGACATCCCATCTGGTGCCTCGAGCCTCGAGCTCAGGTACCGCGGCATCAAGCTAGCAGAATCACATAGCTGATGCACATCCTTATCGCGCAGCCCGCCTTCCCTTCCCGCTCACCCTCCGCTTCAAGTCGATGCTACAGCGAGGCGTCATGACGGACGACATGGATGTCACCTGGGTCTCGTCGCTGTCGTGGTACTTCCTGAACCTCTTTGGGCTCAACAGCATCTACTCGCTCATCCTCGGTGGAGAGAACTCTGCAGATCAGACAAAGGACATGTCTGGAGTGCGTGTGGGCGGCATTCACGTATCAGAGTGACCAGTCGGCTAACGCCCGTCCACCCCCCGCTGCCCTACAGATGAACACGGCCATGCCAGGAGCACCGCAGCAAGACTACCAAAAGCTCTACAATCAGGAACGGGAGAATCTCGAGCTAGCCACGCCCGAAGATCACCGATGGGTGGGCGACGATGTCGAAGAAAGGCTTCTCAGACGCTATAACCAAAGGCAGTAAATGACCCCAATGTACTTGTACAAACACCGGTGTCTCATAGGCGTAGACTGTACTACCGCTTCTTATAGAAACAAGGCTTGAGAAGCGCTCGCGATCGCTCGATGACTTCGGGCTCGGTACCAGCTACGGGGCTCACGCCTGCCTTTTCGAACTCGAACAGGACGAAATGCGTGTTGGAATCGTCCTGGGAGAAGACAGGAGCGCTTGTTAGCGATGGACTCTCGTAGCAGCAGGAAGGCACGGGTATGGTTTGCCGTTCACCTTCGACAGAGGCTCGAAGCCGGCTTCCGCCACCAACTCGACAAAGGCATCAATATCGGTAAAGCGTGACGTGACCTCTGCGATCTTTAGCTTGCCTCTGTAATCGCACAACACCGTTAGTGGCGATGTTCATGTTTCTGGAGAGGAAGAAGGGACAAGCACGCACCCCGTCCGGAGGATCCGTCTCGACTCTGTAATCATGCCGAACCAGTCGTTGCCCATGAGGCTGAGGCAGCAGACAACGACGTCGACAACCGCCCCAGCGTCGCCTCCTGCTGCTGCCGTTCCCGGCAGGGGGACGCGCTTCGTGCACTGCGCCTCGTTGATCCAGGGCAGCTTCTCGACGAGATCGTAGCTGAAGACTGTGAACCCTCGCGGAACAAGCGTCTGCGCCAGCTGTCCATCGCCGCAGCCTAGGTCGGCAATCGTCGGCCTGGCCCCGCTCGAGGTGGAGTACGAGCCGGGGGCCAAGGAGGAGATGAAGAGCTGGATGGGCTGAGATGGCCATGACGCGGCTTGCGAGCGGAAGCCAGAGTGGTACTGTTCGGTGGGGTTCCAGTTAGCAAGGTCAGTCTCAGCGAGATGCACAAGTTGCGCAAGTCAGTCGCGCCTCACCTCTTCGAATATTGACGGATCTTCGCGCATCAGGCCTAATGCTTTCTCGCCGGATGTCGTGTACTGCGGATGAGCGTGATGTATCTTTAGACTGCCTGCACAATCGCAAATTCCAAAGCAACGGGACCCCCGAACGCACCAGCTGCTCGTTGATCCACCGGAACCTGGCCCCGCCGAGCTTCTTTTGCATTGTTCTCTGCAATGCCGTCATTGCGCTTGACGATGGTGCTTCCTGCGGCGGAGATGGCGCGGCGGCGACAGGAGCGGAAGACGCAGTATCTACATCCATATTCGCCGTTGACGTGTCTCCGTCAACGTCGGCCGCACCCGTGTCTTGAGGAACGTCCTTTGGCGGTCTTGGGTTGGCAGCCCGGAGCTCCTTCTTTGCTTTGCGCGCCTCGCGCTTGGCGAGAGCGGCCTCGTCGGGAACGTATGGCACGGCGTCCACCTTTGCCTTCTCCTTGCCTTTGCCATTCGCTTTGGCGTTCTCGCGCTTCTGCCGCTTTGCGCTCGCCTTCGCGACAGCAGCGGCCGCAGCCTCCTCCTTTGCCTGCGTACGGTCCGCCCACCCGCCGTCATGCTGGCGCGCTTCCTTGTCCTTGCTCGCGTTCGCCGCAGGTGTAGCAGCAGCAGCCGTGTCATTAGCCGTGTGTGCAGGCTTCTGGCCGCCCTTGCGCCCTGGCTTCTCGAGGCGTCCAGCCGGTGCGGACTCTGCGTCCGCACCCCTGCCCTTGCCTTTGCCCTTGCCCGAGCTCGCGCTCGCGCTCGCGCTCGGGCCCGTAGTCGACTTGCGGCCTTCTGCCTGCTCGAGCTTCTTCATGAGCTTCTCGAGGTTGATCTCGCCCTTGCCCTCGCCGGCCCGCGTCCCTGTCCCCGAGGTCGAGGCGGATCCGAGCTCGACAGCCTCGCCTTGCTCGGCCCGCTTGCGCTTGTTGGCGCCCGGCGCTGCATTCCGGGTCGGCACAGAGCCATCCACAGCGAAGCCAGTCTCGAAGAGCGACATCTTGATACCGTATAACTAAGGTGTGGTGCGAGCGGCAACAACGACGGGGCAAATTTGAGCTGAGGGCTTGATCTGTACGAAATCACGTGGCTTCCGTGACCCGCTCCCTCCGAGTCCTCTACACAGGAGTACCTAGGCGCCTCGAGAGCTGATTGACAGTCACAGGCTGCAATCTCGTTTCTGCTACCTGGCCGGCTTGTCGTTTCGCACCGGTGCCTCCCCGCAGGTACCCACCCATCTGGCGACCTAGCCTTGGGCCTGCACGGATGGAAGCTCCGCCAGACAGGAACGAGGACCTCACACACAGAGGCCATACAGAACGCCACGTAAGAGCATCGCTGATAGATGGTCGAGCCTGGGGCCGCGACTTTGCAGAGTCTGCCCTCTCGAAAGCCTCAGAGAGACTCGGACTTTTGTGTCCTGCCAAGAAGTGTTAACCCAAGGTCTTGGGACAAGAAGATAGATACACACTTTGCCAGCGGCGTTAGATCACACGGAGCTGCTATACAAGGGAGTGCCATGGTTATCCAGCTCAGGTCAGGTCGTTGTAAGTACTCGAGACCTGTATAGCTATATAATTCAGCTTCCAGCCTGGATGACCCAGCCCCCCCTGTTCCGACGTCGTCGCCACCAGCGGCTGTTGATGTCATCGCACGTGGGTCTTTTATTATACGGGTCGAGTGCCGATGCATGTGGCAAGGCCCCGTCGACGTCGACGTCGCCAGCCGGCCCATGGCCAGATGAGATGCAAATCAGACCAGACCACCACAAGGCACAGCACAGCACAGCTGTATCGCAGCAGTACTTACAAGCTTGTACGATACGAGACTTATCGTTTGGCTGATCCGCACTGCATCCTGGTCGAGCCGGCCCCGGCTGACCGCAGAAGAAGACCGCAGATCATCCGACCCCAAGCCCTCAGGCTCGGAGAAAGAGAGCTGATAAAAAGCTTGGCTTGTCCTGCACGTTGAGAGAGAGAGAGGAGACGCAGGCGCAGGTGAGGAGCTTGCATCACGCAGGGTGACACCTTTCCGCTCTGCTTCTTATCTGGCCTATCTCCCCTGGGTTGGCTCTGCTCTTGCTCATACCTGCCGCAATACCAAGGAGGACAAGAGGGCACTATATACAGCCAGCTAGCTACCTTAACGGCTTCACCTTCGCTCAACCCTTCGCACAGATCGTCATTGACGTTGGTGACAAGCAAGCACCACCCGTCCAGCACAGCACAGCAAGCACATCTCTGCCCACCATGTCCAGCGAGAAGCCGGGACAGAAGGAGGCAAAGATCGCCCCTGTCGATACCCAGTCGACTGCCACAGCAGGCAACCCGAACGATGGTGCACCAGACTGGCTATCGGCCCCAGCACACACGCTTGACGCAGATGTCGCAATCAAGACGTTCAAAACGGACCCGCGCATGGGACTCGACGAGGGTCAGGTCCGCGAGTACCAGGGCATCTTTGGCCCCAACAAGCTCAAGGAGACGCCACCCATCAGCTTCTGGTCCATCCTGCTGAGGAATGCCTTGAATGGTGAGTGGGCCTGTCTCCCATGCAACCTCTGCCCTGTCTGCGTTTGGGTGTCACCCGCTGTCGCGCTTGCTGCACCACCCTTCATGCGGGAATTTCGCCGAACAAGGTCACCGAGCGGCGGGCCTTGGCTCTCATGACGCTTTTGAGTGGGCGGAGGATGAAAGCGGCCATCGGGGGTTGCAGAGCAGGAACACAGGAGACTGCGATGCTATCCGATGGCAAGCCCCCACCAGCACGGTCATGGTGGAACTCACCGTCGTTCGTGTAGCTACACTGGGAAGGCTGGCGATGGTGGCGAGCAGGGCGCCGGCGGAAGCTGTAACAGGCGCAGCGGAGCAGAACAGACTCGGGCAATCCTTGAACGAGCAAGCTGATCATGCTCACTGCGTTCAACTTGTAGCTATGACAATGGTACTCATTGCAGCCATGGCCGTGTCTTTCGGAACGCAGGGTAAGCACCCTCTGTTGTCTCTAAGGTGAGCAGGAATCAGTAACTGATGCCCACTTGCCACAGACTACATCTCCGGAGGCGTCATTGCGGCCCTTGTCGTGCTGAATGTCGGCGTAGGCACTATCAACGAGTACAAAGCAGAAAAGGTGATTGATGACTGGACCAGCCTTACCAGACTAGCGAAGGCTGGCTGACACGCTCTGTGTCAACAGACGGTTGCCGCTCTTGAAGCGGTCGGAAGCCCCACAGCCACAGTCATTCGCCGCGGAGGAAGCTCAAAATCTGATGGAGAGACCAAGACGATCAAGACGGACGACGTAGTTCCGTGGGTTGCCCTTGAACAGGTCCTTCAACTTGACGGGATGGCTGACCTACGATTTACATCTCCTTGCAGCGGTGATATCGTTCTTGTCAAGATCGGAGACGTCGTTCCTGCAGACTGCCGAATCATTCCCGAGTTCCTCTCTGGTCTTGAAGTCGATGAGGCTCTCCTGACCGGAGAGTCACTGCCGAGTGTCAAGACCCCTGACTCCATTGAGGATCCTACATGCCGTAAGTGATCCAGCACTCTCCGATGCTGAGGAACGTTGCATCGCATGTCTGACACGAACCCATGCATCCGCAGCTGTCGGAGACCGTACTTGTATGATTTACTCTGGAGCACAGGTCGTCAAGGGTCGCGCGCGCTGCGTCTGCGTCGCCACCGGCATGAAGACAGAGCTGGGCAAGATTGCCGAAGCCATGTCACGAAAGGAAACCAACAACCGATCCGGTTTCGCAAAGAGGTGGCACAAGTTCAAGGTCTTCCTTGGACTCGCCGAGACGACGCCTCTCCAGGTCAAGTGAGCACGGATCGTCTCTGTCGCTGAAGCGTTCACGATGGCATAAATAACTGACATTAACGACTACAGGCTCAACACCATCGCATACATCCTTTTCGGAGCCGCCTGTCTGCTGGCCTTTATCGTTGTCGCTTCTACTGGATTCGGCGACGTCCCCCTCACAATCGCCACCTACGCTGTTGCAGCTGCAGTCTCCCTCCTACCTGCTTCCCTACCTGCCGTCGTCGCGCTTTCGCTTTCCAACGCGAGCAAGACCCTCGCCGACAACAACGCCCTCGTGCGGAAGATGGACGCTATCGAGACGCTTGCTGCGGTGACGGACGTGTGCTCGGACAAGACGGGTACTATTACCCTCGGCAAGATGGTCATGCAAAAGGCATGGATCCCCGCCAACCTCTCGCCTAAGGAAGGAGGAGACTCCCAGGTCGAGACCGACACCAAGACGGGTCAGCTGTACGCCGTCGAGACCGGTTCGGACCCATACTATCCACGGGGACGAGTCATGGCTATCGAGTCGCACGAGAAGGGCGATGTCTTTGGCGACGACGACGACGATGATGACCCGGAGCGAAGCCAGGACATGGTCGATAAGGACACCATCGAGCCACCCCTTCGTGACATGGTGCTCTGCGCATCGCTGTGCAGCTCTGCAACAATTCAGCGATCTACAGACAAAGAGGACGAAGGCAAGGGCAAGTGGGAGGCACACGGTGATGCTACAGAGATTGCGCTCCTCGTGGTGAGTGAACATGGGTGTGACGTGTCTCTCGCGACACCTTACAGGGCACTGACACCCTCTCATCCCGCTCCGCAGTGGGCATACAAGCTTGGCCACGGACGTCCTCACCTCACCCACCGACCCGACCTGAAGCGTATGGAGACGGCTCAGAGCGACATCCGCAAGCCTGTCAAGTCCAAGACCACGGGAGGACATTACGAGCAGATCATCGAACACCCCTTCGACTCCAGCATCAAACGAATGACGTGCGCCTACACCTATCACCCCCACCCAGACTCGCAGAGAAACGAAGAGCCTCACTGCCTCGTCCTCATGAAGGGAGCATTCGAGCGCGTGTTTGAGCGTTGCAACTCCATCTTTTTCGGCGACAACAACACCAAGATTTCCGGCGACATGAAGGCAGACATCATGAAGCAGTACGAGACGCTCGCCTCTCAGGGTTTACGTGTCTTGACTCTCGTCGGCAAGAAGATGCCCAAGGGCGCAGCCGACGAGATCAAGAACATGGAGCGCGATGCTCTGGAGCAGGACATGTGCTTCCTCGGACTTGCCGGTATCTAGTGAGTCGCAAAAGCCCTGCGCTGGCGTGCTGTGATGACACTGACGTGTTCCTCGTGGTATAGCGACCCTCCTCGTCCCGAATCTGCCAACTCGGTCGCCGACTGCCATACCGCATCCGTTATCCCGCGCATGCTCACCGGTGACCACCTCGGTACCGCAACCGCCATCGCCATCCAGGTCGGCATTATCGGCAAGGACCACCCGAAGACGGCAGTCATGACTGGACCAGACTTTGACAAGCTCAGTGAGGAGCAAATCGACGCGCTTGATCAGCTGCCTCGAGTGGTTGCCCGTTGTGCGCCCGAGACCAAGGTTCGAATGGTCGAGGCCCTTCACCGAAGGAAGAGGACTTGTGTCATGACAGGAGACGGTGTCAACGACGCTCCATCTCTCAAGCGATCCGATGGTGGGTAGTCTTCCGAGCCAAGACAGTGTGTGTCGCTGAGCTCTTCAGTGACTGACTGGTATACTGCCACCCCTGTAGTCGGTGTCGCCATGGGTCTCAACGGGAGCGACGTCGCCAAGCAGTCAGCCGAGATTGTGCTATCCGACGACAACTTTGCTACCATCATTACAGCCATCCGCAAGGGTCGTGGTATCTTCTTCAATCTGCAGAAGTTCCTGCTCTACCTTCTCTCCGGCAACTTGGCGGAAGTCCTGGTCATGATGATTGGGCTGGCCTTTATCGATCAGAATGGACAATCGACCTTCCCCATCTCGCCTGTCGGCGCACTTTGGATCAACACCCTCGCCGCCGGACCGCCCGCACTGGCCCTTGGTCTCGAGCCTACCCCGATCGATGCCATGCAGAAGGGCCCCGACGAGTTCTCCAACATGTTTGTCTTCTGGTGGTTCGTCGACCTCATCGTCTATGGTCTCATCATCTCTGGTCTCGCCCTCGCCAACTTTTCCATCACCCTTTGGGGCTACTTTGATGGTTATCTCGGCTTCGGATGCAACGAGAGCATCAGCAACGATGTCTGCAACTTTACGGGTCAGGCCCGTGGAGCATGCTTTGCATCGTTCCTCATCATCCTCATGGTCCACGCCTTCACTTGCAAGCACCCGACAAAGTCTGTATTCCAGATGAACTTCTTCGACAACAAGACGCTCCTCGTCTCGGCCCTTGTCCTCATTCTCTCGGTCTTCCCCGTCATCTACATTCCCGTCATCAACGAGGAGGTCTTCCTGCTTGCCAGCCTCGGCTGGGAATGGGGCATGATATTTGCCTCAATCTTCGTTTACATGGCATTCGCCGAGGGGTACAAGTTCGTCCGCCGATACTACGCCCGAAGGCAAAACAACAAGCGTCTGGCCATGATTACGACCATGGACAACCGCTTCATCAACGAGCAGGCAGAGAAGAAGCGCGCACAGAGCAAGGGCGCCAACGCTGTTTGAGCGGGCGGAGTATGCACGCATGCTGCTACCCCACCCGCTCTCCCATGCTTCCGCTCATTCTGATCTGCCGCCGCTCTTCTGCCCGCCATCAAGTGTACAATGATCGCATACCCGTCACGACGGAAGTACGGCAGTCGCCGTAGCTCGCTTCAGAAAAGCTGAAGAGGGTGACACGCTGGCACAGCATGTCCAAAAGATGCTGTCGAACAACAAGGGCTAAATAGGATACAGCAATGGTGCATTCTGCGCCAATGTAGCCGGGTCAGCGAACCTATTAATATGCTGTACCCACCGACAGAGCTTGCCAGTGTAGAGTAGCGAATGTTCAGGCTTTCTTGAAAAATAGTTCCGTAATTTACTCAACGCCTATGCTCCTCTGGATACTGCCCAGCCTTTCTCCTCTGCTGCTTTCGCAAGGACGTCTGAATTCGGCTGGCAAAGGTGTCTTTCAGCTCTACAGCCGGGTCGGAGCAGAGCACGTCGACCCACCTCGTCGACTAGGTCGAGGAAGACGGGTTTTCCAGGTAGCACAAGATGATCGTTGGAAGGCCCATCCGATGTTGACGACGCCTCGGCGGCTGCAGCATGATTGAGCAATGTCGTTGCGATATCATATATAATCTGTTGGCTCGGGAAGTCTGCAGCGGGTGTGGGGATCGCCGTGGCGCCAACAGCAAGAACGATGCCCTTCGCCGTCAGATCGTCGAGCTCTCGCTGCGCCATCCCGACGCTACGTAGACCTTGGATATCGACGTCGCGATACTTGTTGATCAGGAGGTAGCTGTCGGAGCGCATATGTCAGTTCGGGCGGCAGCTTAGTACTCCGGCCGCGGCCTTGCATTTGGAAAGTGAAAGGGGAAAGCCTCACAGTGGGCGTGACTCGCGCGCCATCATGAAGACGGGAGATATTCCCAGCTTCCGGTAAGCTTCGACGGTAGCTTCAGCGACCTCGTCCGCACCAACGATGAAACCTGCGACTTTGCCTTTGTCGAAGCTGGTCGGACCATCGGGCCCAGAGTCTGCTGACGAGTCTGTGATGGCAGAGCGCAGCGCGGCATAGATGGAATCTGCGTCAGGCATGTCGTTGCTCGTGGTAGCCCGTGGAGCGGTTCGGGCGAAAAGCAGGAAGCCGGAAACTGATATTGCGGAGACGCGCATGCGAAGACGCGTTTAGGAGCCGAGGCCGAGAGCGTGGCCTGATCATGTGACGCTGCTTTCATTCAGGCCAGCTAGAGTAATGAGTACCGTTGGGATGAAGATCCTGTGCAGAGCAACCTTCCTCGCTCTCCGGCGCGCCCCGTGTAGTTAAGCCGGGAGGGTAAACGAGCTGGAGCGGCTTCGGCGGGCATGCCGACCCATCCTGAAGTCATCCATTGAATCCGCTCAAGCGCCGGCACAAGTAGAACGGAGAGACTGCGCCTGTGCGGACACCAGCTGTCTGGCCGGAGATGACGTAGCTTGCAGTTCCGCCGCTAGTGAGAAAGGTCAAACGGACACCGGGACGCTCGGACATCCCCAATCTTACATGGCGAATGCAGCAGCGCGCCAGCTTGTGCGACACAGTCGTCTTAGTCACCTCTTCAAAATCTGCGCCCGTGTATCTCACGCAATGAGCGCTTGAAGGTCCGGCCTACGCGATGCTAGGGTGGAGCTGGAGGAGATACGATCCCGTACGCGCCCGCCCGGAGAGGCAGCGGGAAACGTCAACGCAGTTTCCATATACCGTTGCGTTTCACTGCCCATCATGGTCACCAGAGCTTCAATGACGGGTGACATGGCACACCGGTTGAGCGCCTTCACCTCTAGAGCAGTGATCCTGCCTGGGGCCGTTGCGGGATGGGGCGTTTCAGTCCGCTCCCAGCGGTGACTTAGTACTCGACCTTCCGGGTTGGCGAACAGAGTCCGCTGGATTGATGACTGCCTTAAGCCCTCAGGCGTTGTGCTATAACCCTAGGAGCTCACGCTTTTTTTGCCACTCGACCACCTCTCTATAACGTCCTGAGGTTCGACGACGCCAGGGCTCACATACTCAACGCCTTTTCTACCTCACACAGACTGTCCCTTATTGCTGCACGCTGGTCTGCTTCCAGCGCCAGCGCCATCGTGATCTGGACTGGCTGAGGAATCTAACGAGGTCACTGGCGAAATGGCGCCAGCTTCTCGGAGGGCCGCGCACCCTGCAGAAGAAGTTGTGTCAGTGCGAAGGGGAACAGGGATCTTCCCTCCGAGTTGGATTGATGATATTGTACTGCGAGCGCAAGAGCTGGTTGCCATCAGTTGAGACTTGTTTTGGTGCAGAACCTGCTTCGAAGCCGATTTCGAGCGCCCTGCCACTTGCAGCCATGTAAGGAAGCGCCTGAATAACCCTGCTCACGTTGAACCTGTTCCAACAGTATAGTACAAAAATCTCATCTGTAAGTCGGAGAACTGCACATGCCGCCGCCGCGGCAACCGTCATAAGCGTTCAAATCGAGGCATCCTTCGCGAGGGCCTCGCATCTCTGCTTGAGCTCGCGATTGTAAGCCTCGAACCCCTTCTGCGTGTCTGTGCCCATGCTCGTCCACAGCAGCGGGATGAGCAATCCGCTGAATGACTCGAAGTGGACGAACTCGGTCGCATTTGGGTTGCCAGAGACGGGAGTGAATGCGAAGGAGTGGCGCCCGTCGAAGATGACTTTGGGCAGTAGGAGGGAGCCGAGCCATGCGAACTCATGCTCTTCGTTGGTCTGTGCGGGTTGGGAGTAAGCCGTGTCAGCCGGTGTTGCGGGAAGTCAGACGAGCTCGTTCTTCGGATGCGACTTTCAGGCAAAGGTGCTGGCTTGACTCACGACGACGGTAGGGGCAAAGCTCATTCCCTTGAGAACAACGGCGAGCTTGGCTCCGACAGCGGGGCCGGCTGGGTTCAGCGAGGCAGCGACCTGGTTTTTGCCAGGCTGGCTGACGGTGATGGTCTTGACCAACTCGGAAGACCACTGAGGGTAAGCTTCAAAGTCGAGCATCTGTTCAAGGGTGCATGTGGATAGCAAGCCGTTAGCGGGAGTACAAAGATGTCTATACCCAGACCGCAATCAGTGCGCGTCCTGGCTCGTCGACGCACCGCCTGTCGGACGAGGGCAGGTGGCGCTTCGATGTTGATGGAAGTGCGGATGAGATGCGTGAACATATCGGCGAACGCTTTTCTTCGTGCCTATTCGATGTGTGGTGGGGATCTGCTAGCCGGGCTCCTGCAACCGCCGTCTTCTGCGTGCAAGTCGATCCGACTCGGAGGTGTGGTCTGGAGAGGCTTAGGAAAGGCCGAGAAAGGTAGCTGTAGGGACACCTAGGATCCGTTGGAGAGAGGAAGAGGAGGAGAAATCACTGCGGGAGGCTGTTATTTGGTGTGTGCGGTGCGAGTCCTCGACCTGACCAAACGGAGATGCTGCCCGTAGATAAGGCGCGGAGATTGCGGTTCTAAGCCTGCCAACGGTCAGAACGGTGCACCCAGGCTCAACTTCTGAGCGCGCGTACAGCCTGTCAGATGGGATGCGAGCACCAGCTGATGTGCAGCACAGCGCCTGTCGTGTCGGTCATTGCGTCAAGCTTCAGCTTGTGAGAACGTTCCCCCGATACTATAGTCGCCACCACGGCGGGTGTCAGCCAGCCCGGGCAGGCTCCTCCCCTTGTAGCCCTGCAAATACGACAAGTGTCTATACTTGTGCGCACGTCCGCTCTTCCCTGCAATGTGAAAGGACTCGGTATATCTACTGAATGGGAGTCCAAGCGGATCGTCGTCGCCCAAATCCTCAAGATGCGGATGTGTCACCGGCTTGGCACCTCCGACCATCTCCCCGCAACCTCTCTTCCTTGCCTCTCTCTGTCTGCTCCCGTCAACACCAGCATCGCAACAGCTATTAGGCAACCTCCGATTCTGACATGACCGCAGCAGCTAGCTCACCGTTCCCGACCGCCCCGGTCGTCGTCGGCGCGACGCACCAGCACGACCCGCAGCTGCTGGCCCCCACAAGCGGCAGCAGCTTGCTCCGGCCTCGAGCACCCTCCCGCACAGCATCGAGCGCGTCAACAGCGAGCAACAACCCCTTCTACGACCCTGATGATCCATGGACTGGCCGTGAGTCCCACCTTTTCCGTCTCTGTCGGCGCCCGCTCGTCCCCCGTCCAAAGCACACCGCCCGCTATCCGGGAATTTACCCTGTGCATTGCCGGAGGAGGAGGAGGGTAGAAAAGGAGGGCCGCAAGCAGATGCTATGCGTGTGACGATGGATCCATGCTGATGTGCGCTAATACTTCCTGCACTTGACCAGACGTGGGCCACCTGAACGAGCCGCAGCAGCAGGCGCTCGCAGCGTTCAAGGCACTCGCGTTCGCAGAGAAGATCTATGTCCCCGAGCCTCCCACTTTCGATGAAGCAACGCTGCTGAGGTGCGTCAGGCAGCTCCTCATGGCGCCCTCTTCGGAAGCTCAGACTGAACCGGTTGAACCTTGCATTCCCCCAACCACAGGTTCCTGCGCGCCCGGCGGTGGGACCCTCCGTCAGCGCTCAAGCAGCTCAAGGAGGCAGAGGCGTGAGTACAGCGACACGTCACAATAGGGCACAGAGCTGACAGAGGCCATTGCTGCTTCTTCCGCCCGGGCTTGTAGTTGGCGCAAAACTTCCAACGTCGACGAGTTCTTCCGGAACCACGAGATCTCCACCTTTGAGGACGCGCGGAAGGTGGGTTGCTTGGCTGCTACATCTACAGCTACGTGAACGCTAAAGTCGACGCCTCTTGTGTGATATGCCATAGGTCTACCCCGTTTGGACAGGACGGCGTACAAAGTCTGGCCATCCTTTCTACGTCTACAGGGTGCAGGACCTAGACAAGAAGGTGGGCCTCGCGTGCCGGTACCAGCGCGGCCCTTCTCAGGCACTAATCCCTCTTTGTCCCACAGTCCATGGCCCGGTACCTCGAGAACTCCAGCAAGAAGAGCGCAACGCCCGGAGCCAAGCACCCAGCGACGGTTGTCGCGCTCTACCAATACCTGCTCGAGTGCATGTGCCCGCTCATGACGATGCTCAAGGATCGACCGCACCCGGAAGTGCCCATCAGCGCGTCGTGCAACATTGTCGACATCAGCGGCGTCAGCATCATGCAGTTCTTTGGGCTGCGCGGGCACTTGGGCGACGCGTCTACGCTGGCTACCGCGCGATACCCAGAGACGCTCGACAGCATCCTGATTGTCGGTGCCCCACCCTACATGGACACGGTCTTCAGCTTCATCTCGCAGTTCTTTGACGCACAGACGCGCGCAAAGATCAAGATTCTCGGATCGGCGACCGACCCAGCGGCGACACTTGCGGGACTTCGAGAGTACATTCACGACGCCGACATCCCAAAAGCGTACGGCGGCGGCCTCGACTGGGAGTTTGGCGGGAGACCCAACATTGACCCAGAGATCAAGCGCGCGTTTGGCCTCGAGGACGACTTTGAGTGGCCCGAGGGGCCCGTCGCCATTCATGCCGAGAGGGGCGAGATCCAGGCTGTGGGGACGCGCGCGAATGGCAAGAGGCGGCGAGAGGTCATTGCGGAAATCAAGCCGGATGCCTATGATGTGGATTGACGAGTTCACTGATCCAAGATCAAAGGATAGCGTTTCCATCTCTTTCGACCACTTTGGTCCACTCTGTAGCTTCTATTCCTCTCCCCTCTCTTGCAAGTCGTTACCATAGCCATGTCTCTCGAATGCAGTGCAATACACATACATACAATGTACTGTGGCCGTTGCGGCTGTCCTCGAGCACGCAACTGTGTCGCTTGCGCATGAAAAGCCCCTATCTTGGAGCGACGTCAGTAACCAGCCCAGCGGACCTTGCCCGAGCGCGGCGGCAGGCGGCGGGATCAGCAAGCACGAGGCGCAAGTGTTGCACAGCTTTCAAGCAACCAGTCGCGGCTTCTCCTTTCCGCCATCCTTTTCCTGATATCTGCATCGCCACTGCAACCAGCTGTTGCTCTTGCTTGTGCACGCAGGTCAGCACAGGGAAGGACGCTCGCAATGGCGGCAGTCGCAGCTCCGGTGTCGTCCAGCAGCACCGGGCTCTCGCTCACCCTGCGGCAGCGGCCCCACCTGGGCTGGATATCGACAGGATGGTCAGGGCTGCTCACTCTGCCAGAGTCGGAGCGCGCAACCATAGAAGGGAAGGTCGAGGTTCGGGTGGGAGGGCAGCCAGTGCCCTTCCTGCAGACGCTCAAGGTCGAGCTCAAGAAGACCGAGACGGTGCTCACGTCAAAAGGCGTCAAGCGCTACTTTGAGGTGCGTCCCACCAACCGTCTCATAACATCGCATCGCATCGCATCGCATCACCATCACTGACGTGCCTCTCCTCTCCTCTTCCCCCCACCAGCTCATCGGCTCCGAGGTCGGTTGGCCTCCCTTGGCGTGGATCACGTTTCTGTGGCGGCGATGGAGAGCGAAACGCTGATGCAGCGAAATGGCCTACCGCGCACACAGGAGCAAGTACTATGGCGAGGACAAGGCCGCAAGGATGCTGACAAGGAAGGGTTCGCCCCTATCGAGACGGTCAGTCCGTGGCTGAGCTCCCCTTTATGGGTGCCCGCTGGCCAGCCCGCATGCGGTGCAGGGTAGCACACACTTAGCCCAAAGACAGTCTAACGATGGGTCTCCTCGCAATCTCCCATGCAGTGCGACCTCGCCTTCAGCATACCCGTCCCTGCCGGCCTGCCGCCCTCCATCTCGCTGGAAAAGAGCAAGAGCACAGGCATCACCTACCACATTGTCGCAACAGCTCGGATCAAGCCGCGCTCCAAAGGCTTGTTCTCGTCAGGCTCTGGATTCAAGGCTCCCACTCTGGTGTCAGGCTTTGCCGAGGTCGCCATAGAGAAGCACGAGCTCAACCCGCTCTGGCCCATCTATGCATGGCAAGCAGAGCAAGAGTCGCTCGCGACCAGCACGGCAAACATCTCCATGCGCCTTCGCAGGCAGACTGTCATATTTGGCGCGGGAGATGCAATGCGCTTCGACGTGAAGATCAAGAGCGAGCGCAACACGCCCGTCAAGGTGCGCTGCACGCGCAGCCGCTGTGCAGCTGTCGCCTTGTTCGAGACTGACGTGCCTTGCTGCCGGACTACAGATCACCAGGCTTGAGCTCGTCCTGAGCGAGACCATCGTCTCGCGAGAGCTGGTGCCAGGCGCCAGAGGGCCAGGAATCGACCCGCGCAAGGTCATCTCACAGGTGACTGACGTCGTTACACTCAAGACGAACGTCAACAGCCTTCTGTATAGCCACGAGAGCACTTCGCATACGCTCGCCGCGAGCCTACCGTTGACACACCAGCGGTACACGGTGCAGAATGCAAAGCACCTCGAGATAAAGTACTTCCTCAGGCTGCGCGCCATCGTGGAGATACCAAAGGAAGCAAAGCAGAGCAAAAGAAAGGAGAAGGAGACGCCTATTCATGCTAGAGATCCGCCAATCAAGGAGATCGTGCTCGACAAGATTCCGGTGCTCGTGTCGCCGTGGAACGTAAAGAGTGGTGAATACTGGAAGGCCAAGATTGGGCAGGTTCCAGAAAACCTGCAGCGGCCGGGAGGACAAGGTCAGGCTCCAATTCTACAGGGGCAGCCGCTGCAGTCACCTCAGCCACAACCCGAGCTCCAGCAGTCTATGCCAGCTGGGAAAGCGGTAACGCCGCCACAACCGGAGCCCCAGCACATCATGCCAAAGGTAGCAGGAGCATCCTCGCACGTGCCGAATGGCTCGGCAATGCCTCAGACATCGCCTTCCGCCTTTGTACCAATCTCTGCCCCAAAGCCGCCTGCACACTACCGGTCCCCGAGCCAGACGCACCATAGCCAGGAGCAGGGTCCAGGCTCGCCGGGCTCTGATGGTCTCGCACAAGGCCAGGGGACCATCCACCGGCCGAGCAGGGAGAGCATGAACGGCAGCAACGCCCGACAGCCATCTCGTTCCCGCCCGAGCAAGCCCGTGGGGGAACAGCCGAACCCACTGCTGCAGCATGTGCAGCCTTCCTACCCGCCGAAATCGCCTCCGCAGACAAACGGGTATGTGCACCATGCAGACAGTCAACCGAGCCCTATGCAGCCATACCATCAACAGCAGCTGCCTCAGCAGCAGCCTGCTCGTCACCTTCAGCCTCAAGCGCCGCCGCCGCGGCAACAGCAGCAGCAACAGCAACAGTCGCCCATGTATCAGCAACCCATGTCCACCCAACCTCTGCAGTCACAGGACAATCAGATGCTACCACCGCGGCCGCAGTATCAGCAGCGCGCCAATGGCTCCGACTCAAGCCGGCAAAGCCATGACCCTCCCATGTATCCGGCCTCCTCGTCCGTCAACAACAGCGAGACGCGTGAGCAGCTCCAATCACCTGTCGCCTCTAACAATCTGCCCGGAAGGGAAGTGGGCGGGATGCCGGTCGGCGCGGCCGCACGTCCGACGGAACAAGTGCAGCAAACGCCGCAGGTCATGATCCCGGTAGAATTGCAGCCGGCATCGCGCCTCCAATCTACGCGACCCAAGAGCATCGCGTATGCCTCCACTGGGCCGACCACAGGCAGTAGCCTGAACATTCACCAGAAGAGTGCCAGCACGACCTCCCTGCCCCGGCCAGCCGGGACAGTAGGCTCTGCAAGCGAAGTGACTGCTGCCAGTGGTGCCCGTATTCCCGCGGCTGTCTTCTCGGGCAGGCACCTGAGCAGCTTCAGGCCCTACTCGCCGGCCTTTCATGCGCATCGAGAGGAGTACCAGAGGCAACACGGTCACGAGGCAGAGGCGGATACGTCAGCTGCGCATACGCCGGCTACTGTGCCAGCACCTGTGTCACAAGCAGCAGAGATTGTTCAGCCCGTGCCTCAGCGTGGCGCTGCGCCGCAAGATGCCCGCAGCAACGCTGGCAGCCCACGCCAAGCCCCGCTGTCGTCCTCCGTGCCACAAAAGCTGCCGCCGATCCCTCAACAACCAGGGAAGGGAAGCTCGTCCGCTGGGTCCGGGTTTTTCTTGACACGGCGAGCGTCCATGAGCCCTGCCATCCCAGGCGCGCCGAGTGACCGGCTCATGCGGCCAGCATCGCACAGTCCACCTGCATCGGTCAGGCACTCAAACTCGATGCAGGTCCACCGCCCATCGCCCAACAACAGCACTCCACCTTCATTTGGCTCAGTCATGTCTGGCTCGAACGTCGGGCCGCTGCCTCAGGCTGGGCAGCCTCACAGCCACGATGGCAGAGGCGGACATTCGCACCCCAGACGAGACCAGGTTAGCTCCTGGCACGGACCGGGCAGCCCGAATCAGCAGTACCGGGCCTCGCCTACGGCCTTCGCAATGGACGGCCCCTTCCCCTCGCATCAGCGCCCGTCGTCACACTCGCCTAACTTTCCCAACCTCATGGGGCAGTCGTTGAGCTCGAATGCTACTGTCTCTTCGGGCCCGCATAGTCCCGAGCAACAACGACCTCAGCAAGGGTTTGGCTACGCTACTCCTGCTGGCGCTGCAGTCTCGATGCCAGCACTGAGCGTGCAAACGCAATCGCCGGTTCCTGCTCCAGCTGAAGGACAGGTCAATTCTCCAGATCGAGAGACGGCACGGACAAGTCCATCTGTTTCAGCCCTGCCATTCGGACAGCCGAGGCGGAGAGAAACAATACAGCCACAGCCTGAGCGACAGACGGCACAGCAGAACCCGACAGCAGTGCCCCTGCACCGTCGGACATCGGACCATGGCGTGGACGCTGTTCCCGCTCGTCGCTTCTCCCTTTCGACCATCACTGCCTCGCCAGCCACATCGGCGCCTACTTCTCCCGATACTCCCGGCTCTGCACTCACGCCCATGGCGCTGCCGACTCCTGCCAGCGAGTCCGAGGGCGTCTCGCCTGGTTCAGAAGTATACACCTCTTCCATGCAGAAGCAGGTGCGGCAGTGGGAGAGCGCTGAAGACGAGAAGCAGCGCTTGTACACGAATGCCAAAGCGCTCGCTCGTCAGACACAAGAGCGAGCTGGATATGGCATTCCAGAGCCTGTTGCGCTGGGCAGGAGCCTGAATGGCTACGCCCCGGTGCAGAACAGAGTGCAGACGCCGCTTTCGCTCATGAGATCGCTGTCCCACCCTGGTCCTGTTCGCCAGAAGAGCGGCGACTTCCTAAGCCTCGATGCAGCCATGCGGAGCACTGCTGCAGAAGAGCCGACCAACCGCAACTCGGTCTATTCCACGCACCTTCCCTACTTGACATCGCGTGAGTTTCTCCGGGCCGCGCCTGAAAATGCCGAACCCTACCAGCTGACCTACATATGGTCTGCCGGCAGAATCTGTTGACGGGCACGGAGAGCCCCAGGAATCTTACGAGCAGACAGACGAGCAGTCTCGCTCCGGGATGAACGGAACGTCGGTTCAGCAGTCTTACAGGCAGCAACTTGGCAGCGCCGGGCCCCCGCCTATCCCTCATGCCACCCGTCCCCACGCACGGGATGCATCAAACGCGTCGACATCGTCACAGAGGACGATCGACCAGCAAAAGATCACGTATCTCCAGGCATTGGCAGCGCGTGAAGCGTACCAGCAGCGCATGGCAGGTCAGACCGACATTCTGCCACTGACAGCTTTGGAGGAGAAGGAGCGGCTGCGTCAGCTGTACGAGGAGGAAGAGCGCCGAGAGGCCGAAGGCCGAAGTCAGATCGACGAGCCCGAGAAGACTAGCCAGCCATTCCAGCCTTCGGTGCTGTACAGCCCGGGCTCGGTCTATCTCACCCCCGCTACGCAGCCCAACTACACTACGACCAACAGCAAGGGCGGCCCTCCCCACAACAGCTATTTCCCCACCCCCAACTCGTCCTCGTCTCACCTCCCGTCCGCTTCAGACTATTCCTCCGACTCGTTGCAGTACCCTAGAATCCCTACAGCGGCCAAGGGCAAGCAGCGCCGGGTGGCGAGCTACATCGAGTCTGACGCGGATCAGAGCACCGAGGAGAACCATGCGCCGTCTTTGCCTCCTGCACGACCTGCAAAGCCGGTGGCTCTTCTGAAGGAGCAGCTCCGCCACCTCGACTCGCCCATCAGCCCGCCGGCCGAGGTGTTTGAGAGGCAGTTCTTTTTCAAGCACTCTGGCTCGAGCGTGTCTGGGCACTGATCTGGCCGCTCGTCCATCTCTTTCTCCTTAGTCGGTAATCTGTACCGTCACTGCCGTCCTTCAGGCCATACATACACGGGTGTGATGCAGATTCTTTACGCTTGACTGCTCAGTTTCAAGCGGCGGAGGGTACTTAGATGTAGCATAAACCAGACACACGATATCATTTGTGGGTAATCTGCAGTCACATGCGTAGTATTGTGGTGGGGTCGAGTACTAGGTCACCGCTGG
Source organism: Symmetrospora coprosmae (assembly GCA_008802785.1). Taxonomy (NCBI): domain Eukaryota; kingdom Fungi; phylum Basidiomycota; class Cystobasidiomycetes; family Symmetrosporaceae; genus Symmetrospora; species Symmetrospora coprosmae. The sequence goes on along the minus strand of VUYT01000025.1, from coordinate 52,021 downwards.
GAGCGGACTGAAACGCCCCATCCCGCAACAGCCCCAGGCAGGTTCACTGCCGTGGAGGTGAAGGCGCTCAACCGGTGTGCCATGTCGCCCGTGAATGAAGCTCTGGTGACCGTAGCAACTGCTGAAAGTGAAGTGTTCATATTGTGATGACTTGGGCAGTACTTGAGGACCTGGCAGATACGTCAATTTGCTGCAGGTCATGTCGTTCACTATATTCGACAACAACAACAACATTGTGGCCTTCGGGCGACACCATCAGTAGTATCCCACAGTGTGCAGGATCTCATGCGGGTGCTTTGCGCTTTGTATCCGGATGATATCGTCAATCTCGCCGTCGAGGTCGTAGGACGCCTCGATCTGCGACAGCCTTGCATCAGCCTGTGACATACACCAGTCCTGTGTAGAAATGTGCTGCCCGCTCACGGCCGTGCAGAGCTCAAGCATGGCCTTCCCTGCAATGAGCGCCTCTTCGTGGTTATCCTTGATCTCGATGTTGATGACATGGACGGGGCGATTCATCTCGCCTCCCCGGGATAGCAGATCTGTGGTAGCAATGCGGGAGCATCAGCTGCGATTCTCGAGCGAGCGAGCGATGTACCCGCGTCGGAGCGAGGGACACACCGTCGCACACGGCGTCATAGCACCTCTCCTCGCACGTAATGACGACGTCCGCGACGCTCTTGCTCTCCTGAAAGCGCTCGGGCGCGGCTTTGATCTTGCGGTTCCGGTCGAGCATGTTGAGGATCCCGTTGGCCGTGTACAGGCGCTCGTCTTTTCCCACGAGGTCCGTGTACATTGTCTCGTAGGGCGTCCCGAACGTGTAGATGTTGGGCTTGTCGATGGCGTTCCCTGGGAGGCGTACGGCGGATCCTGTCCCCGCCGAGATGACCTTGAAGTTGGCGCCTCTGCAGAAAGGATGGCGCGATGATACGTACGTGCGAGTCAGCGAGAAAGCAAGCACTCATGCATGTAAGCCCGCGCCGACACTCACGCCAGCACCTTGTGCCCTTCCATGGACCGGTTCTGCAGCAAGCCCAGTCAGCGTGGAAGAGGAGCAAGAGACGAAAGGGCAAATGCAGGTCAGGCAGACGCACATTGTTGCTCGCACATACTACACAGAATGTCTTCCTAATGCTATTGGGGTCGTCTCGCTTGACCGTCTCGAGCGCGTCGAGCGACTCTGCAGCGGCAGCGGCGGCGACCGCGGGCCCGCCTACAAGGCCGCTGACGGGCGCGCCGTTGGCGACGGCTCCTGCATACTGCGGCACAGGCGTGCTGGCTTGACTGCCACTGTTGTAGCCTGAGCCTGCCCCTGCGTATGCCGGCTGTTGCTGCTGGAGGGGAGGTGCGCGCCCCCGCAGTCTGGGGTCCATCGGTCTTCCTGGCAGGACAGGGTCAGGACAAGACGGGGCCTGCAGCAGCAGCGGAAGTGCACAGGAAGCAGCACAGTCAGCGGCCTGTTCTCTCTGCATATACAGCGTGCGACGAGCTGCCGGCTGGAGGAGGAGGAGGAGGAGAAGGAGAGTGGGATTTCAGGCGCTTTTTGCGTATGTGTCGAACTGGTCGTCCGCAGCGCCCTCATTTTCGAGGACCTCAGACAGCTCCAATAGATTTGATTCATGTGTGTGTGTTCATCGTGTAGAGAGAATGGGTGTGAGAGTGGAGCGCAGTATTCCCCTTACCTTGGTGTGTATATCTGGGTGGTCCAGTCCGAGCAGAGGCAACGGCACCCAAGTGGGTCACCGCGAATTCGGCAGAAGGGCAACCACATACATGTGCGCGATGCAGTTAACTTACCAACAGGTCGACGAGAAGACTGATTGCAGGAGATCATGATTACAACAACTCTGGATACTGCCGCATGGTGGAGAGCTCTAGGGGAGGGAGGATTCTGGGAGGGTGGTTACGGAAAGCACGGCGCAAGTCCTGGCAGAGGGCCTGCGGGGGGCTGCGAGGAGCTCGGACAACGTGTGGAATACTAGGGGGGCCAGGCTGCCGCCTTGTTGCGATGCTAGTGCTCGCATCCCTCCTGCTGCTGCGAGAGGGGCTCATCACCTCGCCTCGAACTGCACCACTGCGAGATGGGAAGAGGGTAGAAAGAAAGAAAGAGGTTCGCAGGAAGGGGACGATGTCAGACAGGACACCTCTCGGCCTCTGCCTCGGCCAACGCGAGGACGACGCACTCCGCTTCTGCCTCTTCTTGAACATGATTCTGCAGCCGCATTCCTGGCATCGGATGGGTTCTGCGTTGCATCCCAAGCGCACCGGATCCCTGTCAGTCAGAGCACTGTCGAACCTGGCTCGTGCACCGAAGCCAGTCCAGCCCACCTTTTGGACGGATGTCATTCTGTTGGCCGCAGTCTGCATGCACAGGAAGAGAGAAGAGCCAGTCCGTCAGATCATCGCTTGCGGCGCTTCATCTTGCCCAGGCTAGCTAGCCCGCGGGGTGACCTTGCTGCACACCTCCGCAGGAATAGGCGACCGGCTGGTTCGGGGCGGCTGTGGGCGGCGGCGCGGATGCAAGGGATTTAGCATGGATCTGCTTGCGCGACAGTAGCAGTGCAAGGAGCTGTGACTCACCGTCCATGGCTGATGATCGCTACTTGTGCTTGACTGTTGACGGATGGTGCTGGCTTGAGAGAGACAGGCAGGGCAGGGCAGGGCAGGGCAGGGCAGGGCAGGGCAGGGCAGGGAAAGCACCGGTCGGCTCTGCTCCAGCCAAGTTAGTCGCACATTTACACGCACACACATATACACACAGTTGGTACAAGCGAGTCAGCTCGTCCGCCGCCTTGGCCGCCTCCTTCAAGCTCGAAAGAGAGCCCGGTACTGTAATTCCCGACAGCATCATGGCACCCAAGCCGGCTGGGGGAGGGGGAGCAGGAGCAGGAGGGAAAGACGCGCAACCTGCGTGGATCAGGTTGCTTCCTATATTCCACTGCGCCCTCATCGCGGTAGCCGTCGTGCTGGCCGCGTTCCGCTTCTTTGTCCTGGGTGAGTGCCGAGGAGCTGAATCCCGAACCTCATCCTGAAGGCGTCTTTCCTGGCAATTGCGCATCCGCTCTGACGCTTGACGATATGCCTGGACAAGACTCCACCGACAGGTACAAGTGCCATGCTCTGCTCAACAGCGGCGACTGGCTCGACGCCGGGCTCTCGTCCCCGACGGCTCTCAAGAACTGGCAGCCGGACGGGTGCATCCTGCACTCGTACTCTGCAAAGACGAGCAAGCCCTGCCTGAGCGGCCGCCGCGTCCTCTTTATCGGCGACAGCACGGCCAGGCAGGTCTTCTACGCCGCAGCGCAGCTCCTCGACTCGAGCCTCGTCATCCCGGACTTTTACTCGCCGGCGCAGCAGCAGCAGCCGCCACAGGGAGCAACAGCCACGCAGGCGCGGGAGAAGCACAAGGACGTGAGCATCCTCGCCAGCGGGACGCAGTTCGAATTCTACTGGGACCCTTTCCTGAATGGCACAAAGAGCAGCGAGCTCATTGCCTCGACCAACATCCGCCGTCCAGGGTCTGCCGGCGTCAACGCAGACGCCGCCGCCGGCGGAACAGCTGCACGCGCGCAGCAGGCCCCTGCCATGGTCGTCTTTGGCTCGGGCCTGTGGTTCCTGCGCAACCCGGGCGACTCTGGCGGGGCGCGCGGGTGGATGCGCGCCGTGGACCGCATATTCGACGCGACGCAGAACACGCGCGCCTCGCAGATGGCAGACGAGGTCGTCCTCCTACCCGTGGAGACGACAATCACGTCAAAGCTCACCCCGGACCGCCAAATCACGCTCACGCCCGCCGCCGAGGCCGAGATGAACGCCTACCTCCGCTCGCGTCTGCCCCCATTCACCGACTCATCCATCTCGCAGCTCTCCATTCCGTACGTCTTCAACGAGATGACATCCCCTTCGACGGTTCTCGAGCCTGCGGGGATTGCCGGGCTCGGCAAGGCGGCTGCTGCAAAGTACCTCGACCTGGCCACTCAGCACACGCCAGACGGCATGCACTTTGACGCTGCCATCACGAAAACACAGGCCAACATCCTCCTCAACCTCCGCTGCAATGATGTCCTGCCGAAAAAGTTCACATTCGACAAGACGTGCTGCAACCAGTATCCTGCCCCGAACTGGGTGCAGGGCATCGTCATCCTGATTGTGCTCATCTGGGGACCCTTGGGCACGCACTACATCGCTTCCCGTGGGTGACAGCCGCGCACTTAACGGGCGCCTTCGTAGACTAAGACGGTCGTTCTGCAGGCGGCAACCCTGTATATTCGAACTTCTTCCCTCCCCCACAGTACTTGATGGCTCTGACGGTCTTTGGCTTCAGCATCATCTTCATGTACTTTTCCGACCGGACGTCCCTCTTCCTCAAGATTCAAAAGCAATTTGACTTCTGGCAGTTCACTATTGCCATGCTGGCGAGCTTGGTGCTGGGTCTGGTGACACTGAAGAAACCAGAAAAGGATCTTGGCTTCCTGAACAGGGACCAGACGGACGAGGTGCGTGCTGTTGGTCTCGGCTCCATGGTATCCACCCGAGCTGACCCCATACATGCTCCGGAACACCACGAGCAGTGGAAGGGCTGGATGCAGATTGCCATCCTGGTCTACCACTACTATGGCGCGAGCAAGGTCTCGGGCATCTACAACCCCATCCGAGTCTTGGTTGCCGCCGTGCGTCCAGCAACTCGGCTCATGATGACCATGCAGCCCATGCTAAAGCCCTTGACTCGCGCAGTACCTCTTCATGAGCGGGTACGGGCACTTCTTCTTCTACTACAAGAAGGGAGACTATGGTTTCGCACGAGTCGCCGGGGTGCTCGTCCGGTTGAATCTCCTCACAATTGTGCTCGTCTACGTGCAAGATACGGACTACCTCTCGTACTATTTCTCGCCGCTCGTAACGCTCTGGTTCGGCATCATCTGGGTGACCATGTACGTGGGCCACCAGTACAACAAGCGGGTCTTCTTTGTCGGGGGCAAGATTATTGTCTCTGCCATTCTCGCAAAGCTCTTCCACTGGTTCCCGCAACCGCTTCAGCTCACGTTCGGCCTCTTCAACTCGGTCTTCCGGACGCAGTGGAACGCCAAGGAGTGGTCATTCCGCGTCACGCTCGACCAGTGGATCGTGTACGTCGGCATGCTCGCCGCGCTCGTCTTCATCAAGGTCCAGGAGGAGAAGCTGTGGGAGCGCGCGTGGTGGGACCGCGTCAAGAAGGGAAGCATCGCAGCGAGCGGTCTTGCCATGGTCTGGTTCTTCCACTTTGAGCTGGCAAGAGACAAGTTCGCGTACAATACGTGGCATCCCTACGTGTCGTGCGTGCCTGTGCTCGCGTTCATTGTGCTGAGGAACTGCACGCCGACGCTGCGATCGACGAGCTCGCGCGCATTCATCTGGATCGGGCAGTGGTGGGTGTCCTTCCTCGAGTAGTCGGTGGTACCTCTCGTGCCGGGTCTGCTGACATCTGTCTGTGCGCTCACCACGCGGCCCCCGCAGCTCCCTCGAGACGTTCATCTGCCAGTTCCACATCTGGCTGGCGGGAGACACGAAGGGCCTTCTCGTCCTCCTGCCCTACCCCCGCCTCCGCTTCCTCAACATGATCTTCACCTCTGCCGTTTTCCTCTTCCTCTCGCACACGATAGCGAGGACGACGGGCGAGTTGACCGAGTGGATTCTGGCAGCGCCGCCAAAGAGGGGTCAAGCCTCTCTGCCCACGGTGGCTTCGTCGGCAGGTCCATCATCATCGTCGAATGGCGGGACGGCCTACATACCTCTCAGCACCCTGAACGGCGGCGATGATGACGCAGGCGGCGAGTACAGAGGCTCAGGCGGCGCTGGCGCCGGGAGCAGCCACCACCCGTCCTTGGCCCGGTGGAACCAGCTCATGACGAATCTCAAGTTCCGGTGCGCCGTGTTCATGGCTCTCATCTGGGTCATCAACCTGCTGTACCCGTCCGAGCACCCGATGCAGGGGCATCTCCTGCCTACGCATTAATCTGGAGTTTAAGTGCGCTGCGAATGGGCGATACGGCAATAGAGCAAGGATGTAGAGATAGACCAGGCCGTGTGTGCAAGGATCCGCGGTGTGCTCTCCCTCTCCTGGACGTCTGGATCCCAAGGAGATGCTCTTGTTCGTCGTCGTCGATCGGCATGCTCATCGTCAGAGACGAGGCGAGGCGAGAGACGCTGCTCCCTGTCGTCAGTTTACACTAACCAAGCAACCAAGAAAGAGGCATCGCAGCGACACTTGCTGGGACAGTCTTGCCGTCATTTCTAGTAGTAGAAGCGGACCGTACTTCTCACTCACTCTGAGATGAGCACCAGCCAGGGCGGAAGCAGCGGAGGTGCGACTGCGAGCGGGAGCGGGACTGGGCGAGGAGGAGGAGCTGGAGCCACAGCTGGACGAGGAGGAGGACGAGGAGGGAATAAAGGCAAAGGGCGCGCAGGAGGGAACAGCCGCAATGCTCATCCCAATCCCAATCCGAATCACCGTGTGCGACGAGCTGCAGACTATACGCCCGTGCAGCAGCCGCTGGCGGATCCTGCGAGGATCGCAGAGGCTACACGGCTCGCGGTCGAGCGCGAACAGGAGCGACAAGAGAGGGAGCGCGAGGAGAGAGCGGCCGCGGTTGCTGCTGCCACTGCTGCTTCAGCTGCATCATCACAGTCACAGGCGGATGCCGGTCGCCAGGTAGCTGCCATCACGGGAGGCGGAGCTGGACCGACCACCCTGCTCGACCCTTCTGCCGGGGGGCTGCAGGCGTCCGAGATTGCCCAGGATGGCGAGGAGGACGGCGAAGAAGACGAGGAAGAGGCAGAGGCAGAGGAGGAGTTCTGCTACATCTGCGCCGAGCCGGTTCGGTACTGGGTCCTGGGGACGTGCAATCACCGGACCTGCCATGTGTGCAGTCTCCGCCTGCGCGCTCTCTACAAGAAGCGCGAATGCACCTTCTGCAAGGTAGGCGTCTTCTCTCATTGCACGCTCACAGTTCCCGTGCTCGTGCTGAGGCCCGCAGCGTCATCTCCGCCAGCTCGACCTGCCGACGGTGCTTTGCACGACCGACGCAAAGACCACCTTCCAAAGCTTTCCACCAGACGCCTTCCCGTTCTCCGATGCCAAGCTAGGGATAGCCTTCCAGTCGCCAGAGATGATGGAGGACACGCTCTCGCTGCTCCGCTTCAACTGCCCAGAGCTGCACTGCGACTACCTCGCGACAGGCTGGCCGGACCTCAAGAAGCACGTCCGGCAAGCACACGATCGCGTGTTTTGCGACTTGTGCACAAAGAACAAGAAGATTTTTGGTGAGCGAGAATCTCCAAGCTGTCGCACGAGCTTCTTCTGACCCTGACGACTGATCTGCAACCTGCCCAGCGCACGAGCACTTCTTGTACACTCAGCATGGCCTCACCGATCACATCAAGCATGGCGACCTGGCCAACAGCTCCTCAGAAGATCACGAGTCGACAGGCTTCTCCGGGCACCCCATGTGCGAATTCTGCCGAATCACCTTCTACGGCAACGACGAGCTCTTCACACACTGCCGGGATCGGCACGAGCAGTGCCACATATGCGTACGGAACGGGACCGGGCGCTATCAGTACTATGTCGACTACCCGCATCTCGAGAACCACTTTCAGGCGGCGCATTATTTGTGCCTCAACACGCGCTGCCTCGAACAGCGGTTCGTAGTCATGGACAATGAGCTCGACCTGCAGGCGCACCAGCTGTCCGAGCACGGCACCGTTGGGGCAGGCGGCGGGGCAGGCGGAGCCAGTGGGAAAGGCGCGCGGCGCATCGAGACAAACTTCTCGTACGCACAGCCTACGCACGACCCGCGCGCAGGCGGGGGCGTGCAGATGCGGCCGCGCTCCACACGAGACGCGCCCGCAGCATCGGCAGCTGCACCTCAGGCTCCGAGGCAGCCAGTGGTCGTTGCGCCCGAGCCCGTTGCTGGGTCGAGCAATGGTGTCATGGGTAGCAGAGGACGTACCGTGCCCGGCTTGCAGCGCGGAGGCTTCAACACTGCCTTATCGTCCGACACGCCTGCTGCGTCTAGCAAGAAAGCAGACAAGAAGCCTGCGCGCAATGGGGACGGAGCAGAAGAGTCTGTGACCGGTGTCAAGCAGACTGAACCGATGATGGCTGCGTGAGTCTAGCCCTCCCTGACGTGGCTGAGTTCCAGTCATGGCGCTGATGTTCCACGTGTCCGTCTGTAGACGGCATGCATCGTTATTGACGCGCGTCAGCGAAGCCGTAGGAGGCTCAGAGACGAGGCTTGCCTCCTTCCGTGCTGCGGGTGGGTCGATGCTTCATTCGCTCGGCGTGCATGGCGCGGGAATTGGCTGACTGCTGCTACCATCGGCGGCGCTTGCTTAGTCCGGGCTTTCCGCAACTCGGAATCATCGGCCGAAGATATGATCAAGACCATTCACAGCCTGCTCGACAACCAGACCGATGTCACGGCTCGCATCGTACACAGCACCGCCGAGCTGCTGGACAAGGAGGACAAGCGCACCGAACTCCTGCGCGCATGGGACCGCCAACAAGCCTCTTTACTCCAGTCTGTCGATCTCTTCCCTTCTCTGGTCCCCACTCACCCCGTCTCGAACTTCGCTTCCTCATCCGCCAGTAACTCGCGCTCGGCTTCACCGTTGCCCGGCGGCCGCCAGATCGGGCTCGCGAAAACGGCGAAAAAGCAGACGACCTCTGCTGCTGGGATCTGGGCGCGCGTGGAGGACGCAGCGTCCAACAAGAACGTCGGCGCTGTGCCCGGCTTGACGGCTCGAGCGTCTGTAGCGCGGAACGATAAATTCCCTGCCTTGCCATCGGCTCGGCACGCCGTTTCGTCGCACGCTGTCCGTGGTGCAACACCCTGGGCTAGCTCGCGGTCACAGGCGACATCGCCCGGCTCAACGTACTTCCCTGTCGCATCGGCCGCGGCCGCGTCTCTGTTGGGGCCATCCGCAGCATCGGGCTCGGGAAGCGCGTCCGGCACCCGCTCGCCAGCCGTTAACAACCGACCGTCAGGCTCTGCTGGTAGCAGCAATGGCGCATCCACCTCGGGAGCTGCGCCAGGCGCATCCGCATTCCCATCTCTTCCCTTCGCTCAGCAGGCGAAGATCCGCGCAGCACAGAAAGCAGCGCTCTTTGGGCGGAAAGACGCCCCTGCCAGCGCGGCGAGTCCCTGGGGCCCTGCCCCATCACCACCTCCACTATCGAGCTACGAGGCGGAAGCTGCACAGCTAGAAAAGGCTCTGCAGCAGAGCCTGCAGGACTTGCAGGTTGATGGAGAGAGCAGCTCTGCAGGTGGAAACGGCAGCGGCTCTGCAGTTGGATCGGGTACATTGGCGGCGGACGGCGCAGCAGGAGGCAAGAAGAAGAAGAAAGGCAAGCAGCTACTCATGCACTATGGCTTGTAGGGCTAGTCTACTATCTTGATACTGCTTGCAGCGTCGAAGTACCGAAGGGTGCTTCGGCTATACGGCGTCCAATCCAAGAATCGGTGATGCACGGCGACTGACGGGACTGTGACGTGACTTGCAAGGGAAGGCGAACACTTGATCTCAAAGATTGACTCTGCAGCACATAGCTGCTCATCATCTAGGCGACAACAACAGGGACGGGCTACAGATCGGTGAACGGTCTAGAAGTCGCTTGACGGGGATGAAGCGCTTTCGGCGGTGAGCGTCTGGGCCTGGGGACGTGAAGGGAGAGAGATGAGCGGCGGCGGGAATGGCAGCGGGAATAGAATCCGATGCGCGGGCGGACTCACGACTAGCGCCTCCGCGTCTGCGACGCCCTTGGCGTACCAGCTGCGATAGTAGTCTCCCTTCGACTCCTCGAGGTCCTTGTTTGCGACGTGATCGGCAAGCTTGTCCTCGATGAGCTGGTTGATGAAGCCGACCTTGCTGAGATTGTTGGCCGCGAACGACCTGCCCGCCTCAAAGCCCTCGGAGTAGCCGAGCGAGATGGCCTGCTCGGAGCTGGACGGCCCTCGCTTGCGCATCGACCGGAGATGCGGAGCGGTGGGCCCGTCAGAGCTGGACGAGGCTGGCGCAGCCGCGACGCGGAAGTTGCGGGGGTGAACGAGGGAGCGGTAGTACTCTGCCGAACTGTCGGCCTGCGCCTGCCTGACGGCGGCACTGCGCTTGCTGGCGGCGGCGAAGTAGTCGGAGCGGTGGCGCGCCCAGTGCCCAAAGCGCTTGACGAGGCCGAGTGCGCCCGCATTGGACGTCACGGCTTTGGTTCCGGCGCTCTGAGCAGATGCGGGCGTCAGTGGGACGTCTTCAACGGTGTTGAGATCCGCCTTGGTGCCATTGATGGCGGCGCCCGCAGCGTTGCCGATTGGGGGAGGAGCGAGCGCGTTGATGGCGGCGACGAGAGAGTCCGACATCAAACTGACGGTCTCGCTTGGCGATGTTTGCGAGCGGGAGGCGTTGCGGGCAGGGGCATCGGGGTAGGCGCTGAAGGACGATGGAAGGGACTTGCCAACGGCGGACCGGAAGCACCAGGACGGGTCGTCCTGGCAGCTCTCCTCGTTATATGACCAGAAGGACCAGCCGCTCGAGATCTGGAAGTTGACGATGTCAGCGTACGGTATCAGCGCGACTGGATCTTCTAACATCGACGCACATTGGCATAGACCTCCATCTGTGTAGTGCAGAAGTTGCGTCGGGCCTCGTCGGGGTTGTCGGACTTTGAGAGCGACTCGTCCGAGAGGGCGCAAGAAAATTCTCCAATGACCATGTTGCGCCGTGCCGTCTGCGAAGCCGAGTACAGAGCACTGGCAATGTCGGTCTGGACCTCGGCCGTGTGATTATCGACGTTCGTGGCAGCGTTCTCCTGGCTGAAGACAAAGTACGAGTGGTGGTCCATGACGACAAAGTCCTGGCGCTTTGCGACAAAGTTGGAGAAGCGGACTGGATCGAACGAGTCGTGGATGTAGAATGGCAGGCTGAGCGCCTCCGGAACGAGGGTGCGCAGGCTCGAGATGGTCATGTTGTAGAACTGCTCGAGGTTCTTGTCCGGATACGGCTCGTTGAGAATCTGCATGCCCACAACGTTCGAGACGGGCGCGAGCTGCTGCGTGAGGAAGCTGAGGACGGCAAGCGTCTTGTGCACGTTGGCCGGGTCGATGAAGAGGTCCTGCATGCCCGTGGACACGCCGGAAGAGGGCAGGCCGTTCTGCGAGCCAGGGGCGCCGTGCACGTCGATGAGGACGCCAATCTTGTACTTCTCTGCAGCGTTGATGGCGCGCACGACGCGAGCCCATGCGTTGGTGTAGACACTGGCGTATTTTTCAAAGGGCGTGCCTTGGAGAAAGGCAGGTCCCAGCGACCAGTAGCCGATAGGCACGCGCACAGTGTTGACGCCAATGCTAGCGAGGTATGCCCAATCTGCCCGGTGAAAGCACTTTCAGTCGAATTCCATGCGGATAAAAGCGGAGCAACATTCGGTCTTACCGGCCTCGCCCATGAATGTGTCCCTTTTAAAATGAGCAGGTGAAAGCGCTTTCAGTCTACTGCCATGCGGATAACAGCGGAGCAGATATAATCCAGGGGATTGCTTACCAATGTCGTTCTGTGGGGAAGATGACCAGAGGTCAGCTTCTGAGGCAGTTGAAAGCAGCTCGACAAGGGCGGACCCACCAATAACCATTCGAGCAAGCTCGGGTGCGCCCCAGCCCATGGCAAAGTCCAGCTCGGATGTCTTATTGCCGCCGGCGCAGGTAAACAGCGAGGGTGTCATCCAGCTCTCGAGGGCGAACCAGCCTCCGAGGTTGACAGACTGCTGCTGTCTGTACCTGTACAAGGTGGCGTCGTCTTTGTTGTATGGCGGGAAGGTGAACTGGGTGGGAGGGGGCACCTCGTACGCCTCTACGACACACTGCGAGTTCTGTGCGCGCGAGGTCGCCTCGTTGGTGCCCGCATTGGCGTTTGCAGCGGCCGAATTGGTCGTTGTCGTCGTGTTGGTGTCGGCATCAGGTGCCGCGATGAGGGAGAGCCCGAGAGGGGCGAGTGCCGGATTGACAGTGGGGCCCAGGGCGGGCTGGAGCGTCGTGCTGACCGTGTCGACAAGCGGAGCCACCGGCTTGAAGAGGGCGCCGACGAGCCCGAGCCCGGCGAGGACGTTGGTAAGGGAAGAGACGGAGCCCAGGACTGAAGTAGGCATTGTGGGCGGAGGTTGAAGGGGTAGAGAGACCGGCTCTAGGACTGTCGAAGCAGAGAGGTCGAGGTGGGGATGAAGACACTGTCCCACTGGTCAACGGCGGATGGTAGCGAGGCTCGAACTGCACAGCAGTGTACCGAGATGGCGTGTGGTCTGAATCAATCAGCCAGGTTCCGGGGTGGGTTCGGTAAGGGAGCGGCTTAGACCAGCTGAGATGGTGGGGAGGGTGCTTGGGGAGGAAGAGAGGGGGAAAGCAAGCAGGAGCTTGGGCCCAAGTAAAGGCGTGGCAGGGCGAAGTGTTTTCGCTGCGCATGCCGCCGTCCAGCCTCCAGGCCTTGCATCTGTCGAGATTGGAATCTGGGCTGGGGCTTGAGTAGTGAGTGCCGCGACCAGCATTGGCATGGGCCGATTACGCAGCCAGCAATTGTCGCTGTCAGTCATCGGTGCTGACCAGGCATGCATATGGGTGCTCAACATCAGTCAATAACCGTTCGCTTATCGCTGCGTCTCGAGTCGTCGGTCCAGGGCAACTCGGAACCCGGGGGGGGGGGGGGGGGGCCGCCCGCCAGATGGTCACCACAATCGTCTTTGTTCCGCAGATGTGTTGCATGCCCTGCCAATGACCATGACGATAGAGTGAAATGAAGTGGACCTCAAGCTGCCTGGCTGCGTCTCAGTGCGTCCATTGCGCCATTGCGCGTACATCCTGCATGCGGCACGAGCCGGTACCGGTACCGAGGGGCCTTGCCCGTCTGAGCGCGAGCACGATTAGAAACGCAGCGAGCGATGCACAGTACGCTGCTGCTGTAACTGCTGCGACTGCTGCCATTGCTGCCATGCTGTCAGTGTGCATTCGGTGCGAGCGGAGCAGATGTGGGCATGTCTATCCGCTTCCTCACCCGAATGGAGGACGAGCGAGCACGCCTGAGCTGAGCATCTCTCTGTCCTGCACCATATTACACATCCCATATCAAGCATGGCACCTGCATTGACGAGCGGAGGAGGGAAGAGCAAGGAATCTGTCGCAGCTCGTGTCGCAGGCAGCGGGACGGCGGGTCAGTCATACAGTATCTCCATCCTGCAAGGAGACGGCGACAGCGGGCTAATCCTGGATGGGGGGAATATCCCCATATCCACCTCAACAGGCGTCGCAGAACTGATGGTGTTCCACCCGGTGCGCTGAGAGTGACACCATGGTCGTGCTGCTGCAGCAATCCCGCTCCCGCTCACGCTCTGACGCTCTGACGCTTTCGCTTTCGCTTTCGCTTTCGCTCTCGCTGTCGCGGCATATCGTGCCTGCTATGGCTTTTTCTCTGTCCCCTCCGCTCCTCTCCGCGCACCGCACCGCATCGCAGGTCGACACCATCAGCAAGCGACTCATGAGCAACCGAGCCAATGTGCGCTGCCTGTTTCAATTGATGCTCTCGCTCTCGCTCTGGCTATGGCTCTCACCGGCCAGTATCCGCGCTGCGGCTGACGATGAATGACTCGCGTTGACCCGTCGGCCACAGCTCTCCATGTCCACCCTCAACGCCGTCATCTTCAGGAACCACGCAGCAGAGTCAGCGGGGAAAAAGTTCCTCAGCTTGTTCCCAGGGCTCGGCTACGCTGCAGGCTACAAGATCCTGCAGCGAGTGTACAAGTACGGCCCCGGCCTTCTGAGCCCCTCTCTTTATCGCAATGCTGACGTTGCTCTCCTCCGTCCAGGTTTGGAGGACAGCCGTACGCCAACGACTACCTCAAGTGAGTCGAGCTCGAGCACAGTTTCCACATACGGCCTGCCTACTGACGCCCCGTCCGGTGTCCTTCAGCGCCAACTACAAGCGGAGCTTCGAGAGCGCATTCGGCGCTAAAAAGGGCAAGGCACTCATGCACGCGAGCGCAGGCAGCCTCATTGGCATCGGAGAGATTGTGCTTCTGCCACTTGACGTCCTCAAGATCAAGCGACAGACGAACCCCGAAGCGTTCCGGGGGCGCGGGATCCTGCGCATTGTGGCGGACGAAGGGTTCGCGCTGTACAGGGGTTGGGGATGGACGGCAGCGAGGAATGCGCCAGGCTCGTTCGCAGTGAGTAGTGCTCAGTGCTCGCGCCCAAGTTTTCTACCAGTACTGATGCGGCCCACTGCGTGCCAGCTCTTCGGAGGGTCCGCGTTCGCAAAGGAGTACCTGCTCGGACTCAAGGACTACTCGCAAGCGACATGGAGCCAGAACGCCGTGGCCTCTATCGTTGGGAGCATCTCGTCGCTCGTGGTGTCGCAGCCACTCGACGTCATCAAGACACGCGTGCAGAACCAGAAGTGGGTCAGACAGACTCGTGCCAACCTCCTCCGATACCCCGGCCAGCCACTGACCTGCCATCTCGGCTCGCCCTGCAGCTTTGAGAGCAAGGTCGGAGGCGTCACGCTCATCAAGGATCTCATCAAGAACGAAGGCGTCGGCGCCTTCTTCAAAGGCTTGACGCCCAAGGTGAGTTTACGGCCCTACTCGGACGTCGTCACCGCACGGCCTAGACGGCTGAGCTCAACCACAAACACAATTGCCCTTAGATCCTTGTCATTGGACCTAAACTCGTCTTCGCCATGACGATTGCAAACAGTAAGGGCTTTCCGCTGTTCAATCGCCGCTTCAACCGTGACTGACCAGTCTTGCTGCACCAACAGGCTTGATCCCTGCATTCGCGAAGATTATGTAGGGGCCGGTCTGACAGGGATGCTGGGCGCATGTCATGCAGTGCTAGATACATCACGAACAAGTAATACGAGCCATATCGCTCGACAGGCTGAGAGACCGGCCTTCACACTAGCCAGTGGCGAGGCATCGAAACACGCGATTCCTTGAGACGCGCAGGCATTGGACCTCTGGCTCAGTAGGTTGGCAGACAACGCTTGCTTCGATATCCACTGCGCGCGAGCGACATGCGGTCACACGCGAATGGCCCTGGGTCAAATGCAGCGGCGTGGTTGCGCGGGTGACACCACATCTGGCTCTCTCTGCCGCTTCGCATGATCAATGTCTGCTTGACCTTACGCGGGCCGCTGATCTGCGTATCCCAGATTGGGACTCGACACCGGGCCGGGGACAAGCAGCACTTGCTTGTAGGGTAGACCTTCTACTTCTCGGACTCTATACACACAACAACAGCACTGTGGTTGCTCTAATGCCCATGATGATGACCAAACACCGCGCTCAGCACTAGCGGCGTGAGCATGCCGGCCACAAACAGCCCGATCCGCGTGCTGCTCTTCATGGCCGGCGCCTGACCATGCTCGGAGAAGTGCATCCTCGATGCGCTGCCCGGTGCGCATGAAGCAGCTGCGCTCACGGCGTTTGTCCGCTTGCCCGAATCCATGGTAGACATGACGTGCGTCGAGACGAAGAGGAAGGTGCCCGCTGAGAAGAGGAGGGCCATCCCGGCTGAAGCGCACACACATGTCCCGAATCGTCAGCCACCGCGAAAATGCAACCACTGGGAAGCGACGAGGCGATTCACTCCAGAACTCGAGCTTTCCGCGCATGTTGCCGCCTAGAGGACCTTCAATGTTTCCATCCTCCTCGTTCCCGTCCTCCATGCTCGCGCTCCACGTGATGAGCGAGACGAGCCTCAGCGCAAGCCAAGTGACGATGGCACCTATTGGCGTAGCGAGTGCGAACACGCCCAGCGCACGGCGGATGTGGCCCTTGTGCGTGCGGAGAGACGCGGCGGGCGAGAAGGACATGAGCAAGGAGGAGAGGGAAAAGGCAACAGGCGCCTTGTGTACGATGAGCGAGAGAAAGATGAGGAACGACAGCCCAGCGGCTTCGTCGTCGTCTTCCGAGCCTCCTGCGCCACCTGCGGGCTTACCCCCTTGTCCTGGTGATGCCGCACCGGCGGACGCAAATGACGCGGCAGCGCCGAGCGCGATTCCATCAGCGAGCGCGTGAAACAGCAGTCCAACGAAGGTCGAGAAGGCAGGCGAGGCGCTGTCGAGCGGGTCGGCAGACTGCAGAGGCTCGCTTGACCGCCGCTGTCCGTGCGCATGGGCATGCTGCGTCACGGTCTTGCTGCTCGCGGATGACGCCGAGGACGAGGCGAGGCTGAAGTAGTCGCCTGTCTGACTGCTCAGCGCGCTCCCTCCTGCACGAGCGCTGTCTGCTTCGGCATCCGTGTCGCCGTCCGTGTAGTTGCCATTGCTCTCGAGGTCTTTTGGCACCCGCGACGACGCAGACAGAGGGACGGACCCGTATGCGTGCCCATGGGCTCGACTGTGCGAATCAGCCGTGTACTGGTGAATGCAGAACCTGGCTCATCCATTTCAGCACGTGTGCCGTCGCATAGAGTAGGAAGGAAGAGAGCTTGGCGGCACCCACATGAGGAGGAAGCCCGAGCAGAGGGCGAGCCCGATCCAGAACCCGACATCCGCGTCGTTGCCGTCCCCTACGTGCTCGTGCACTTCGCCTTCGCGCTGCCCTTCCTTGCCGTTGGCGGCGCTGCGCTGGATGATGGCCAGTCCCTCCGGGATGATGACGGCCAGGGCGGTCCCTATGAGCAGGCTGATGGAATAGATGGAGACGGCGCTCGAGCTGAACTCTGCTGAAGCTGCTGCCGCTGCTGCTGCTGTCGAGGACGCTGCAGATATCCCAGATCCAGGGGAGAGCGCCGTGCTCGATGTCGCAGTGGTGGCTCCTCCTGACGAAGAGGATCCACGCTGCCTGGCCGCCGGCGGTGGTGACGAGCTCGCCAGGTGCAATGGTATCGAGCCAATGGCGAACGTCCCCGCTGCCATCAGCGCGCATTGCACGAGCAATCCCATCAGGGCCATCCTTGCTGCCTTTGGCTGCTGGCGTTGTGGGCAAGAGGGCAAGCCAGTGTGTGACCGTCAAGGTACTCTCTCCTTTCGACATGCAGGACAGGACGGACGAGGTGTAATCCGACTTGGATGCACACAGTGAAACAGCGCTGGTGAGTATTACACCGAAGCTCCACTCGCAACTAGCTAAGCAGACAGGCCAGACCGCTGGGGGCCCACCTGCTAACCCTTTGTGAAGGTGTAGGACTTGTTCCCAGCCTTTGGCGCCGACATGCTCTTCGGCGCAGCCTTGAAGCCATCCTCGATGATGCCTCCCTTCTTGTCCTTCTTTGGCTTCTTAGCTTTGGGCACTCCCGCTGCTGGCTGCTGGGCGGGCGCATCGAGGACCGACTTCGCCTTAGAGTAGTCGAAAGGCACGACGGGCTCATCGGCCTCCTCCTTCTTGGCTGCCTTCTTGCTGCTGCTGTTCCCTGACGTAGCGTCCTCCTTCGGGTGCTTACGCTTCCTGCCCTTGCTCTTGGCAGACACGGAGACGATCTCATCGTCTAGGTCGCTCTCCTCCTCCTTCTTGGCTGCTTTAGAGGTCGACGTGCGGGCCACATTGCTGACAAAAGTGTGATTCGGATCGAGCATCGTGATGGAAGACCCGCCTTGCTGTGCAGTATCGTCTTGATCCATGACATCCTGCTGGATTTTGATCCGCGGCGAGCCCGGCGCAGACTCACCCTGCTGGCCATTCGACGTAGTTGCAGCATCCTCTGATTCAGTCGAAAGGTGAACCGCCTTCAGCTGATCGAGCATCGCAGAGTGCACTCTCTGCAGCACGCTCGAGAACTTCGAAATGCCGGAAGAGGGAGGGGTGCTTCGAGAGGACGGGGCAGCAAAGAGACTATCAAAGAGCGAGCTGGCGGATGCGCTGATGTTGGGCGTCGTGCCACTGCTTCCCTGTCCGCCACCGCGCTGACCGTTGAAAAGAGACGAAGTCACTGCGGAAGGTGCAGCCGCCGTTGCCTTCCACAGAAGGGACGACGCCGGGCCGAAGCCAGGAGGTGCAGCTTCGTCATGAGCGCCATGTCCAGACGGGACACCCGCATCGGCCTGCTCCTGGCGTTGGCGGTCAGCCTCCTGCTCGCCTCGTGCGACGGCAGGCGTGATAACCGCTAGCAGCTCTTCGAGCCGCTCCTTGACGGGTGGCTTGGTCTCGCCACCCATGGCGCCTTCCAGCGCCTGTGCGGTCCGTGGCGGGTATTCGGCCAGGCTGAAGATGACCTTGTTGCTGAGGAGGTACCGCGGGCTCTCGTCCAATTCCCGCGCCAGGGCGTCCCGCCAGTCGTGCACAGCCTTGAAGACGTGCAGACTGACGATCCCCTTCGTGTTGATCCACGAAATAGCCGGTGCCAGTCCATCCCTCGCTGTTCTCTCATCGATTAGGCTCCACATGGGCCCCTTGCCTGCCCTTTCGATGAGGCCCCTCCATCCGCCGTATCCGGTCCCATTTCCTGCGTCGTACAAGACGTGCTCATACGCCTGGCTGGCCGTCACTGCACTCCGCCGGCGGATCTCTGCGATGCGCTCGGGCGTCATGTCGCGGTGATGCAGCAGCTGCTGGTAGATGAAGAGGAGGAAGTGCGTATCACTGCGTGCGTACAGCAGCATCTCCTGTGGCAGGGGTCGGATGCGCCAGTCTGCGAGCTGGTAGCGCTTGTCGACAGCAAATGTCGTGTACTCCTGCAGGAGCGAAGCGAGGCCGTTCCCCGTCGTACGCTCGAGCACCTTGCTTGCGTGGTAAGTGTCAAATAGATTCACAACGTACAGCCCAAAATCGCGCTGTAGCCAGATGATGTCGCTCTCTGCGCCGTGCAGCACTTTGACAATGCCCGGATCCGCAAAGACCTCGTTGAGCGTGTGCAGTGTACTCCGGATTGCAGGCACGAGCGGGTCGACGATGAAGTCGTCCAGTGTGGTGGATATCTGTGGTTCGGACGGATGCCAGTGTCAGCACATCTAGGAGTTGTTGCCTCGATGCGGGTAGCCCCACCTGAACCAGACTCGTAAAGCCCCGATAGCTGCGATAATCGTGGTGCTCAAGATCGATAGCAATGACTTTCGCCAGCTTGAGCTTCTGCAGGCACTCGTCGAGCTTGTCAAGCGTGTCGACAAAGGTGAATGGCTTCTCGTGCATTCGGCTGTCCATCTTGCTCTGTGGCGCGTCAGCCACGTCCATCCCCTCTGCTGGTGGCTCGGACGGCAGCGTCATTTTCAGTGACTCCATGATCTCCTGCTCGTATGGGTTCGGTATCCGCAGCCTATTTTCCCCGGTCTCGGTGTCCGTGTAAGGCACGGCTTCTAAGCTGAGCGGCACGCGTGCATGCACTTTCGAAGGCAGGATGGGCGTAAAGACGGCGTGGCGGGCGTTGTCGAGCGGATTGTCAAACAGCAGCTGAGGCTTTGCTGTGTCCACCGAGTTGAGAATCTCCTTTGGCAGTCTTCCCTTGTTGGCGCTTCCAGCGTACGAGGCGGACGTGGTCGGCACTGTGGCGAAAGGTGAGGCGGACGTGCCGGCTGCAGGCTGCTCGGCTGCTCCTGGCTGCGGCAATGCGCTGCCTGCTGACGACGACGACGAAGCGGCTGCCGCCTGCTGCACGAGCATCTTCCTGTGCTCGTCGAGGTTTGTATCCATCAATTCGAGGAGATGGTCCGTGATTTCGACAACATGCTTGCTGTACCCATCAATCAGGTCCTCCTCCCGCAGCTCGCGCGCCTTCTTGGCCGGCTTCCTGTGCGTCTCTTTGCCCTTTCCTTTGGCATCCTTCGTGCTCATCAGGCTGTGTGTCCCTTCCCGCGCAAGGCTCAGCATCTGCTCGGTGAGATGGAGCAATCTCTTCGAGACGTCGTCGACCTTCCTGCCGGTTGGGCGAGACAGCGTCCGCTGGAACTGCAGGTCCGACGGGCCAGGAATGCCATTCGCTGCCCGCGTCGTGGACAGCAGCGCCTTTTGCAGTGTAGCATTGAAGCCGTCGAAGTCGTTGACCAGCGTGGAGGTCGAGGCAGAGGACGCCATGACGAGCACAGAGCGAACGTGTCGGAAGCCTGGACGGCGAATGCGGAGGGTGCCGCGCGAAAGCAGCGAGGGGTGGAGCAGCACGTTGGGATACCAGTGCAGCAATGACCTTGCTCGGTATGTGCAGTCAAGAAGCTGTATATTCGCTGCTAACTTGATGTCGGGGCAAGAAAGAAGATGATGCGCATCCACGAAATGCTCTTCCTCTCTGCCATAGACCGTATCAACCCATCCATTCGAGTCTACAGCAAGCCTGCCAGCACTGCATGGATGTGCGTGGTGCATTGCAGTACCGCCAAAGCAGGGACTCGACATGTATTCCGAGATGGATAGAGCGGGCTGGCTCTGTTGTAGCGCCTCGCATCTCCGGCAAGGATACGTACAAGCAGAGCGACCCGCTTGACAAGCACATACGTACGACGCCCATTGCCCGCCCCAGCCTGCGCTGTCGGCCTCTTGGAGAGACACTACATCCCACCCACTGTGCTTGCTCGGAACTGCCTGATTCCCTGACAAGGCGGCTCGCACGTCGCCTGACCAGACAACCTCTACTACTGGTCGCAGACTCACAGCACTTCGCTCCTGGCTATAGGCAGTATGAGCACTGGACCAATCCCGCCACTCACGAGCCAGATATCGCTGGTCTGTAGCTTACCGCAGGCTCTTTGTAGGAAGCTCGGCCTCAGCTGCAAGCGCCCCCATCCCGCCAGGAGCCCCGGCTCGATATGCTCGTCTGCGCAGCCACATCATGCACTTCAGCCGCACGCGCGTTGAGCGTAGTTGGGGACAACAGTCGTCCCAGTATGTACAGCTCTGTGCCCCCGTCTTCCACCTCGCTGGCGTCTACCGTGCCTCATCAGGCTGATCTTTGTAGCTGCGGGCCAGCGCAATCCCGCGTAGATGTGCAACAGGTAGCGCCGCCCTCTTCTACCGTGTACTGCTCCTATCACACTATCGTTCTTTCTCTTTCTACGCCTTGGGTAGTTTGCATTTTGCGTACTTGACTTGACTGTCAGCCGTGGACGGGCGCCGGCAACTTGTCGGAGCCGGAGCAGCGGGAGGGGAGGGCTTCGCAGCGAGAGAGGCAGGAGAGGACGCCTCTGCTCCATCGTCAGACTGCCGCTCTCGCTGGACGCATAGCAGCCAATCTACGCACACACACACACCTAGATACCACGCCAAGCGCACACCAATGGCCCCTTCGGATCCCTTGTTTCCCATCCCGCAGGACCAGCGCCTGCTCGACGACCCGTCCTCGGCCATTCAGGCCGTCGAGGTCCCGGGGACAGCGTCGGCCGACGCGACAGGGCACTACCGCCTCGTCGGATTCCCAGAGCTGCTCTCCATCGACAGCAACCCAGAGTTCCCGAGGACGCTGTACGAGGCATTCAACCGCTCCCTGCGCCTCCGGCCGGAGCGGCCCCTCTTCGGCTACCGCGCGGTGAATCGCACCACGGGCGAGCTCGAGAACACCTTCACCTGGATGGACCACAGGGACGTCGACAGGCACCGCAAGCTCATCGGATCCGGACTGCTCGCCCTCGAGAAGCAGGGCATCGTCAACACCGGTGGCAAGAAGAACGGGTGGACGGTCGCAAAGTGGGTAGAGCTCCATGGCCTCCAGAACGAGAACGAGCATTGCATCGCCCTTGACCTTGATGTGCTGAGATCTGTACTATACTCTCTCTCTCTCTTTCAAAAGCTGGATGGCCAATCGCCCAGAGTGGCAGTTTGTCCATTTCTCAGTGGCGTCTTACGATCTCCGCCTGACCAGTCTGTACGACACTCTGGGCCCGAACGTCGTCGAGTACTGCGTCAATCATGCCGAAGTCAAGGTGCGTCTAGCTCGGAACCAGCTGAGTCAAGCCCTGTGTTTCATAGACCTGAAAGCTGAGGCATCTCTGCTCGTCCGCTGGTGCCAGGTCGTGTTCGCATCGGCAGGGCATCTTCCCGACCTCATCAAGCTGGCAGACAAGTGCCCAGAGATGAAGGTCATTGTCTCGGTCGACAACTTTGACGCAATCGACCTCAAGTACGGAGGCAAGCCCATCGGCGGGCTGCTCAAGAAGGATGCCCTCAAGGCTTGGGGCGCCAGCAAGGGTGTCACAGTCATGGACCTCAACGAACGTGCGTGCCTTCTTCCCTCTCCATAATTAACGTACGGGATCATTGCTGACCTGTCATGGATGCTCATCCCCGTACAGTCGAGATGCTCGGCTCGCAGAATCTTGCCGAGTTCGTCCCGCCTGCACCGGACAACGTCTTGAGCATCATGTACACCTCTGGCACGACAGGAATGGCGAGTCTCTGCCTTGTCTGGGATACTGTTCATTTAGCCCGGGTTGAAGATGCTGATGCGTCCCCATGCAACTGCCCTTTAGCCCAAGGGAGTCCTGATTACGCACCGCAACCTCATCAGCGCGTCCATCGCACAGCTCGTCGGGAATGCCACGACTGAAGCAGGCGACGTCTCTCTGTCCTACCTGCCGCTCTCCCACATCTTCGAGCAGTTCGTCGAGGTCGTTCTCCTGCTGAACGGTGTCGGCATCGGCTTCGCATGCGGCGACATGACACGTCTCATCGAGGATATTCAGCTATTGAGACCACACGTGCGTTATTTCTTGCTTCCGAACCCGGCTGCGCGGACTGTTCGCTGATGCTGACTAGTTTCGCGCTGCTCTAGACCCTTGTCTCTGTGCCGCGAGTGCTGAACCGCTTCTACCAGGTCGTCAAGGTGAGTTTGGGCGTCGTCGTGCTGCAACATGCCGGGCTCATGTGCTGTCTCATCGATTGAACCGATGTCAGGGAGCCACACTGGATGGACCAGGCCTCAAGGGCGCGCTCTCTCGCCGAGCCTTTGAAAGCGCCTTTGCCCAGCTCGACTCTGCCGAACCCTCGCTTCCCGGCCCGCTCAACATCTACGACAAGCTCGTCTTCAAAAAGGTCCGCGCGGCTTTTGGAGGCAGGCTCAAGTTCATCTCGACGGGCAGCGCGCCAATTGCCCCGGAGGTCCTTAAGTTTTTCACTGTCGCGCTTGGCAGACACTGTATGCTCGTCGAGGGCTACGGACAGACGGAGGTGAGCCTATGCTCTACGGAAACTGAAGCGGCCCCTCGACGTTGTCTAAGGTGACTGGCTGACGCGTATTGCGCATTGTCTCAGGGCATGGGCACAGCGGTCCGATGCACTGGTGGAGACAGGAGTAGGTCAAGGCTCCCCAGCGAACAACCCTCTTCCACTCACAGAGACTAATGTGTCGTGTCATGCGCACCAGCTGCCTTTGGATATGTTGGCCCCCCTCTTCCGTGCTGCGAGATCAAGCTGCTGGACGTGCCAGACATGGGCTACCTGGTAAGAATCGGTATGAGCGCCTGGCTTCTCAGTAGTGGCTGATTGCCCGACCCGGCCCCACAGCACACCGATCTGCCGTACCCGCGCGGAGAGATTTTGGTCCGAGGCGAGAACATCTTCAAAGGCTACTACAAGGACGACAAGAACACGGCCGAGACGCTCGACGCTGACGGGTGGCTGCACTCTGGCGACATTGGCCTGTTTGACCCCAAGGGTCGGCTGAAGATCATTGACCGCAAGAAGAACCTGCTCAAGCTTTCGCAGGGCGAGTACGTCGCGCTCGAGAAGGTCGAAAACACGTACGCGCTGTCGCCCATCGTGGCACAGATGTACGTGCACGGCGACTCACTCAAGGATCACCTTGTTGCCATCGTCGTCCCCGAGCCGGTCGCTTTCACCGGTGAGTTTCGCTTCAAGTAAGCCTCTTCACGTTCTAGCTGACAAGCCTGGCAATCCACAGCATTCCTGAAGAAGATCGGCAAAGCACCTGCCAGCGAAGACCCGGCTACGCTGGCGAGCATGATGAAGGAGAAGGACGTGATTGATGCTACTCTCAAGGAGCTCAGCACCTACCACCAGGGCAAGCTTGTCGGGTGCGTTGACTCGCATCGCAAAGAACGCGGAATCGGCAGCTGACGCACTCGTTTTACTGCTGCATTAGCTTCGAGCAGATCAAGCGGCTGCACCTCGAGGCGCAGCCCTTCCACGAGAGTCTCCTCACGCCTACCCTCAAGATCAAGCGCAACATCGCAAAGGAGTACTACAAGGACATCATCGCCAAGCTCTACGGCGAGCCTAGCGCACCGACAAAGGGCGACATGGCCTGGAACGAGAGCGCAAAGAGGCAGACCAAGCTGTAGGGTGCGGGACGTCCCCCGATGTATCAGTACTTTCGACAGCTGGCCAGGGCGTTATGTGCACAACAAGGAGATTTGGCAGGCTACGACAGGCGCGACTTGCGAGACGAGCGGTACTGATTGCAGCTATGGTGATGGCGAGTCATTCAGAGCGACCGCGCACGCAGCTTTGTGGTGTCCTGCGTACTGCTTTACTGTTTGGCCCGTCTGCAACTCCCAGAGGCGGGCATAGTGATCGGAACTGGCAGAGACTAGGTACGCCGAGTCGGCCGAGAACGCCATGTCCCATACCCAGCGCTGGTGTCCCGTGAGCGTCTTGTCGAGGCCGATGCCTTGTGGCTCCATGTTCCAGATCTTTATCGTCTTGTCTGCACTACATGTCGCGAGTAGCTTGACGTTGGGGGAGAGCAGGCACCGGATGAGGTACTTCGGGTGAGCCTGGAATTTGGTCCGAGGCTGAAGATCCGTGAGCTCGCGGCCGTGCTGCATCGACCAAATGTACACGAAGCCCTGGTGCGGAGGGGCGGATGTTCATATTGGGCAGGTTCGGTATGCGGAATAGGGCACGATCTGGCTCACTTTGTTGTTGCCTCCGACAAGACAACTCGTGTCGCTTGCCACGCTCACACTCCGCATTGGTACGTCGTCTTCTGGCATCTGTGTGCGTAGATAGGCAGATGTAAGCGATATCTCGCCAATGCTCCCGAACGCCTCGGAGGACGCACCAGCTCATGGGTACACGCTCGCCCTCCCAGGTCCCAGATCTTGATGGCTCCCGCCTGATCACATGACACCAGCTCTCCCTGATTCGGGTGAATGACACAGTCATTCACAGGGGCTTTGTGGTCGAAGTTTCGCTGCGCCTGTTTTGGTACTCTCGGGTCCCAGATCTTGAGCGAGCCGTCCTCCGAGGAGGTGACGATCCACTTCCCTTCGTTCTGCCATGCGACTGCAGTGATGTTGCCAGTGTGGCCTTCTAGCGAGGCAATCTGTAGCGACTGAGTCAGCCTAGCTTTAGCGGGGCCGGCAAAGATGACCTACAGGAGCGGTGTTGCCACCCGGTTGCGGTTGCTGGTGGACATCGTAAATCTTGACCGTCTGGTTCCCTGCGGCTGCGATATACCGCTTATCGGGGCTGATAGCCAGTCTATTGATTTGCTGGCAATTCGGTCCAAGGCGTTCCACAAAGCGGAGCAAGGCCGAAAGCGTCGAGGTGGATTAGCGAAGCGCCCGGCAGACGGGTGCAGTGCCGTTCGGCCTCACCGATTCCGGATGCTGTATTGTGCGACTGCATATTCCGCTCCATGCCTCCCAGAAGCGAATGGTATTGTCGTAACCGCCGGTGCACAGTCTGTCCGCCAGTCCATCAAAGGGACGTCAGCCGGGCTCGCTAGGCTAGGCCTGGAAGCCTCGCTCGCACTCACAGGACCGACATAGCCGGGTCAGCCTGCGGTTGCTGCTGTTGAGGTTGCTGCTGGTGATGCGCGTGCGAGCTCGAGTGATGGGAGGAGCGGCTGCTGGGCGGTACGCGGGCGTCCCCATGCCCATCCACGACTACGCGCGGCATGCTGGCGAATTGGCTTGTCGGGACGGAAAAGAGCTATGTAGACGTATGCGACGATGAGACCGCGCTCTGCTTGCACTTTCGATGAATTGTAGGGTGATTCGGAGTCTAGCCGGGATGAGGAGGATCTCAAAGGCGCTTGCCCTATGTACACTCATGGTTTGGCAGACGCCAACTTCGCCAAAGCGCAAAGAAACCAGAGCGACGCCCTTTGCAAGGTCTAGCACACTCGTGATGAGATGCCACAGCTACGTATCGCTACAATGGCACTCAGAACGCCTCGCAGGTTCTGAAAACCTCTCGCGTGTAAATCCGCCGCTGCAGCTGTCGGTCGCGAGCATAGCGAAAGCCGGCTTGGCGAGTACTCACTGCCTATGAAGACGTTTTCTTGTACTTCCACTTGTGGAAGCCCAGATCCTAGGCGACACTCTCTCTCGAGAACCCCAATTGCCTGTGGCTCAAGACTTTAACGCTCAGTCTCCGACGCTCACATGACAGCATTGTTTCGCCAGATGGTGCGCTCACGAAATGCAAGTCATCACGACGGATGAAGACTGCCCTTTGGAGCAGTATCGCGATGGCCAAACCCCGCCGACGCGCAACCGGCTCAACCGCACGGTGCAAGCGCGTACGGCATTGTTGCACATGCATCAGCAGAGACGCATCAACAGAGACGCATCCTGCTGTACTATGTACCTGACAAGACGAGTACATGCTCTCTCAAGCCAAACCCTTGATCTCTCTTAGCAACAGCCTTATGCCGATGCCACCACTCAGACAACCTCCCTGCACCGTCAGGCCGAGTACGTGAGGCTCCATAAACGCATGCAGAAAGCTCTCTTTCACGGTTACCGGGGCTTCAATGACGGGCGACATGGCACACCGGTTGAGCGCCTTCACCTCCATGGCAGTGATCCTGCCTGGGGCCGTTGCGGGATGGGGCGTTCCAGTCCGCTCCCAGCGGTGACTTAGTACTCGACCTTACAGGTTGTCGAACAGAGTCCGCTGGATCGATGACTGCCTCAAGCCCTCACCCACCGTGCTATAACCCTAGGAGCTCACACTTTCTTGCCACTCGACACCCTCTTTACACGTCTAAGGGTTCGACAACGCTAGGGCTCACATACTCAACGCCCTTTCTTACGCAGAGAGCGTACCTTTTTGCTGCAACCATTGCGCAAGTCCCAAGTCTAGCCCATTGCGATTCGGCCTGGTCCGGCGATGTGACAGCAGGCAAGCTCCCGCAGGGTTTGGGAAGGAGTCCACTCAAGTTTGCTGCGATGGTGCTGTTGGGGCTGAGCGGGGCTAGAGCCGGGACACAACAAGGGCGTGCCTGGTCATCCAGCGTGTCGCATGCACATGTGGCTGCGGGCGGACATTTGTGAGAAAGTGCCAGCGGGCATGTTCGTGGCTAGGCCTGGCGAGCCCCCGCGCGGGGAGTGCAGCCTTTGCTGCTGCATGTAGATATGGCGCATGTCGCCTTTGTCAATCATACCCTGGTGCCCGGTGCAGCACTTTGTCCTGTAAACCGAAAGTCCGTACATCCGCGTTTGCCACCGCGTCCAAGAGTGCGGCACCTCGACGCGTTTTTGGCTGCGCCCCCTCTCTCTCTCGCACACGCAATACATCATCACATTGAACACAAGAATACGGCATCAAGCATAGCGCCTATCATGTTGCAAGCCAGCCTCGCGCAGTCGCTTCCACCCGAGCTGCTCGAGGTGATTCTGCGCGCGGTCGTTGAGGGGGACCATGACAAGGCCCACCTGGCCTACGACGCACACAGAGCCAGGGTCTGGAACCCAGAGCGCGAGAAACGTTTCGGAAGCGAATGGCTCGAGAAGAAGTTCCTCGAATCGTCGACCGCTCTCCTCCCGTGCCTGCTGGTGTGCAAGCACTGGTTCCCGTAAGCACCGCGACGCGTCGTTGGAAAAACATGCATGTACCATTCCCTCCACCGCGAGCTGACGCAGATTGGATCACATGTGTCTACAGCATCGCTTCCAAGCTTCTGTACCATGCTGTCGACCTTACGCCCAAAACCACGGATGGCGACGAAAGTGAGGACGAAGCAGAAGGCACCGACGCCTCTGTCGAATCCAGCGCGCTCAAGAGGGCCAAATCTTTCTACGAGACCGTATCCACTCGACCTGCCTTGGCCGCCCTGATCATGTCTCTCAAGATAGGAGGGCAGACCTTCCTAGGACAGGCGTCCCTCGATCCTCGCGCCTTCATCACCCATTCCTTCCTCTGCATCGCCATACTTAGGTACTGCACCCGTGTCGAGAATCTCTTCATCTCCCAGATCGCGGAAATTCACAAGCGCCACCTTCTCACAGAGGTCCAGCTGCTGAAGAGGCTCCGAGTGCTCGACGTTGGCAGTCACTGCTCCAGCAAGCCAGGCGTTGCCATCTTCGACTTCTCGGATTGTCAAGAGCTCAGCAGGGGACCGGCACTGCAGACCATCGGTTTCAACTGGACGGGCCTCACGCGAATGCACCCTTCGAGCCTTGTCGCGAGCCCGGCCATCCGACGCCTGGATCTCTACAAGGTCGCAATGACAGATTCGCAGTTTGTCGCTACCATGGCCTGGGTCGGGCCTACGCTCGAGACCCTGTTCGTTGGCCAAGAGATCCCGGGCGGCTTCGATGGACTTCAGCCGTGGTCGGTCACCTACACAGGCCTGCAGGCCGGACTCTCACACCTCAAGGCACTCGAGCATCTGCATCTCGACTTTACACAGGACTACGGACAGATCGATCTATCCGCTACCTCTGCAACTCTACTCACCCCGCTTCGCAAGCTGAGGACGGTCTACGTCACCCCTGACACCTTCCCCTACACCGGCCTGGGCCACCTCGCCTCGCCTTACCTACAGAAATTCCACCTCTACGTTTTCTCGGGCATCAGCTACCCTCCTATCGACGAAGTGGCGCTGTCTGCCGGGGTGGAGGCTATGATCCGCACGCCTGCTATATGCCCCAGCATAGTCACAATCAGTCATCGGATCGTAGAAATGGCAGCCGGGTACGACGAAGATGGCGAGATCGAATGGGAGGCCGACTTTCCAGCCCCTCGCCCTCTGGGAGCAGAGATCGTCGATCGTCTTACTGCTCGATGCGCTGCAGCCGGCGTTCGCTTTGTATATACCCCTCGCTCAGTCTGAGCAACGAGGCGGGCATCACTCAGAGTGCATGGGCAAGCGAGGGCAGCTGCTCACTTGCTGCGCGAAGGGGTATAAGGCGCTCGGAGGGATCGGAAGTGCAGCAAGGAACTGGAGATACAGGACGTCATGAGGCCATAGCGCAGGGGCAACTGCATATCGCCATCATCTGTTGCTCAAGATAGCAGCGGAATGACCAGAGCGCTCCTACAGCAGCGAATACAGAAACTTCATTGCGCGACCTGGCAATTGCAATCACAATCCGCCACAGGGCACTCTGAGTTCCCTCTGCGGAACCATTCCAGAACGTGCAAAGCATGTCCTCCATGCCGGCACCGTCTGTGAGAGCGGACAATGAGCATCAGACTTGATCGCTACGTAGGGGCGCTGAGCTCTACTCACTGACACCAACACCACGCGGGTGTTGCGTCGTTACCGGTCGTTGAGACTTCGATAGACTCGAGGCAGATAGAGCAGCGCGGGAAGGACTTTGCGCAATTCGGACAGCGGGTCGTCTGTAGCCGAATCATCGAGATTCAGCGACTGCCCTCGCATGGGATGTGTCCAGCGCTTCCCACTCACCCTGCCCGACGGCACTGGCTGAGATGGCACTCCTTGCCTGCGCTTGACCGGCTGGTTGAACTGATTGGCTCCACCATGGACCGTCCGCGGAGCTACAGTCTCGTTGCAGTAGTGGCACCTGATGGCCATGTTAGGCGGAGCAAGGAGAGCACCTATGGCGACGCTGCTCTCCTCAGTGCCCTTGACTGCCAGGCTTGAGCGCATCTTGCTTCCACGGGCAATGTCAAAGCGCGCTCTTATGATGTAGAGCTTCCAATGATCCAGAAGCTTGCGGTATGCCTCGATCCACCGCTCGGCACGGATGTCATATATCTGCCCAGGGTGCACAAAGGCGCTGGCCAGGGCAGCGGTCTGGACATCCCCTGTCCGGTCAACGTACGATCCGAGAAGCGAGAAGCCGGATGAATCCAGACCTGTGAGGAGGAGACCTTCGAGATCTCCGGATGAGGTTGCCTTGGCTGCCATGAGCTCTAGATTGCGGTAGAGCTAGACCAGGCTCTCTAGTCGTCAGCTTGTACCGATGCGCATTGGGTCAATCACAACGTACCTCGTCGTCCGGCAGGAATCGCAATGCCACTCCCACTCGATCCTTCAATGGCAGCGCATCCTCTTCCAGCACGTCACTCCAGTCACCGCTCGCAAGGTAGGCGAAGATGGCGCGCATGAAAGGGTCGTCCAGGTTTGTGCTCAGACCAGCACACAGCTCCTTGAAGGCGGAAGTGCCCTGCTGGTCCTTCTGCGCCAGGTGAGTCGCCAAGATAGGAGCTAGAAGCTTGAGCTTCTCGTCTTTGTTGTTCTTCAGCGACTTGATGGCGAGCTCGACATTCCCACTAAAGAGCGCCCAAGCAGCAGCTTTGGACGGGTAGCCGGCTGCCTCGTATCGGCGTATGACCGCCTGCACATCCCCTGTAGCGAAATCCGGTCCAATGCTAGCCAGTGCTAGCTGTCGCTGCGCGACCTTCGTGCCTGAGCCTAGAGAGAACGGTGTGTTGCCATTCTTGCGATTCAGCGCGGTTGCAGCTCGCGCAAAAGCGTTCTCCATAGCGCGAGCACTGTCGCCTTTCGAGATGACGTGCCGCACATCATCCGCTATCGCCCCAACACCGTTACTAGCTGCCGTGCTTGGCTGAGACACTGTCCGACTCCGCTTCGATTGGGATGAATAGCCTGGCCGATCGATGATGGTCGAGGCGCGGCTGCTAGGTCCGCTGTCACCCTGTCGGATACGGGGTGACTGATCCTGTGATTGAGATGGTGACACCGCCGTGGACGACGCGTGAGGCGCAAAGCCTTTGAGAATCGCCAGCACGCCGCGGAAGCCAAAGTCGTAGCCGTCTATGAAGGCCCGCCCACCGGACGACAGGCTCGCCGCGTGCTCAATCCATGACCACAGTTCCGCTTGAGGGTGCAGGGTGCCCTTCGCAGCGCCAGCGCGGTCTTTGTCCTTCGAGACGAGCCGGCGATTCTTGACGGGGTCAAGACCGTACCCATCCTGTGCACGACTCCGCATGATGACCGAGATGTCCTTCTCTAGCAAGGGAATGGTCGGAGGAAGCGCTTCCAGCTCTTCATCTTCCGCCTCCGTAGTCCCAGCGTCGTCCGCTCCGTAGCCGTACTCGTCTTCATCCTCATCGTCGTTCGTACTCTCGCGATCAGAGGGCGCTGGCTTGCGGCGGCTTGCGGGAGGATGCGACCTGCTCGCGCGGCCCTGTGCCTGGTCCTTCCTGCTGTGGCCTGTGCTCCCAGCTGCACGCTCGGGAGAGGCTTGCCGAGAATTCAAGTTGTCGATCTTGCCCAGCGTCGCGCTCCTGCCAATAGCACTCCTCCAGGCGGTTCTGGCATTATCAGAATCACGCTGACGCGACGCCTTGTGCTGCGACTGTGTTCGCGCATCGACAACGACTGCTGGAGGAGCCAGGTTTTGCCCCTCGACCGCGTACTTGTTCTCCCACGAGTATGCAAATTGACCGGATGTCTGAATGGAAAGAGCGTGTGAGTCAGAAGCTGCTGCAAGCCGGGAAATGCTGAACGAGACGCTCACATCAAATGCAGATTGCGGCGACTCTTTGACCTGGCAGAAATCGACTGTGCCATCCCGCGCAACGGTAACGAACTGCTGTGGACCGCCTTGGCCAGGCACGAAGGCGAACGAGCTGATCGTTCTGGGCAGATCGCTCGCTGTGCGGAAGTACAGTGTTAGCGCCGAGGCGTTTCTACGTTTCTTTCCAGCAATTCTACCTACTTTTACGCTCGTAGTAGAGAGTAGGGATAGGCGATTCTGCGTCTTGCGAGTGAGATCGAAGCATGAGCGCTCCGCCGGCGTTTGGGGTGTGAGCCTGACTCGGTCCTCGCGAGCTGGAGTACCTGCGAGCCTGGCTGCGGTCGATAGATACGTAGCCGCTGCCGACCTCGAAGATGTTCCATGCCGAGAGATGGTTCGAATCGCTGTCGAGCGTAGCCAGCAGTCCGCGTCGCGTCGTCGAGAAGGCCATCGAGACGGTACTGCCAGTTGTTGCGGAACTCCCGCCCTGAGCGTGTCCCGCTGCAATATCGGCGGCTGCGCGAACAGCGGGCAAGCTCATCTTGCTCCCGGTGCGTCCGATGCCTCCTGTGCTGCCGCGCTCGCTGCGTCCATCCCCGCCGCGCCGTCCGTTCTCTGCAGCTGGAGCGGTGTAAGGCTTGACGATGCCGTCGTCGGAGCAAAAGGTCAGGAGCGGCTCATTGTTGGTGAAGCGCAGATCCCACAGCCTGACCAGGCCATCCTCTGCGGCGCTCGCGAAACGGTGACTGTCGAATGGGTCAGCATGCAGCGAGATTACATTCCGGCCCGCTAGGACAGCGGTCGCGTCTCTGTTGCCTTGGCTCTGTGAGCCGGTGATGGACGATCCAGACGGCTGACGTAGATCGTAGCAGCGGATCCACTTTGTCGCCATGGCCGCGACGAGTGTGCGCGGCGCGTGATGCAGGAAGGTGGCGGCCGAAACGGTCTCGCTGAGACCGAATTGGGCTATCGGACGTGGCTCTGCCAGAGGACCGGGCGACTGCTTGCTGCCTCTCACAGCTGAAGTGCTACTGCTTGATGCGAGCGCATCGCGCGTGTCCCAGACGAGCAAGGAGCTGTCACGCGCCTTGTCGTAGCCGGTAACGAGCAGGCTTGGCTCCACGGGCGAGAAGGCAACCACGTTGCAGGGCCGTGGATTGCGGACATTGAGATGGAGGATCGAAGGGTGCGGATTGGACGTGTATACGGGGACGTCGTGTATGCGCAGGAGAATGGTCCGTCCTGTAAGGAGGCCGAGCGCGACGAGGTCTGGAGACGCAGGGCCGGGGGAGATTGCCAGGCTCTGGGAAGCGAGCACGCACATCAGCGCGGACTGAACTTGGACTGCCGACGGAGGCCGAAAGCCCACCTTGAAGGCTGGCAGGTCGGATGTCACGGCCACGGTCTTTACTGCTTGTCGTCCCGCACTGCTCCCACTCGGTGCGGCCGACCCATGCCGCCCGGCCTGCTGACGCCGTCCACTATTGCTGCGACTGACTGCATGACTAGGCGTATATTCGCATAAACGCAGCTCGTTCGCGGAGCTGACGAGGAACTGGGATGAGTTCGACTCTGACCAGTGTATTCTTCTGCCTGCAGCTCCGCCCGAAGCCGTTCCTGAGCTGGACATGGATGACCGATATCACCACGCGGCAGGATGCTATCTTCTCGTCATGTCGGTCGTGTCATATCGTGCTGTGCTTGCTGGTTGGCGATGCATCGATGCGGTCGGAGCTTCTCCAAGGCGACAACGTGACCGACCAGCGTGGCTCTCCACCTCCACCTCCACCTCGACCGTGCCCCTCCTCCTCCCTCTCCCTCCAACGCACTCTCTCCTTCTGTCCGATATCAGAGAAGCACGCAGAGAATCACAGTATGGTCGGAACAATACGCCGTCCACTGCCAGAGCCGGCATCAGGAGCAGGCGGACAGGACGGCACAGGAACGCCGCCCCCGCCACCGTCATACGTCGCCGCGACCACAATACCCGCAGGCACCTTCAGGACGCAGCACCAACAGCAGCAGCAGCGTCCTCAGAGCTATGCCCCTCAACAGTCTTCCGACAGACCCCTCTCGTCCGCGCCCGCGCCGGGCAGACCCCAGTCTCTTGCGCCGTCGACGTCATCCGGCTTCCAGCAGCCTCCGGGTCCACCGCCTAAGAGGACACCCTCAATGGCGAGCCAGTCGAGTCAGTCAAGCTATCAGACTGCCCCTCGTCCCATGAGTGTCGGAGGACCCCCGCCAGGAACGCCCGTGGCAGGCTCAGCCATGCAGAGGAGCAACACGAGCGAGGACAAGCTGGCTGTGCTGCGTCGCTACGATGTACGCTTTCGTCTGGCCTACTCCCATTCGCGTCGCACTCTTTGACGCCCGCTTCGCTTGATTGACCTCCCAGGTCATGATTCTGGTTGACGATTCGGCGTCCATGTATGACCTCTGGCGCGAGGCCGAGCAAGCTCTCGCAGGTATCGCAGACATTGTCGTCCGGTACGATGCAGACGGCGTCGATGTCCACTTCCTCAATTCCCAACAGTACTTGCAAGGTGCCAAGGATTCTGGGAGCATACGCGAGCTGTTCCAATATGTAGGACCAGTGGGGGAGAGCACGCCAACAGAAGTCAGGGTGAGCGGAAGGCAGAATGTCCGGAGCTTGCACAGCCATAAGGCCAACGCAACGCTTGCTCTGCCAGGTCGAGGAGCTCCTCTCTCCTTACATCGATGCCTGCGAACGAGCCAAGCGGGGCGGTTCTTCGTTGCCGAAACCGCTCAACCTCCTCATCCTGACCGACGGAGCAGCCGACGACCCGGACACCCTAGCCTACACATTGACGGGTTTCGCGAAGCGGCTGGACGACATCCATGTCCCACTCACTCAGCTCGGCGTGCAGTTCATCCAGGTCGGCAACGACCCAGAGGCGACAGGCGCACTTCGGGAGCTCGACGATGAGCTGCAGGGCAGAGATATGGTCGACACAACGCCGTATCAGGGTCAGATCACGAGCGAGTTCCTGATCAAGGTGAGCCAGTCCCACAGTCCTGCAACTAACCTCGAAGAATGACCTCGAGCTGAGGCCGCATCACGCAGACCCTGCTCGGTAGCATTAACCGACGGATCGACCGGTCAGGCTAGTATGCTTTGCGCACGAGATATGTATCATAGACGCAGTGTAAGCAGAGCGCAAGCTGTATCTCCAATGTGAATATTGACGACGAGAAGCAGGGATGGAGGCTGAGACCAGATGAGCTGAAGCCCCTCGCCCGGGCGAACTCAGAGATGCTTCAGTCAGTTCAGTCGGGGTCATTCAGATCAGCTGCGTTTCATTCTGGTCAGTGACATTAGGCATGCGACATGAGCCTGGTCGGATTTGACGATGTATTACGAAGGGCAGGCGTTCGTCAGGACACCTGCGCCTTTCTTGTCACTCCTATGCAACACATATGCGCTTGGTTTGGATCAAGCATGAAGGTATGGATGTGTGCGACACGGCGAGGCCGCAGAAGTTCGGAAACGACACTTGCTGATGTTCGAGCTTATCCGACCTTCATGCGGCAACGCTACCTCGGATGCCTTCCTTGGCGTGCGACACGCCTGCAAAGGTCCATGCGATGGCGATGAGGGTGAAGATGGCCTCAATCCATGCGATGACCTGTACCGTGCGGAGCGTGGTGCCGTAGGGGTAGTTGGAGCCCCGAATTTCGTCCGTGATGGCTGCCGCTGCCGCGAGCCAGAAGATGAAGCTGATGAGCAGGAAGATGCCAGCAA
Organism: Symmetrospora coprosmae; assembly: GCA_008802785.1. Taxonomy (NCBI): domain Eukaryota; kingdom Fungi; phylum Basidiomycota; class Cystobasidiomycetes; family Symmetrosporaceae; genus Symmetrospora; species Symmetrospora coprosmae. Next base: position 16,686 of record VUYT01000025.1, on the reverse strand, counting down.
AGAACCCTGAACAGGACGAGAGCATCTCTCAGTTCTTGTACTTGCACAGCACCCATCCGGTCGAGAGCGATGCGGGCCTCACCAGAGTTGATGACACGCAGACGCCTCCAGATTCCGGCTGCCACCACGACGCCAAAGACGAGCTGCCACAGCCCGGTGAAGAGAGAGAAGCGGAGCTTGCTGCGGATGGACATGCCAAAGTTGCCAGCTGCATCGCCTCGGCCGACTGTTCGGATGGAAAGCGCAATGAAGCGTCACTCAGTGCGCCCTTGGAAAGCTGTGGTGGCAGCCCGTCTTGAGCGCATGGCACAGCAGACTAACCCAGGTAGCCAGCGCTTCCGATCTCAATGATGGCGAAGATGCTCATGAAGAGCAGGAACGCAGGCAGTCCGCGGCGGATGAAGCTGTTCCCACAATTCGATGGTTCGGGCTGCAGTGTCAGCAGGTCCGTGCACGGGCGGGCAGGCCGAGCTTCGGCAAAAGGGCGAACCACTCACTTCTCTGACTTGAGGAAGGACATGGTGAGCGTGTGTGGTGGATGCTAGTGGGTGCTGGAGAAATTGAGAAGCAAGAGGAGCTCCAACTGTGGGTGGTTTGAGAGAAGAGGTGGGAGGAAGGGAGAAGAGGTTCTCGACTGCCTCGACTGACGAAATGGGCGGGCGAGGCGAGGCACGTGGGAGTGGCGAGAGAGGCTGATCGAGCAGCGTCCCGACGACGTCAGAGCGCGGAGCAGGATGGGCGACAAAGGCTCGGCTCACTTCTCTCGCTCTCGAGAAGCAAGGCAAGCAAGGCATGGCACTGCAGAAGTCCAGTCTGTGCATGTACATATGTTCACATCATGATGGCATCCAACCTCCTGACAACAGCTTTGAAATGCGCACCTCCATCGGACTGCCCTGTGAGATGATTGCTGACCGCCAGTCTCGCCCCGCTCCTCCCCTTCCACTTTGTCCCCGTCACATAGATTTCACCCGTCTCGTTGATGCTCTTGACCATCTCCTGCCCGCCCGTCTCTGCGTCCTCAAAACGCTTCACACCGCACGTTCTGGCCGGAGCGAAGAGGACGATGTTGAGCAGCCTGAACTGACCACCTTGACTGCTGCTCGTCGAAGACGGAGTGAGCACGTCGTAGTGCGGACTAGCAATGAGCCATGCCTCGATCTCTCGCGCAAAGGCAATGTTTCGCCGGACAATGTCCTGGTAGCCAGACCGCCCATAGCAGACGAGGCTGGCATACAGCGGCAGAGCCCTGAAGCGTGAGGAGTTCTCGATGCGAGTATTGAGGGGCGAAGGAATGGAGGCTCCTGATGTGCTGAGATATGCTGGCACTTCTCCGCCGGGGCCCATGACTGCTGCATGGATCGCGCTCGAGCGAGTGTAGAACAGGCCGCAGTCGTAGGGCACGTTGAGCCTGCGCACGACAGGGTCAGACAGGAAGTGACTGGCTCGAGAAAGACATGCAGAGACTGACCACTTATGTGCATCAACCGTCAAGCTGTCAGCGAGCTGCAGCCCTGCTCGTATCTCAGTCTCGAAATCTGGATGCAAGACGGCGAACGCTCCGAAGGCTGCGTTGGCACAGTCGAGCTTTCATTAACCTCGATAAAGCTCGCGAGCGCACTAGAGGTACGGCTCACCAGCGTCGAGGTGCATCCAAGCTCCGTACGTATCGCATAGTTCACGAATGCGCTGCATGTCTGGCGTGAATGCACCCTGTTCGGGCGAACAGCTTATGCGTCAACGAAAAGGCCACCGCGTAGACTTGATATGAGATCGATGGCACAGACTCACGGTATTGACCTCTCCATAGCTAGGGCAGACGATGACCCCTCTGCCGGAAGTTCTGGCCTCTTTCATGCGCGCCTCTAGAGCAGCGAGGTCGAATGCGACTGGCTCGTCGGTAGCTTGAGCATCGGTCAGACCAATGACCCTGCTTCTACCGATCCCCACCAGCGCGGCAGCCTTGCGTATGCTCGCGTGCGCACCGGCTGCGAAAATGTCGATGTCGACGCCGCCAAAGCCGTCCTCGGCGACGTCGTACTTCTCGCCTAGAACGCGCGAGATTGCGAATTGCCGGCCTAGAGCCAGGCCTAGAATGTTTGAAGCGGTTGCTCCTGTCGTTATGCTGCGCCCGGGGAAATGCGAGGGCGATATGCCCAGCAGGTCCAGGACGAGGTCTGCGGCTACCTGCTCGATCTCTGTGGCAATGGTGACTTCCTGCAGCGTGGAGTATATCCGCATCAGTCTTCGCCTGATACTCGAGTCAGGAAATAGCGCACTCACAGGCAGATGCACCTGTACGTTCGCGTCGTAGCTGGAGACCAGGCAGTCCGCCGCCAGCGAGACGGGCGTTCTGGAAGCCATGCATGTCAGCGGGGCCCTCTCAAGGGTCGTAGGGATGTAGACAGACCTTCCACCTGTAACGAAGCCATAGTAGTGCGGTCCTGCCTGTCCGGCTGCGAGGGCAGGCGCGATGGTGCTGTTAGCGGGGCATGCGAGACGGAGGAAAGGAAGATGTTTATAAGGCGGAAGAGGGAAGATAGAAATGCGATAGATGACCAATGTATGCGTCAGATGTCAAGTCCAGCCGGAGCTGTCCGTGGACCTGTATCGGCCCGACCCAGCTCGGCAGCTGGCCAGCTAGGCGAGTTCGTCTCCGAGCGACTCACTCGAAGAGCAGACGTGCGGAAGCTGGCAACGAGATAACGAAGTCAAGCGTATATCGCAAAGTGACGCTGTATGACGACAGAGACGCACCTTCTTCGCCCAGGCCAGACGAGGGTATGCGCCTCGGGATGTCCCTCTGTGCGCGCTTGAGGGCGGCCGGGTCTGCGGTGACACGACATGATTCGAGGTCTCGCTGCAAGACCGCGAGCACTTGTTCGAACATGGTTTTGAGAAGCGCGCTTGCTATATGCCTGGATTGGCTCGCTTTCGATGCAGTCAAGAGAAAGACGCGGCTGGGTTACCGCGCACAGGTCGCCTCCGCTTCGAGGGCTGTATGGACGGCACGCCCTGCAAGGACGGAGTTTCGCTCTGGAGGATCACTCTTCCGCTCTGACTGCCTCTTTCTCCCGCCTTTCACCGTCATCTGTTGCACCGCATGCCAATTGACGACGTCGATAGCTCTTTGCATCAGCAGCTGGTCAGCATCCTCAGGCTCCTCCCCCCCGTCGTAGACGCACGCTCGTTCAACATCACCTCCGCCCTCGCCGACGGTCCGACCGCTTCAACATCTCGACGAGCGTGATCATACCCTCGGCCGTCTTCGCGCTCCTTCTGGCGTCGAGGTGTAAGTCCCTTTGGAAAGGACTGTGAAATCTCTACCTTCAGGCATCTCCCTCCCCTCGGCACGGGCACGGACAGACCTCACGCCTCTCCGTCAATCGTAAGACAACTCTGGGTAAAGGAATGTGCTGAGGGTCTTGTCCCTTGCAACGGAGTACGGTGGAGGGCAGGAAGGCTCTTGCCCGCCACCCAAGATCAGACTCATCCGCCTGCCCTGCTCTTCAGTCGTCTACCCTCTTCAGTCAGTCAAGAGACGCCCTCCTGTCTCTCTGCCCTCTTCTCCTCCGCTCCCACCACTACACATCACAAAGCTCGGTCTGTAGCAGCATCCCTCAAGAGAGCACACCCCGTTGAAACCACACATTCACCTCTCTCGCTTCCACTCATTCTCTGAAGAACCCAATTGCAGTACACCACAATCATGCCCACCACCCGACTCACACCCAGCGGCTATGGCAGCGTCAAGGAGAACGCGTCATACCGTCCTTCAGCTGGTACCCATGGCAACAAGAGAAGCGTCCCTTTCGTCGAAGCACGCACATCCCTTCCGCGTGCTAAGAAGATCCGAGCTCAGTATCTCTGCACGCTCCCATCCATCGACGTCGAGATGGAGGACGCGTCTCTGGCCGACGCATCCGGTTCAGACGCGTCGACCAGTTCCGACCAAGCAGAGACGTCTATCAGCCGCGAGGACAACAGACCAACTCCCTTCACACACACAAAGCGCCCTCTGTCCGGTCGCCTCATGGCCAAAGCAGGCCTCTCCATGAAACCGACCGTCTCTTCAGCCTCTGCTGCCTCCAGCTCCTCGGCATCTCCTGGCTCGATTCAGGGCAAGCCTTTCCTTCACAACATCGTCGCGTAAGAACAATTTGCACTGGTGCAGCTCCAGCCTCTTGAGACTGAATCTCCTCTTTTCAATGTCCGTCCTTTTCCTCCTCTGCCAAACAGCCTGCTCAACAGCAGTCCCGACCGAGATGTCGCTCACTGGTCAACGGATGGAGGGTACCTCATCATCGTGGATGGCGCCCAGCTCAGCGCTCTCTACAACGCCAGGTACCGCAGTAAGACGAACAAGGCTAGCATCGTGAGTCAGATCCGTGTTCTATGCTATATTGCGTGCAGAGACGGACCTGATCCGCCTGACTCCCCCATCCTTCTAGATGAAGTCCCTCAGAGTGAGCCTTTCCTGCCTTTCTGGACTTGCAAAGATGCTACGGTCACTCACGATCGGCCCGCCCCGCAGACAAACGGCTTCATGCCAGTCTTTCGCTTCACGCCCGCTCGCTTTGGTGCAGAGAACGATGCGCTCGTCTTTGAGCACCCTTCGCTGGTGAGTCTAGCATTAACAATGGTCGCTCGCAGAAGGGAAAACACTGACGGGCACGCTGTCTTCCCCGCCAATAGGTCGCGAATGTCTCGAGCGATCGAGTGACGTGCAGCATCGCTTCGCCCGAGTGAGGGAGCCAATGTTACCGCATCGACGTCTCATCATCTCGTACCTCAGGCTGACGCGTACTGTGCTCTTCCGCTCGATGGTGCAGCATAATCGATGCGTCCAGCCCAGCCCCCTCCGACGCCTCCGAGGTCTCCATTCCCCTCAAATCCATCCTGAGCAAGAGGGTCGGCGACAACCGACGCCTTACGCCACCCGGGACCGCACATGTCTGCTTCGCCGGGAAGACCAGCGAAGGCAAGAAGATTCACCCCATCCAGCGCCTGCCTCCGGTCAAGAAAGCCAAGTCTGGCGTCGCAGGGACGCAGGCCCGAGGCAGTACGAGCACGCCCGCTGCGTGAGTTACCTTCCCTGTGTAAACGAGTGAGTCGATCTCAGCTGATCCCAGCCGGCTCATACCGTGTCCGCAGAGTCGCCAAGGAACGATCAGTCCGATACCTGGCACGAGAGGCATGCCTGTCAGCCGATGAGGTCAAGAGCTTCCTCACTGCGGATGTGACCGGAGCCGTCGCCTCCAAGCCGACCATCTTCCGCAAGAGCGCAAGCCCGGCAGCCAGCACCAGCCCAACCTCCTCGACGTCACCCCTCAGCAGCTGCGGCTCCTCCGACACAGATGCCGGTGCGCTCTTCCGCACGGTCTCGCCCCCTTCCTCGCCCGAGACTTCGGACTACAGCGCGCCGTGGAGCTACATCGCCGTGCCGTGCCGTCCCGAGCCCGCAGTCCCCGCTTCGGCCATGACGCAGCACAGCCTCGAGAACCTCGAGCGCGAACTGCTGCACCTCAATGAGCCAAGTCTTGACGCCTACTGCGGCTTCGAGGGTTGCACGTCCGCAACAGTGACGGTCGCCGACGCTGCCACGCAGACCGAGCCAGAGCCCGAGCAGGAGCAGGAGCAGGAGCAGGGATCCATTGTGCACGCCTGGTCTCTGAGCGCAAAGCATACCATCCTCGCCTCACTACTCCACGGCCTTCATACGCTCAATAGGCACGCATTCTGTAGTTGCTCCCGCTCAGACCGCCTTCGCACTTTCGCTTCGTGTCATCCCTTTCCGCCTTCCGCCTTCACCCGCTCCGTGGGCAGGATGTACTACGTAGCTACCACACAGGGTCCACTGTATTATAGTAGCCAGCTTCGTGTAGAATGAGACAGCAATCGTGTCAGCCGCCAGTTGATGGCCCGAAGCTTCTGGCATCTGGCAGACATGGGTGAGTCAGCGACGTCAACCTCGGGCTGTGCGACAGCCGTAGCCGAGAGCCGAGTCCGAGGACCTGTCCAACCTCTGCCCAGACACAATCGCATCGAATGGCATACAGTGGTACAGACACTGACACACGCCACGATTGCAGCTCTCAGTCTCAGAGCCGTTTGCTTTTCAATTCGAAGGCCACCCTACGCAGCCTGAGGCGTCTCACATCGCGAACTGACGACGCCACCACGGGAGGGAGACACCCCGGGCCATGACTGGCGATACTACGAGCAAAGCGCCTGCCGCCTCTGAGCAGGGCTCGGCTTACGAAGAACTGCAGAATGCACGGATGCACATCGAGATACTCCAGAGGCAGCTGCACCAAGCTCTTGAAGCGCATCGGGCGTCTTCCGCGGAGAAAGCCCGCTTACACACCATCGAGCGGGACAGGGACAAGTACCGTGCTACAGTACTCAGCCTGGCGTTTCAGAATAAGGTGCTCAATGACGAGCTCTCAAAGACGCGTAAGGTGAGCACAACGTCGCTCATAGGCGAGACCTCGGGCTCTAGACATCGGCGTCGGTTCTGCTCTAATCAACCGATGCACACAGGGCCAGGGCGGCAAGGAAGAGCAGTACTACGACGCGAAACTGATCAATGCCGACCTCAAGGAGACGCTTGCGATCCGCGACCGCGAGATCGAGGAGCTTCAGGAAGAGCGCGGGCACGTCCCCACAACCGACACGGCATTGCTGGCGGGCTACCAACGAATGCGGGACGTCTTTGAGTCTCTCCGGGGCACACTTGCATGCCCCCTTTGCTACGAGGTATTTCGGCCCAACGACGTCTTGACGCTCGAGTGCGGACACACCATGTGCACGGCCTGCCTCAAGAACTGGTCAGATAGGAATCTCCGGCTGTACAACCTTACAACGACTCCGGACTGCCCAGAATGTCGGGCCCCGGGGCGGCACCCTGTCAAGGTTGGTCGGAAACTGCTGGTCTGGCGTTGCATGCTGCCACAGACTGAGATTCATTCGTCCGAATAGGTCTACATGCTGGAAGAGGCCGTCAGGACCGTCGACAGACTGGACCGGCTCGAAGCGCAAGCGCGGGCGGCCAAGCAGGCCGATCTCAAGGTTGCAGTGGAGCAGGATGCCGAGGAGCGCGAAGAAGTTGCTAGGTGGGTTCAGCGTGTTACTCCTCAGCACGGATATCGCCGTGCCCGAGTTGACCTGTCCTCCACTGCAGGTTACTCATTGAGCGCGTCAGGCTGCCGTACGGTTCAACAAAGTCCATGACCTAAGTGCAGAGATGGTCTAGTGTCTTCATATATCCGTTCCTGTTCATAGTAGCCTGTTGTTGAGTCCATGAATGCCATCGACAACCACTGCTTTTTGCCACCCCCTGTGTTGGCTTGCACGAGTTCTTCGAGTCGCGTACTCGTACCGTTCTCGCCGACTCTCTCCCTCACCAACAGCATAGCAGGAAGAGCGTCGAGGGTGTACCAGCCCGGGAATGGTTCACTCAACAGCAAAGGCGAAGGCGCGTACAGGGGGCGGCGGTGGTGGCCGCGGTGGAGGAAAAGCAGGCGGCAAGTCCAAGAAGCCTGCAGGCGGAGCGAGACCGCCCAAGAGGCTGCCAGAGGTCGTATTCGACGATGCAGCACGGAGGTATGCCTGCTTCCATACACGCTGCAGCTGTCTGTTTTCGTGTACCAGGGCTGATGCGCTCCTTCACTGCTGTCCGTCTTCACAGAGACTACCTGACAGGCTTCAGCAAGCGGAAACAGGCAAAGAAGGATGCTGGACGGCTACGCGCAGAAGCAAAGGAGCGCGAGGAACGGCTACAGCTACGACAGCAGGTGAGTTTGCGGCGTCATTGACCGTTCGAGCTCTCGTGCGCTTGCTAAAGCTCTTCACATGTGTGTGCCAGCTCCGGGACAGCCGGCGCGAGCAAGCTGCAACGAACGTCCGCATGGCGCAAGAATTCTACGGCGGTGACGAGGCGCAAGGGCTCGCTGCAGCTGGGTCTGACGATGAGGATATGGGGGTCGCCGAGCCGCAGGAGGAGGAGTACTCGAATGACGAGATGACGACTCGGGTCGTGGTCGAAGAATTCCGGCTGTCCGACGATGAAGCCGGGCCGTCTACCGGCCGCACGCTAGCCGCGCAGCGCGCGAGTGACAACGACGACGATGAGGACGAAGACGACGCTATCGACCTGGACGGGCCAAATAGCAACATGTTCGCCATTATCGCGCCGTCACGCGTCAAGAAGCAGCAGGACCGCGAAAAGCGGAAACAGTCGGCTGGGAGCTCTTTGTCAGCGGCGGCGCGGGCAAGCGGGAAAGGGAAGGGCACATCGCGGTCCAAGCTCCCCTCTGCATCTAGCATACCCTTGCCGGGAGAGCCCTCGCCGTCAGAACGCGACGGCGATGCGGCAGGCGCAGCGGGCCCGGCGAGCTTCATGGGCGCCAGCTTTGTCACGCCCAATGACTCGCCCGAAAAGCGGCCAGCAAAGCGCTTTACGTACGAAACGAAAGCCGCACGCAAGGTGGAGGCGGCAAAGCAGAAGGTCCGCCGGATAGAGAAGGCCGAGGCTGCACGGAGCAAGTCGGGCGGTTTCGCGGGCAAGACGGGCAGAGGGGCCAAGGCGACGGGGAAGAAGCGGACAGGGAAGAGATGATGCGGGTTCAGCAGGTTCCCTCCTGCATCGTGACTGTACGACCAGTGTTGCTACAATAAAGCTACTACTGTTGCCTGAACAAAGCCTGTCGGGTGCATCAGGCCAATGACGACGCGATGGACGTCTGCTACACACGAATGCGGACATGACTTGCCGAAAAGGAGTAGACCTTACGGCGACCTGTCAAAGAAGAGCCTACGCAACCTTGTGGAGGTGCTGCTGTTGATGGTGGTACACTCCGGAGCCCGCAACTCCCGAAGGAGAAGTCCCGGGAGGCGGTGCCTTGAACTCGAGACGGGACAGGATGGCCGGCATCAACTCGTCGTAGCCTGGGAAACGGTCCGGGTCGTGCCTGACGAGGCGGAAGATGTTTCTGAGCGCCTGACCGTTTTTGACCTCGTTCTGCGAGCCCCCAAAAAAACAAAGCGCGCTCAGCAAAGACGGTCGCGCAACCCCGCGAAGGAGACATCGAGGTGACAGGCACCCACCCAATGAGTAAGCATGAGGTCCAGTTGCACCTGTCGGATCTCTCTGAACTGGTCAGAGAACGCCGAGAATGCTTCGTAGGGTAGCGTCTCGACGGTCAGGCTTTGCACAATGTGGTCGAATGCGCGCGCTTTAAGCTCTGGAATCTCGAGCTTATCAGCGAGCTTGTAGATGGATCTTGCGCTGCAGATCAGGTCGGGCGGGGTGCCGGCGTGCAAATCCGCCTGCCCGGTGGCTTGCTGGTACTTCTGGCGGGATGTGAAGGGAAACTGCAGTTGTGGAAACGGTATAAGCGAGACAATCAGGCTCAGGCGGCAAGGACAGCTCTGCCCACGTCGAGACCGGCCAGCTCTGCTGTATCCTTAGCATGCGTGTATGATGCAGAGAGCGGCGCAAAGGCAATCGTGTCGGTATAGAGGAAATGGATAAATGCTCGGTAGGTCGAGTATCTAGGACATGGGGAAGCGGACACAGAATCAGCTCAAGGCGATGGTGATCTTGGATTCGACGAATGTAGGTCTTCGGGCTTACGTTGCATCCTTGACGACCACCTCGATATACTTTCGACTGTTGTCCTTCGACACTTTCGGAGCCTGGGTCGAGTCCCTTGCGCCTGCAGGATTGGCCTTTGCTGTGCCGTTCGAAGTGGCGGACGTGCCCGACACTCCTCGCGAGAGGTCCCTCCTGTCGTTGCTGCTGCCGGACGTCGAAGACGAGCGCATGGTAGTGGGTCTGCTAGCAGACGACGGCGATCTCGTGCCAGGGGTAAGGAGCGAGGCGCTTCGCGATGAGCCCGAAGGTCCCGGGCTGACTGCAGCAGAGAGGCCTGGGTAGCGGTCCACGCGTGCGAGTATGCTGTGCTCGAGCTGCGCGGCTTCTGCCGGGATCGCGAATGAGCTGCCGCGGCGGCTTGGCGAGGGTGCCTCATCGTCTTCTGCGCCAGAGACAAGGAGGCTGGTGCGCGCCGTGTGCTCTGCCTCGTCGCTGTCACTTTCGTCGCTGTCTTCTTCATCCTGCTCGTCCTTGCCCTCGTCCGCATCATCGCTTCGCTCGACCGCCTCTTCCGCGTCGTCCCGATGCCCGTCGTCAGCGTCGCCATCCGGCTGCTCCTGCTCCTGCCGGGCTTCACTCTCATCTCCATCGCTGTCGAGCGACGACTCATACATGGCGAAATCGTCATCGCTCTCGAGGCTGCTCATCTGGCTGTCGCCGTCGCCGTCGGCGTCGCCATCGCCATCGCCATCGCCTGCAGCTTGTCCCGACTTGCCACGACCTAGACGCGACGAGGACTGCGATGCGTTCAGTGCTTTGCCCTCGCTAAAGCCAGACGAGAACATGGTCGCAAAGTCTACGCGTTCGCATAAGCCGCGGGAATCACAGAAGTCGAAGGACGAGAATCAGCCAGTCTTGTCGCGCATCCGCCGAGGCAGGCAGAGGCGGAACACCTACACTCCGAGCGCGCAATGAGGACCTTGCGAATGGCATACAGTGACCGCTCGACGCGCCTACCCGTGCGCCTCGAGCGGGTCCTGATGACGAATCTGACGTCCGAGTAGAGGGGGTCGTCAAACATGCCCGCAAATGCGTCGAGCAGTTCCGCAGGTACAAGTCTGCTTTTGTGGCTGATGACGGGAGCAGGGGTAGGTGCCGTGGCGCTGTAGGTGATTGTGCAGCTGATGATGAAGGCGTCGAAGGCCTTGCTGGTCGGATTGCTGTAGTACAGGTCCGAGCGCCTGGCAAACGACTGCCAGCCCCAGTTTCGCGCCTCGGACGAGAAGACGTGGTCGGCGGCCTCCATCATCTTGAGAGGCTGCGCTTTGGCACTGCCTCCGCTTGCGAGGGCCTCGCGGACGGGCCGGATCTCAAATACGAAGCGGTAGGAGCCTTCGCGGATCCAAGGATGCTGCTGCTGCGGCTGTGATTGCGCGGTGTTGCTCGGGTTGGACGGGCCTCCTCCTCCGCCTGCGGGTAAGGGAATGCTGCTGCTCCTGAGGGATGCGTACGATGGAGAGCTGCCGAGCAGGGTGCGAGATGACGATGATGACGACTGCTGCTTGGCGGCCACCCGGCTGGCAGCGTCCTTCTCCTCTTGGGTCGGCTCCGCTGATAGGTAGAGCGAGACATAGTCGGCCGAGCTGTTGGCGTAGAAGTAGAGCTCCCATTTGCCGTCGCCGACTGCGGTGCGGGTGGTCGAGGTGTGTCGAGCTTGTCAGTACAGTGCGACCGGGCCAGAGCGACGCGTACTCGCGTGTTGGACGTTGCCACCTACACGGTGAGCCTGAGTGGCAGAAGTACCAAGACCATTGGGGACGAGTGGGAATGAAGCTGCATGCATCAGAGAGAGAGAGAGAAGGAATGCAGGCACGATGCACATCTATTCAGACGGACGCACGCACTCCGGATGCACTTTGACTTTGCCTGCCCCTGCGACGAGTCGAAGATGTGCTTCAGATTGGCGAGCTTCCACTCGAGGGTCAGCGTCTTTAGCTCCTGGCAGTCCCTTGCGGACATGCTGGTGTTGCTGCTGCTGTTCGTTATTGCCTCGCTGTCACCCGGCGAGGTGGATCCTGCCGCTGCCGCTGCCGCTGCTGCTGCTGCTGACCCAACGGCGACGAGGCTGCCTCGGTGGTGCACGGACAGCGAGGTCATGTCATCGAGTCAATGATGATCCTACATGCACCCCCTGCTGATATGTGTGACCATGTGATGATGTCGGAGCGGAGACAGGGAGGAGAGGAGACGCGACGCGCCTCTATGGAGAGGGACGACAGCTTCGCCTTCGACCCATCTCTGTCGATATGGCAACGACGCATATCAGTATTGGCATTGGCAATGACAATGGCATTCTCGACCCTGCCATGCTCCTCAGCCCGCCAGCATCCCCAGTCCCGCCTGAAGGGGCAAACCGCTTCAGGTCGTCAGCATCATCGCAGCAGAATGCGAGTACGGCAGCACCGCGCAGTCTGGCACTCAAGATATCGCGCCTGCTGTCGGCCACGCTCGAGGATGCTGGAACGAGAAGCGCACTCGAGACGCTCAACGAGTTCGCCCTCTTTGATGGTGATGATGGAGGCATTGGCAATGGCCATGGCGCAGGCGATCCGGCAGCAGCCACAGCCACGACCACCAGGAGCACAAAGAGCAGGAAGCTCCGCGCAGAGATCGACAAGAGACTGCTCGACGACAGCCAGCGCTTTCTCGCGGCCTTCAAGGAGGTCAACGAGGTGGGTGGGGTTTGAATTAGGAAGTCAGGCCCGGCCCCAATCCCAACATACATCTCAACTGACCCCTGTAGGACCGGCTGATGCTCTTGCTCTTGCTCGTGCCCGCAGAAACTCACAGACCTCCAGAGCCACCTCGCAAGCATGCACAGCACCGTCGACAGCGTGCAGAACCAGCTGACCACGGCCAACAGCGGGACAAAGCACCTCCTCGCGTCGGCCGCGTCCCTCAGGACCGAGCGACTCGCAACAGCGGACCGCCAGGCCATCGCCGCAGTCTTCCTGCGCAGATTCACCCTCAGCGACAGGGAGATTCGCGCAATGACGAGCAGGGAGTCGCCCGTCAACCGCGAGCTGTTTGATGCCATTGAGCGCACCGAGCGGATACGAGACGACTGCCGCGTCCTCATGAGCGGGGATGCCGCCGAGGAGGCTAAAGCTGGGTGGGTTGCCTCGTCCAGTGCGGCAGTTAGCCGTACTCCTTCATTTTTGGCTGCACCGGAGAGTTGACTGAAAAGGATTGTGCGCTCGGCACCAGCATGGAGATTATGCTCCAGACTTCGCAGCACCTCGATGCCGCATTCTCGAAACTGCACAAATACACGACGTTCGCCGCACGCAACTACACGACCCGCCCCGAAGTCCTCGACAACGTGTCGCCCACATTGCGACGCGCCCTCCAACTCCTAAAGGCGAACCGCTCGGATCTGCTTGACGACACGCTCAATGTGCTCTCCTCGACGCGCTCCTCTGCCATTTCCAACATGTTCATCGAGGCCCTGACGCGCGGCACGCCCGAAGCAGGTAAAAGCAGCGGCGGAGGTGGCGGGCGCAGCACGGACCCAGCCACGAGCCGGCCGATAGAGCTGCACGCGCACGACCCCATTCGCTACGTGGGCGACATTCTTGCCTGGGTGCACCAGGCCATGGCGAGCGAGCGCGAGTTCCTCGAGTCGCTCTTTGGGATAAAGGACTCTGGCCGGCTCGTCGGAGCTGCAAGGCCTTCTCTCCCCTGTACGGACGGGGATGCTAATTCTCGGACATTGTCGTCGTCACCATCGGCCAGCGCATCCGCATCTGCCGCCGCCGCCGCCGATGACGTGAGCGCCCAGCCGTCGGACGAGGCGCGGCTTCGCACGCTCCTCGACAAGAACCTCGAGTCGTGCGGGCGCCCGCTGCGAATCCGGATCCAGCAGACGATAAAGTCGCACGCGCTCATCAGCGCCATCACGACGTATCAGATCTTTCAGCTGCTGCAGTTCTACCGCGTCCTCATGCGCAAAGTCATGGGTGCGCGCGCAGGGCTGTGCGCCATCCTCGACGAGCTCGCGCGGTTCGCGAGCGCGAGCTTCTTCCAGACGCTCGACGAGCACGCCCGCGCCCTCGCCGCCAGCGTCGCTGCGCCGGGCGTCGACCTCAAGCCGCCCGTCAGCGTGCGCGACGCCATGGGCACGCTGCGCGAGATCATGCAGGTGCACCACCAGTCCCTGCTCGACGACGAGGACCGGACCGAGCTCGATGATTTCGAGGCTGTCCTCGAGGCGGCCGTGGAGCCCGTGCTGCAGCTCGTGGACCGGATGAAGGCGCTCAAGGCGCACGAGAGCGAGAGGCACATTTTCGAAATCAACTCGGTGGTCTTTGTCCTGAGTACCCTCGAGACGGCACCCGAAGCGACGAGGAACAGGACGCAGCAGATGGATGCGCGGCTCAAGCAGGTCGTAGAGGCCTTGACGGCGTTGCATGTAGGTAGCAGACCTTGCTTGCGTTGGGACCCTCGCGAAGCTGATTCTCCGTGCCATCCACAGTTCCAGCAGCTCTTGAAAGAGACGGGCTTGGAGCCCATTGTCGCAGCCATGCGGTCAAAGGCGGACGATGTGAGGGATTGCCCTAGTACTGGAGAAGCTAGCATTGGGATCCAGGCTGACACAATCCGCGTCTCCAGGAACCACTGTCGCTCGTCCCGGCTGCATCCTCCCGCGCACTGACTGCGGCAATACGGACATTTGACGCCTTCCTGTCGCATACAGACACGCTATCGTCGCCGCGCCTCTCACTGCTTTCTTCTCCCCGCCTGGCAGCAGAGATCCATCACGAGGCACTCAAGCGCGTCGTCGCAGCGTATGCCGAGGCGTGGGACGAGGTCATGGCGGAGAAGAACCGGTACGAGTTCAGGAGCACCGTGCTGCACCGGTCCAAGGAGGAGGTTGCCATGCTTCTGGCGTCGTGATGTCAGGTTAGGTTCTGCATGCATTCCACTGTCGTTGTATAACTTCAAAGACTCGCAGCAACAGCGACATTCGTACTCGTTCGGCACGTGATGCGCTCATGGAGCGGTGGGAGGCACGGCTCCAGATGCACGCCGACAATGGTGCGAGTTAGCTCGACGCGAGCAGAATAGCAGCTGGTTGCATGTACATTGTAGCCGTGTCTGTCTTTGCAATCCGAGCTCGGGTTGTGTGCCCCCGTCACTGTGTCGGTTTTGCTCGTGGTGCTGCCCGCTGCCGGGCGCTCTCTGCATCTCCGTCAGACCAACTCCATCCCTCGTCCATTGAACGGACGGTCTCGGCAGCCAGCAAGGCAGCAACATCGGGTGCATGCGTCCGAGCCCTTACGTCTGGCTCGCACTGGGCCGCTTGCTGCTGCTGCTGCTGCTGTCGTCGCGGTACTGCCGCCGCGGTACTGCCGCCGTTGTCTGGCTGGCTGGCTGACGCCCTGCCCTCCGACCACCCACCCACACAGACACACACACACACACACCCACCCACACACACACACACTGCAAGGCATCATATACGCTGAAAGGCTGCTGCTCTAATCCAGCGGCGGCCCGAAGGCTTCTGATGCTCAAGACCCGGTCGAGCCCGGGGACGCGACTCAGGCAACTCCGACAACGCCCAACGCCGCGAGTGCACGCGTCAGCTGTGTCGCCGCATCGGCACATAACACGCAGCTCTCGCGCCCCACTGGCTCACTAGGCAGCTCGTTGGGACGGATCCCCTTTGCCGCGCGCCCCCTTCCCCCGAGCCCGCGCGCGCCGACCCGATACCCTCCCACCTTGCAGCACTGCGCTGCACGCCGCTCGACCCGGCACTCCCACCACACGCCCTCGCTCTGTTGTCCTAACCCGACGACGGAACAGGTGCTGCATCTGTCCCGCGAACCCCGCCGCAGCTCGCCAGCCAGACCGGGCACGCTCGAGACGCCGTCGCAGCAACTCGCCGCTCAAAGCGAGTACGTACATCGAGCACGAAGCTAGTCAGCGATTTAGTGTGTCAAGTCTAGAGCGTCCAGCCGGCTCGCCCGCCTCGTATCGCTCGCCGAGCAAAGCACGGACCCGCGCCAGGATCCGGTCAGCGCTCAAAGCAGGACAGCAGCAGACCGAGCATACGCTTGCCCGTTCTCATCTACATCTTCAGAGCATCAGACAGTCGATACGCCGTCAGATAGGCGCTTTCCTCCGTGGCTATACCCGTATCTCCCGGTGCCCTAGTCGCTACCCGCAAGGCGCCTCATTGGCTGCAATGGGAGTCGTGCGAGCTGGAGAAGAGCTCCGGCAGTACAGGACGCAGCTAGGCAAGAAGCGTAACGCCGCACTATACCAGTCGGGCGTCTTTCCCGACATCCAGACGCGTGCTGCGTCCCTCGCCGAGAGTCTTGCGCGCATTCGAGAGCAGAACCCAGGCAAAGGCATTGGTGAGGCGTCCTTCATTAGCTAAGCTGCAGTCACTGCGCATCACTGACACACGTCTCATTCTCGCTGCAGATCTCTCCTTCGACGTCTTCGGGTACTTTGGAGGTCGCATGCGCTCCCTTCCCGGTCAGCTGCACCAAAGCGCGCTTGGCAAAGGCCAAGGTGTCGGACACGTCGACAGCACTGTGCGTCGCCTGCTGAAGAAGGAGATCACGATGATGGCGAAAAGCCTCGACGCGTTCCTGCCTTTGCCAGATGACCGCATCGTAAGTCTGTCTTTCGAGCCATGGATCCGTACCTCCGAGTGTCGTCGCTGACTAGCTATGCAGACCTTCTTCTTCGATAATCCCGCGTGGGTCACGGGAGAGAAGGCAGACACCTGGCTGAAGCGGGCGCTGGCCAAACGGCTCGACAAGAGACGTTACGACGCGGCATTGACTGCGCTGCGCACCTGCCCCGAAAGGAGCCGCGAGACGCACCTGGACACGATCCGGAAGACCGCGTACGCAGTGTCGCAGCAGCCATCCTACGACTTCTCCGGCGCAGGGTGGCCTCAGCTCTCGAACTCGATTGCCATTGAGGAAGGGCCCGTCGACCTTCCTGAGGAGGCGACAAGCGTCGACGTTAGGGCCGCCTACATCGCGCACAACCAGCCCCTTTTGGCGAGG